>CM040439.1:51525960-52014145 GCA_022702705.1 Papilionanthe hookeriana x Papilionanthe teres | reverse complement strand
AGAAAATAGACGGAAGACAGAGTCCGACGATAGAAGCTCAGTTAAACACGAATTACTCATGTAAAGATGACGATGTGGCAAAGATGTTCCAGAATTTAATAAAGAAATCAGAGTTCAAGTTTCCTAAGCTGAAGAAATTAGAAGAAGTCAACCTGAAGGATCAGCCCAACTACTGGCCATACCACATGTTACTTGAAGATACCATGGAGAATTGCTTCCACTTTAAGGATTGGCTCGAGAAGAACTATAAAGAAGGAAACATAACGATACTGAAAGAATATTTAAAAGAATGTGAAAGTGGTTTTGTAGATATGATTTCAGCCAAGCCATTCTATCTGATAGATTGATGTGCTGGTAGAGATGGATGCAACACAGTCTGTATGAAGTCCTTCAAGAAGATATTGGATCATTTATAAATCGCTTTAGAGCAAGCCGCTTCATAAAGTCTGCAACCCTATAAACCAAACATGGAGATCATGCCAGAGAAACCCCCGCAACAGAGGATTGAGAAGAAGGAGATCATATATGGAGTGAAGATTGATGGCACGAAGGATAGGATAGGGGCTACCATTGTTAGATTGGTTGTCCTGGATTTGGGGAAGAAATCCCTCAAACCATTAACTCTGTATAATTTCCTCTTCACCCCTCCGGGGTCTTATAATTATAAGGGTGATGATTTCGGCTACGTTTTAACTATTTCTAGTGATGACGTAACTGATTACAACCCATATAACCCCAATTTCGATTCCCTAAATGATCCTCAAATCATACTTAATCCCGCCAAGAGCAATGAAAAAATGAAGAAAACATCAACAACACCAGCAATGATAGTGCATAAAGGGAGGAGCCATTCCTTGGGTACAACGAAACACTAATCACCATCAACATGGATTGTTCAGATTCAAAATCAAAAGAATTATTTACAGCATCAGGAGAACCTCTGAGTCTAGATGTCAAAGAAATCACAGAAGTGAATGTAAGGAATAGAAAGGTACTACCCTTGAGAACAGCTCCGATGGACTAATGAAAGAACGTAGTTATTCGTGAGGGGCTACCTCCACCGATAGAAGAAACACACATTTGAGAAGAAATTCGAGATTCAAATAAAGTGGATTACAATGTACTAGCTCATCTTCAAAAGTTGCAAGCCAAACTAAGCAACTAGGATACTTTCATCTTGTCAAAGGAGATGAAAGAAAATATGATCAAGGCCCTGGTTGATCTAGAAATTTACTTAGCACAGTTGGCTAGCACGTCCTCAGATCGAGTGTGTAATTTGAAGGAATAGCGTGGCGTGACCTTCACCAATGAAGACTTGCTACTCAGTACTGCTGACCACAATCGACCACTCCACATTTCTGTTAACATCGATAGACTTATGCTTTCCAGAGTTTTGGTAGATACGCGAGCATCACTCAACATAATGAGTCTATAGATGTTAAAATATTTCGATATCGACGCACAAGAGCTCACTTCAGATAAGATGATGCTAAAAGGATTCAATCAGAAGGAAGAAAGAACCCTTGGAAATTACGCTGCTGATGAAAGTTGGAGATCTAGTAATAACTACAAAATTTCATGTCATCGACGTGGAAACTTCATTCAACACTTTACTTAGTCTGCCGTGGCTTTATGAATACAATATGGTCTCGTTGTCACTACATTAGTATATCAAGTATTATAAGGATGGACAAGAGCATTGCATTAAGGGAGACTTACAGTTGTTCTCAACACATGAAGTAGGCATTCACGAGGACGCCACCCCCCGAAGAGAACAATATTTTCAAGAGAAATTGTGCCAAATAAGACTGAAGATTCAAAAGGATCATAGGAGTGGGATGATCTATAAAAAAATATCTATTTCTTTATGTCTTAATTCTTATTAATTTCTAAGGATATTATGCTTTAATGAAAGGTATTTTTTGTGTTTTTGGATGTAGGTAATGTAAAAAGATCTAAGAAGGAAAAAGGAGCAAAAAGGAGCAAAAATGGAGCAAAATACTAAAAGTGTAAAAAAATATGGCCTGGCGCCATAAACTGGCGCCTAAGCGCCAGACTCGATATGAAAACTGTCAAGTTTTTGACAACGTTGATCAGTTATTTTGACGGAGTGAACGGTTATTGGACATTCTAGAAGGCTGGCAGTTGTTCTTTGATAATAGAACATGTGATACATTGCATTTGGACGCTCCAAAACGGTTTTAATCGCGAAGAGGTGCGAAGAACTGGACGCGGTGTCCTGCGCCTAGGCGCCAGATTCCGGCACCAGACCGACCTTCTAGAAGATTCATTGAATGTGGACATGTTTTGAAGAGGTGCCTCAAGGCAACTCTTGAAGCCTATAAATAGAGGTTCATTTCTTCGGAAAACGTGCCCCTCCCATCTGTACCCCTTTCTCTTATCTACTTTAGGATCTCTCATCCTTAGAGAGAGAATTAGAGAGAGAAATTTAGGGCCACTTTTGTTTAGTTTAGTGAGTTTATTTTCAAGTTATTGCATCCGGAGTTCATTACACTCGTGGAGTTAGTAGGAATCGAAGATCCGTAGAAGAAATATTTGAGATAAGTATATTTTTACATTTGATTCAAAGTTTAATTATCATGTTTTGTTATTTATTTTCAATGTATTCTGAGTAGTTAGTTACTTTCTTACTTCAATTATGAAGAGATAGATAAGATAATATAAAGATTCGATGGAGAATTAAAATTCAAAATAATTGCAAAACATTGTGATGACATTAATACCTGATCTTACTTTACTTTTTAAATTGGCCGTTTGAATTGTTAAAACCTGTTGAAGAGTTTTGAAACCTTGAAGGAGAAGAACTCTTAACTTGTAAATGTCACATGAATCTTTGGGTAGTCGAAGGCCATGAGCGGGCTATTCATGGTGAAGTGCAAATAAATAGGAAGATAATATTTAAAGGCCGTAGAATTGATAAGTTTTTAGAGTGACAGACTAAATTCTTATAATTTGATTTATAGACTAGGAAAGGGTCACTAGTAGGGCCGACCATAACCACCCTTGGACATCTAGAAGTGTGAGCCTAGATTAACCCATTCTACTAACAATATATCCGAACCTATTATGTAAATTAGTCAATGTTCTTTGCGCCTGGATCAAAGGGTAAAGAATAGGAATGCTTCTATTTGACACAATACCATAAATCAAATTCTCTAACGAATATTAAATTATCTTAGAAATCTTAGATTAATTGAAGGAAAGAAAGTTGTTTATTTTATATAGAATTCATAAAATCATTATCTTATTATTGTTTTCTTTATTTGCATATAGTAAATTAAATAGTAATTTATAATCAAATTAAAAGATAAAATAAAAATATTTTTACTATTTTATTTCGCTTATACTTCATAGAAAATTTATTTCTATAAATCTTCCCTGTGGGATCGATACTGGGGTCTTTGTTTAAAAATCCTATATTGCTTGAAACGATACGTATATTTGCATAGTACCCCTAGTGTGTAAAAATATTTCCTAAATTATATTAATTTTATACACTAGCCGCTATTTATAAATTAAGTCAAAACTTTTGGCTATCTTTTAGAAGCGAATATTACTGCGTTATTTGCGAATTAGGGTCACGAGACCATTCAGCTTCGCTCAATGAACTTCCACTACTCCTTTACAACAAGGTGGTGGAGGTTATTTTAGCCCACACATTCGAGATCAAGGTTCAGGATACAAGAGAGTGAGAACTCACAAGATTGTTTGACGGACAAAGCCAACAATAAGAACCAACATAGAATGAAGCTCTGAGGAAGATATGTTCGATAAAGAAATGATGATTATAAGACAGAGAAGCCTCAGTTCAATATTTCCTTAGAAGTTAAAGAAAAAAGAGAATACGAGTCGATGTACAATCGTTTTAACCATTACGTTCAAGCCATAACCCTAACTCCGATCCAACCTCAGAAGATCGAGAGTGTGGAGGTTAAGGAATTCCTTAGTGGTAGTTCAAGCTGATCAAGTTCTACCGTACTTCTCCTTCTACTTATGAAATTTGTATAAATCTTGAAGAGGATGATTCTAATGAATTAATGGAATTATCATTTGGTTACTTTTCTCCTTATGTACAAAAATTAATTCAACTAGGTTATGTGCCAAGACAAATGTCAAAGAGTAAGTTTCAACTTTTTGAAAAATTACGGAATACTAAAGGACGAACTTTAAATTGAAAGATGGTCTTAGATTTTGTCTGATAGGACCAGTCGATTACTCGAGATTTTGCATAGTTGTTACTAGTCAGTTAGAAGAACAATGCTTCGTCGTCGAAGATGATTGTGAAGATCAGCTGATAAACGATGCTCCACCAAAATTTGAGGAAGAGATTAAGTCAACATTCGATAATATAAAGGAAACCAAACTCGGGACTGAGGAGCAGCCTCGACCTACTTTCATAAGTTACTATAAGAAATTGGTCAAGTTACTATCAGAATTCAAAGATTATTTCGCTTGGAGTTACGACAAAATGTCAGGTTTGTCTTCAGAAGTTGCATTTCACCGACTTAGAGTGGATCAGAATATAACACCAGTGAAACAAGCTCCCTGAAGAATGCCTCTCGATATAGAACAACAAGTCATAGCTAATGTGAAGAAATTGATTAACGCTAACTTTGTGCGCGAAGAGCAATACCCAACATGATTAGCCAATGTTGTATCAGTTAATAAGAAGAATTGACAAATACAAGTGTGTGTCGAATTTAGGGATTTAAACAGGGCATGTCCAAAGCATTAACAAAGTTAATGGTGGACATTACATCGACACATGAGATTTTCTCTTTCAAAGATGGATCTTCAGGTTACAACCAAATTAAGATGGCTCCAGAAGATGCAACACTTACAACATTCAGAATGCCGATTGGGATCTAATGCTACACCGTGATGTTGTTTGGTCTGAAGAACGCCATAGCTACTTACCAGCGAGCAATGACAAAGATCTTCAATGAACTTATTTACAACCAAGTGGAATTCTATATAGACAATTTGGTCATCACGAGCAAAGTAAAGGAAAACCAAGTTTGACAATATAATCTCAAGATGAATCCCTTAAAGTGTGCCTTTAGCGTTACCTCCAGAAAATTTCTAGGATTCATTGTCCATAATCGGGGAATCAAAATCTTCCTAGAGAAGATTAAAGTTATCTTATAAATGCCTCCTCCTAGAGCCTTGAAACAACTACGTTCTTTTCAAGTCAAATTGGCACATCTTAGGCGCTTTATATCTAATCTCTCAGGAAGGTTTCTACTATTTTTGAATTTACATCGAATGGATGCCAAATTTGTTTGGAGAGAGCCATGTCAATGGGCTTTCCTAAATATTAAACAATATCTAACAACAATTTCTGTATTAGCAGCTCCTATTCCGGGTATACCGTTAATACTTTATACTGCGGCCTTAGAAGAATCCTTCGGAGCCTTACTAGTCCAAGTCAATGAGGAGGGTAAGGAGGTAAAGTATCCTCCTATTGAGAAACATTATCTAGCTTTGGTTTTCACTACTAAAAAACTTGGACATTACATGTTGTCTCAAAGGTCAACCTAATTTTGAAAGTTAATCCATTGTAATATTTGATAACCCAACCAACAATTTCCAGACGTTTAGCAAGATGATAGATGATTTTATTGCAATTTGATATAACTTTTGTGCCCCTTCACACTATCAAAGGGCAGATTCTAGCAAACTTCCTTCCAATGCACCCACTACCAGGTGGTTCCCCTCTCGACAATGATTTACCAGACGAGAAAATAATGCAAGTAGCAGATCTCAATGCTCAACATTGGGAGATGTACTTCGACGGGGCATCATCAGCTAGGAAAGACAAAGGACTACAAACTGTGATATCAGGGAAAGCAAGAATCGAATTGATCTTTATTACACTAGATAAGGGAATGCTAAAGATTCTCCTACCACCAGACAGAGCCTGTCGGCATATTTTTTAGGTTGTATGTTTTTAAAAGGGGTTGCCTACAGAAATTGTCGGCAAATTTTAGATTTTAAATTTAATTTAAATATATATAATTTGGAAAGTAGCATTTGATTTTGAAAATAATTTTAAGTTTGAAATTTTTAAGATATAAAATCAAACCGATCTCACATCCCAAATAGTTTATATAAACGAGCACCGTATCACAAACCACGTATCTATCCCGAAGAATAGACACACTCGCTCGATGATGGGGCTCGATTAAATAAACTAGAAGATTTGTGACATCCGTTTGGTCCGTGAACCAATTTTATAAGCCGATAAGTTCCCTCGCTTAATATAAAGGAATTAAGCGGGGTTTATATTACCCTGGTTCTTAAAATTCCCTATAAGGGCAAGCCCCTATAGTTAATTACATCTTAAATGACGGAAATCACTTAAGAAAACTCTCAATAATGATCAGTGGTTTTGCTCTCAAGAATTTCAAAGTTTAAGGTTTTCAAAGGATTGAATTTTGGAGATTTCAATAGGGAATGGATCAAATTTGGAACAATTAATTTTATGAGTCCAAAGGAAGAGAAGTAGGAGAAGTTGAGGATCCAAGAAGAATCTTGGCAACTTCCCAAACTATCCTATGGCTTGGCTTTAGTTTGAGAGTTTATTTAATGTTGTAATCCTGCCAATTTTAATTATTTAGGACTTATATTTGTATGACATGATCATACAAATGGCCTCGAGGATGTGAGGGTTTATGTCATACCAAACGACTACCTCGGAATCCTAAAACCGGTTAGGGCTTAATTTACATAACATGATTATGCAAATGCCTAACGAAGAGTTGAGGATTTATGTTGCACTAGGCAAACTACCTCGAAATCCTATGGCTTGGTTATTTAATGCTAAAGAAGGGTTTAGTTGAAGTAGACACAAGTTTTGCTGACGACGATGGCCGTGCTGCCCACTATGCTCCAAGCTCCATGTTGTTAGAGAGGTTTAGTTTTAGAAAGTGAAAATCAAGAGATGAGAGAAATTTTTTGGTTTAGAAAAATCTTAAAGTCCAAATATTTTTAATGTTTTATTAGGGGAATCTTAAAGTTGATTACAACAACACCGGTTAAATCCCACGGTTCCATCAATCTGACACCATTATTTTTATCAGATTCACTTAGTCCAAATGAATTTGCTAAACTCAACTAAATGAGTTCCACACTATCATTTAGACCATGGGAAATCCCGTTAGCAACACGTAGGTTACATCATCCGAGGTATTCCTGATCATCCAACAAGACGTTTTAATTTAGTTATAGTTGTGATTTTGTTGTTCTGTTTTGATTAAATTTTGAGTTCTTTTATATTTTAAAATGTTGTGGCGGTGAATTTTATCTTGTCGTGACTTTTAATTTAGTTTTGGGTTTCAATTTTGTGGCTATCCTAAAGGTTTCGGCTTTCATGCAGGTGTCAATCTTGTTTAACATGCAAGAAAAGTAAAGTGCGATGCGAGTAAGTAAATAAATTGCAATAAAATAAAAGCGTACCTGGAGGGTCTTCTCATCATTTCCAAACTGCACTTAAAACAATTGTTAAATCATTTTTATATTTGTAATAAGTACCTAGGTAAAGCTAAGGAAATGTTCTGGTTGTCTACCAAAACCCTAATCCTATTGCTAGTCAATCTCTATGATGTCTAGGTTCTTTTGTTTTTGTGGATGATTTTATTCACCAAAGAACAGTTAAGTTCGATTGTTCTTCTAAAACACCCCATCATATTGAGGAAGTATTTAGGAAGAGTCCTAAACATCTTTTCAATATTTTTGGGATTATTTTGAGTCCAAATGAGTTTTATTGTATTGGTGAATTGATCATCCAAAAATTTAGTTTAGTTTATTTCTTGCTCAGTTAATTAGTATGTTTGATTATCCTATGAGTAAAGTGACATTTCACTTGATGCTTTACTCAAGAGTTATAATAATGAAAGCCTTTAGGGGGCAAATCAGTTTGTTAAAGAATTTAACCGCTTTGACTAAAGTTGAATTGATGATTTAGGATGATTTAATTTAGTTTCAAAATTTAACTTGGCTTTCACTTAAATGTTTTAAATTGTTTGATTTGAAAGAGGTGTTTAGATTATTCAATTTAATTAAACTTTTAGTGATTTAAATTTAATTTGATTTAATTGTAACACTTTATGTCAATTTTAATTGGTTTGATTTTTTATGTTTTTAATTATGAATTGTCTTAAGGTTGATTTTTTTTTTAATGTTTCAAATTTGTTTTAGATTTGTTTTTTAAGTGATTTCAAATTAATTTTAATATTTTAAATTTATTTCAATTTGATTATCAAATCACTTAATGTTTTAAGCTTTTAATTTAATTAAGGTTTATTTTCCTGTTAATTATTTAATTATTATTTTCAATTATCTTTTTTTTTTGAGTTTGATTAAGAGTTGAACATTATTAAAGTGATTCATTTAGGGATTTTAAATTAAAGAATTGATATCTTCTTAAGTCATATCCCTAATCTTAATAATCCAAATTTTAACTTATTCTTCCAAAATTCAAATTGTTCAATTAATTAAAATTTAGTTTAAATATTTTCAAGATGATTAATGGGTTTCTACCTCTTAATTCCCTAGGTTTCAATCATCTAATAAAAAAAATCAGATATTTTACCCTCCCCTTGATTAAACCTAAATATTAATTAGGGTTAAAATTCTTTAATTTCCTTTATGCCCCTCAGGCTTGTTTATTTCATAACTCATCAAATGAAGCTCAAATGAACTTAAAATGTTTATGTCACTTCACTCACATATCAATTAAGACATTAGAGGAGAAAATGTGATTTTTCTGAATTTAATTTAATTTATATATTTATTTTTATGAAAAATATGGGTTTTCAATAAAAATTTTAACAACATGACCAAGATAAGGTTTCTATCCTTAGCAAAATTATGGGATGTTTCTACTGACTAAAAGACCATTTTGACCAATTTTGGTGATTTTTTGAATTATATTTTATTTATTATAATTATTTTGAATTTTGGAGTGTTAATTAATTATAAAATACAATTAAAGTTGAAAAATGAATTATATATTTTTTTTAAGTCTCTCTGACCTCAAGGAGTTCATAGAAACAAACTTTATATTTTTTTTTATTTTTTTTTGATTTATTAGAATTAATTTGGTGAAAAGCTTGGAAAATCCATTTTTTAATATTAAAAATTGCCTTAAGCCTTTAAAATCCAATATCTTAACCTAGAGACTTGAGAAAAATATTTGGTTTGTTCCTAAGTGATTAGGAGGAAAAATGTGATATTTTTATGATCTTTAATATTTTGTGATTTTTATTATTTTTTAATTATTAAAATATTAAAAATATGGTTAAAAATGAAAATTTTTAGAAAATTCCATATTTAATTTTCTTAGACTCCTCTGATATCAAAGAACCCTTAAAATTAATTTGGTGAATTTTTAAAATATATTTTGGGTTTTATGAATTTTTAAAGTTAGAAAATAGCCATGTGATTTAATTAATCCATTTAATGGGTTAAACCATTTCCAATTGATTCCAAATTTTTATGTGAGACTCCTCTAACCCTAAAGATCAGTGGAGAATTGTTTTTGAGTGGTTTTGATGTGTGGTTAATCCTAATTAATTAAAACTCAATTTTGGTTGTTTAGACCAATTAGGGTTATTCTTAACGAATTAAACCAAAACAAAATTTTCATAGGGTCTTCTAGTTATAAGATACCTCCCTAAATTTTCCTATAATTTTCTAAGCAACATGCTAATTACTGGAATTAAAATGGCAAAACAAACACATAAATTTGGAAAATCAATATCTTTCCACAGAGATGGCCTCTGGCCTTAGAAAATTCAAGGAACGTTCCCAAGAACAGAGGCTACAAAAAGCCCTATGGTCTCATGCCATGGTGAATTGTATAAATGCATGGAGAATTAAAATACTGAAATCAGTAAATAATTAATTAAAAATAAAATATTCATCAAAATAACTTAATTCTTTTTCCACATTGTTCTTCTTTGTTCACTGAGCAAGTGGGTATTTTTATTTTATTTTTGTGATTTTTCTACACAAAGATATGGATTTTTGATGTTATGGGTATTTAAATAGTTCCTAAATACCCTATTTATCTACTTAACCCAGTAAGCGCCGCGTCAACCTCGGTAGCTCCGAAAGCCCACGCGGTGCGCTCCTATTCGATGCCGCTACCTGAGTCAGTAGCCACGCGTTCCGCAGTCTCGTTCCATCTCCTCGTCCGGCTCGATCTGGATCGTCCATTCGATAAACACGTGATCCGACGGTTCCTGGTCATCATCTCTGACTGGTGTGTCCCGAGAGCCGTCCACACTAAAACCCTATTATCTCCCTCATTTCTTAACCAATTTACATGAAATTTCATCATATGTGTTCGTCTAAACGAGAGCTACAAATCCATACGGCTAACATGCATTGAAATTAACTCAGATGAAATGGAGAATCGCTGGAAGCTCTCAGGTAGGAGGAGTTCCATACCTTGGCTCTAAGAAGTGAAGCTTCAATCAGAGGGGCTTGGCACATTCGTTGGAGCTGGAGGAGCCTAGGGATGAAGCCTTTGGCTCTAGTGAATTGTCTAGACCAGACTTCCACCAAGCCTGATTTCAAAGCTTGGCCGATAGAAGAAATGGCTGGCTTGGAGAGGGGGCTTTTGTGGGGAACTTCTTCTATTGGTCTGGTGAAGGTGTAGGGTCAATAAATTTGAGGATTGACTCACTGTGGTGAAGTGTCCTGTTTTTTGGGTGGATTTTGAGTTGAGAAATTGAGCTCGACTAGAGGAAATTAGGGCTGGATTTTAGTGGGGATCAAGTGCTCTATGTATGGAGAGGAGTGTGGAGCAATTTTGGCAGAGTTTTGGTAAGGTTTGGTTCAGCATCTTCTTTGGCCGAGAGGGTGGTGAGTTTAAATAGAGCTGGCTGGAGGGCTTCCCAGGGGAAATTGGAGGCTGGGATCAGCTGCTCAGGGGAGGAGAAGAACAGCCATGGTGTCCATTTGGGTTGGAACAGCTCAGCCAGTAGGTTTGATATTTTTGAAGTCAAATAAGACTCTCGGTCCGGTGTTTTCCTAGCTGGTCGTGGTGGCCGGCCGGCCGAGCATGGGTCACCATCCGACTCGGTGGGGTCGTGGCTGGAAGTTGGTGAGTTCAATTGAGGCTTGACATGTGTAAAGGAGTTTGATTTAAGTGGTAAGGGGGAAGGGTCATTTTGGGCTCAATTTGGTCAAGTCATGGTTTAGGCTAGGTGTACCTCCCCAAGGCTGATTTGGGTTGAAGAGAAAGTCACTTCGGTCAGCTAGGAAAGGGTGGTGAAGTCCCCATCCAAGGTGATGTGGCTAATCTTAGTTTAGAGTGTAGCATGGATGAGGTTAAAAATGCTTAATGAAGGTTTAAGAAAGAGCCCCCTCTTCTTGCCATTAATGGCTTGGTGTGGTGTCAAAGCTCTCATGGCTTCATATGGCTTGTGAATGGCTTCATTTGGCTTGCTCATGGCTTGGGAAAAGGTTGGCTTATTTTAATAGAAATGGGTTTTGGCATTTTTGATGAATTTAGGAGAAATTGGCATGAGGCTTGATTTGGATTTATTTGATGATTGATTTAGAACTTAGGGATGATATCAATTGAAGGTATGATGAGAAGAAATTGTCATGTGGGCTTTAGAGCCAAATTTGGGCTTTTTGAAATCATTTTGGATGGGCTTTTAAAATGGTTTAAGGAAGTGGGCTTTTAGGTTTTGAAATAAATTGATGGATGAAAATTGGTGAGGGGTTGTGTCAAATAAATGTTAGGTTTAGTTTAGGGATGTGTCATGATAACTTTAGAAGATATTTGATGCCATTTGGAGTTGAAATGGGTTCAATTTGGGCTTTTTAGTAATGGGCTCAAAATGGGCCAAATTGGGCTAACTTGGGCTAAGGTTGGGCCAATGTTGGGTTTGATGTGAAATTAATGTTGAAAAATGTTTATGGGGGTGTGGCAAAGAGATTTTAACTTTGGTTGGGCTTTGATTTTGGGATTTGGGCTCATTTGGGTTCATGATGGATTTAGGCCAAATTGGGGATTTTTGGTTTGGGTTAGGTTTGGGTGGAGTTTGGTTTCAAATTTGAGGCAAATCATGTTAGTGTTTTGTTTGTGGGGATGTTAGGAAGGTTTAGGAAAAGATTTGGGGTTAATTGGAGTTAAGTTGGGTTGGTTTGGGCTAAGTTTAGGTCATGGGCCAAGATTGGGCTTTAAGCTTTAAATTGAAATTGGATCCACATGTTAATGAAATTGGGTTTGGGTTTGGTTTAAATTGATATTGGGGATATTGAGTTGAAGTTTAGGATTGAATTGGATCAAAATTGAGGTCAATTGGGTTGGTTTAGTGAAAGTGGGATAAATTGACAAAATTGGCTTATGGTGTAGTTGAACAAAATGAACTTGGGAATATTTGGGATTTTCTGGAATTTTCTGGGAGTTTTCTGAATTTTTAGAATTTTTGGGTTAGAAGGGTATTTTGGGTATTTGGTGGGGTATTTTTCGAATTTTTGGTATATCTGGCCAAGGATGATCAATTTGAGTGAGGGGAAACGTTTAGGATTGATTTAGAGGAATTTTGGGTAATTTAGGCAATTTTGCAAATTTTGGGCAATTTCAAGTGCATTTGGTTGGTTTTGTGGGTTTAGGGTCCCGGGGGTCAAAAATTGAAATTTTGGAAAAATGAAGATTGATCAAGTGTGAGTGAAATGAAACCATTCTGGTCAAGCCATGAAGCCATGTTAAGCTCACAAAAGCCATGAGAGGACTCATTCTAGGCATTCAATATGTTGTTCCTAACCTTCTTAGCCAGGGGCTTAGGGGTCAAGGTCCATCCATATGAGTCACCTACATGAGTTAGGAAGTCAAATTGAGTAAAAGTGGTTTTAGGGCTTGGAATGTGTGTGTGGGAGTGAGGTGTGTGCAAGCTTACCCTCACCAGACCAGACCATCCAGGGTAGTCCTAAGGCCAAAGAGTCTTATAGGAAACTCATCCTTTAAACCTCCATATATTGATTTTAACCCTCCAAGTGGTTTAGGGGTTTACAATCAAACTTGTGGGGTTTGAAGGGAGCCAAGTAGTGTTTGAATTTCTAAGTGATGGGTCCCATTTCTAGTCCTCTAAGATAGTCAAGGAGAAGCCCTATGGCTAGATCCTAAGTACTAAGGAGAGAGAAGAGAAAAGACTCATAAAAAATGAGGTCAACAAATGGACCCCCAATAGGTGTGGTGTGCTAACCAAGCACACTGCGCGTATTGATATTGACCGAAGAGATCAACAAAACCAACACAGACGTCTAAGTGGCACACTTAGAAAGAAGCATAACAAAATTTCCACTAAGGAGTAACAGGTAAACCTCCAAGACTGAAGATCTCTGAACTCTTGCTGGGGAAAAGAAAATGAAGTGAATTCCAGATCACGAGATCTGGAGAAGTTTGATTTAGATTTCGTTTTATTGTCTATTTCAAGTTTTAATATTGAGTTTGGATTTCGATTTGTTTCGAGTTTCAATTTCGATTGAAGTTTAATTTAAAATAGATTCAAGAAAATTTTGAATTTAAAATGAGAATTGGAACCTAGGTTCCAACCTCGAGATTTATGAAGAGAACTGGAATTTAGGTACCAGCCTCGAAGTGAGAGTCGGAGTTTAAGTATTGATTGAAAAGGATGAGAATCAAAATTTAGGTACTGATCTTGAAATGAGAATTGGAATTTGGTACCAGTCTCGAAAGAGAGAATTTAAATTTAGTATCAATCTCGGAAAGAGAGTTGGAATTTGGTACCGACCTCGAAAGAAGAGAATTGGAATTTGGTACCAGTCTCGAAAGAGAGAATTGAAATTTAGTATCAATCTCGAAAAGAGAGTCGGAATTTGGTACCGACCTCGAAAGGAGATAATTGGAATTTGGTACCAGTCTCGAAAGAGAGAATTGAAATTTGGTATCAATCTCGGGGAGAGAGTCGAAATTTGGTACCGACCTCGAAAGGAGAGAACTTGAATTTGGTACCAGTCTCGAAAGAGAGAATTGAAATTTGGTATCAATCTCGGAGAGAGAGTCAGAATTTGGTACCGACCTCGAAAGGAGAGAACTAGAATTTGGTACCAGTCTCGAAAGAGAGAATTGAAATTTAGTATCAATCTCGAAAGAGAGTCGGAATTTAGTACCGACCTCGAAAGGAGATAACTGGAATTTGGTACCAGTCTCGAAAGAGAGAATTGAAATTTGGTATCAATCTCAGAGAGAGAGTCGGAATTTGGTACCGACCTCGAAAGGAGAGAACTGGAATTTAGTACCAGTCTCGAAAGAGAGAATTGAAATTTGGTATCAATCTCAGAGAGAGAGTCGGAATTTGGTACCGACCTTGAAAGGAGAGAACTGGAATTTGGTACCAGTCTCGAAAGAGAGAATTGAAATTTAGTATCAATCTTGGGAAGAGAGACGGAATTTGGTACCGACCTCGAAAGGAGAGAACTAGAATTTGGTACCAGTATTGAAAGGGAGAATTGAAATTTGGTATCAATCTCATAAGTTTGTATTTGATTTGGTTTGGAAGATTTTGTAGAAATTTCAGTTTAGTCGAAGATTAGAATGAGACATGAAAGTATTTCACATCCCAGGAGAGTTAATCGAATTTTGATTTTTTGGCGAATGATATGAATCCATGCCATCAGAACCAAATCGAAAATTTCGTGGTTCTGTGTCAGTAGACTCAGTTGACCTTCTAAAGAGGAAAAAGATAGCGGAGAGTCGAAAAGGTTTGAGAATAGCCTGAGGCTGGGGAATTTCAGATTCAGAGTTTCGAAGTTTGAAACCGAAGTTGAAGTCTTCTGTGTGGAAGAATCAACTCAAAAGAGGATTTAGAGGAGCTTCAAATGGATTTCAGTCGAAAGATTCAACTCGACAGATTCAGATCAGAATTTAATTCGAGATTTAGGTTCGTTTCGTTTGTTTTGGTGATTCAATCTCATTTTTGTTTATTTAGAGTTGGTGTTAATTTGGAGTTTATTTTGACATCAGATTTTTTTAAAAAAGAGTTCTCATTTATTTTTTTATTTTTCCTTTATTTTTTACTCGAAGTTCATTTAACTTAATGGCATTTCCCAGTCAATTTGCATAAAAAGAGGTGAAGGCAAAACATGACTTGGTTGTTTCCATTTCAATTTGTTGAAAATACATCATATAGCTCGATCCAAAACATGATAATATTTTCCTTAAAAATTCAACATCTCATACAATCCATATAATTCCAAAACAGATTGTGTAAGATTCTTGCAAGTTTCTTCCAAAAGCATCTGTCGAAATCCATGTCTGAATAGTGAGTTACATGGACAATAACATCACCTTCCAAGCCACCCTTGGCAGGAAATGCCGTTTGGATGTGCATTGGAGGTGTGTTATCTCCCATGTAGCTCACAGCTCGTAGGGCCGAAGGCTCTCTAACTCTGGATCTGGCTGAAAGTGGAAAGACATTTTTCTGTCATCCATCCTCCTGAAAGTGATGGAGATCCGCTCAACAGGCACTCCTGGAATGCAATGTTTTGCTATATATACTCCATTTCTTTTTAATACCAAGATGGAACCTACCGGTAGTGGTATCTCCACCGGCCCTCGGAATTCTCTGGGGCCTGCAATTCGGAGGTCAGATCCAAACATGATATTGCACTGGTTGACCAAAGACACTGTGCAGAAAGGTCTGATGAAGTCATGATGGTCTATGTGTGGAGGTATGCAGTCGCCCTCCTTGTAGATATTAATGATGCAGCTGTTGGGTATGCAGTCCGCAGGCAATACCCTCCATGTCACCATCCTCTTTACCATTCTCTTAATAATTCTTGGCATCAGATCTACCTCACTGAGACGGAGTATCACTGTTGGATTTCCTTTTCTGTCCACCGCGAAGTTGTAGCAACACCCGCATTGGATCGTAACTCTTCCTTTCCTGGGATCCATCTTCGAGGTTCTGAATAGGTCTTTTCCCTTAGGCGGCCAGCTCGACTCATTTTTTGAAGCTCGACGATGCAGTCTACAATCTGCTGCTGTTCATAATCTGAGAACACATCTGTATGCAGCTCGAGGCCTTCCAAGATATTAATCCTCTTGCCTCGGATTCTTTCAAAATATTCAAAAGTTTTTTTCTCAAAATTATGCATCCTTTCCAGCTCGTATTCCGGAATTATCTGCAATCGGCGAGGCCTGTTGACGTACTGGGGAATGTATGGTTCAACCCCAGCATATTTTCCTGCATGTCTTGGCTCCTCGGGGATAGTCTCTGTGGGGACATCCTCCGGGGTTGCTTTCGTAACAAGACTCTTCAGAACTGGAACATCTGCTGGGCGTCGAAGCGCTGATTCTATTTCTGCTCTTTTTAGAGTTTCTTTCATCCTTTCTGCTGGTCTTGGCATTGAATTTCTTTTTTCTGGTTCCTGGCGAACCAATTTCTTAGGAGTATTTGGATTGACGGTAGCAATTGTCTCTTCATGCTGGTCCGCTGCTAGCTTGGTTAGCATCTTGCGAATGCGACGGTTCTTGTTTCTTCGCTGAATAGGAGTGAGAGTAGCTCTCCTTACTTATTGAATTTATGTGGGCATGGCGCTGACAAGCCTGCCCTCTGCTGTAGCAACCATGGACTTTATTTTCTTGTCTTCTCCCGTTGCATGAGCGGCGTTTTCTTTTCTTTTCTTGTTGGTGGACTGTTGACTTGGGCCACCCAATTTCATTACTGTCTCGCTGTGGAATTCTTCCTAATCAATCGGGGTCCAATCATTTTCTTTGTACTGTAGCCCGGCTGGTGTGAAATCAAAGTCAATTTCAATCACGGCTCCATCCTTCATCCTCTTTTCATCGAGTGCTAGACTCACGTCATTCTTAAAGTTCAGAACCAACGGCCCGTTCGACATTTCCCTGTGAAAAATAAGAAAAGGATCAGGGGCTGTAATAAGAACAAGAACAATAAGAAAACATTTATTAATGAAAAATTTTATTTACTTCTTTTAAATTTTAAAGAGAGTAGGAAGAGATGAGGAAAGATCAGGAATGAATTGATTTAAAAGGAAAGATCAACATTTTATGATTACGATTTCACATGTTTTTTTAACACATTTTTTTGTTAATGATTTTTATCATCCATTTTTTATGTTTTTGGGTTCGGACCCAGTCACAAAGGATTACTCTACCCGTGTTTCTAGGAATGAGACTCCACTTTTAAAGTCTATCATTTGAAACATCAAGTTGTGTAATATTTCTTCAAATATCATCCATTAATTGGAAGCATATGTCGTTCTCCGTGACAATTCACCAGTTGGTAGGAACCTCCAGAGTAGACTGTCTCGACCACGAATGGCCCTTCCCAAGTCGGTTCAAATTTACCCCCTATCTCGCGGTGTGCAAGAATAGGTCTCTTGAGGACTAGAACTAAGTCACCGACTTTGAATGTCCTTGGGTGGACCAGTTTATCATGGGCATGGATCATCTTGGCTTTATACAATTCCAAATTCTGCTGCGCTAACAGTCGTTTTCCTTCCAAGCTTTCCAATTCTTCTAGTCGTAATTTGGCATTTTCTTCTGTAGTGATTTTATTTGCAACTGCAATTCTGAGAGACAGAAGCTAGACTTCCAAGGGTAAGACGGCCTCGGACCCGTACACTAGAGCATAGGGCGTAGACTGAGTAAGAGTTCTGAAAGTTGTTCTATAGGCCCATAAGGATTCTAACAACTTCTCGTGCTAATTTCTTTTGTTGTTGTCCAAAGTTTTCTTTAGGATTTGGACGAGAGTTTTATTAAAAGCCTCAGCCAAGTCGTTTGCTCTTGGGTAGTAGATCGTTGAATAGTGCCAGTCGATCCCGTGTCTTTTGACAAAATTTTTTATCTTCGTACTTCTGAAAGCAGACCCATTATTTGAGATAATCATGTGTGTTACCCCGAAACGGTAAACGACTTGATTCTTGAAGAACTGTAGCACGTGGTGTGCCTTCACTTCTCTGAGCGGTACTGCTTCTGCCCACTTGGAAAAGTAATCTGTAGCTGCAAGAATGAAGCGATGTCCTCTTGAAGAAGGCAGTTCTATCGGGCCCACGATATCTGTACCCCAACATTCAAACGGCCACGACGCGATTGTTGGATGTAGCACATTCGGAGGTTGATGTAAAACCACTCCATGTACTTGGCACTGGTGACAACTCTTGGCAACTTTCATGCAATCGGTCATCATTGAGGGCCAGTAGTACCCTAATCTTTTAATTTTCATCTTCATTTTCGGACCTGACTGATGAGCACCACAAAGTCCTGAGTGCACTTATTTAACAATTTCACGAGCTTCAGACCCGCTCAGACACCTTAGCCACATATGATCGAAAGACCTTCTGTCTAATGTATTGTTTATTAATGCGTAAGACAGAGTTCTTTTCTTAATCTGATGAGCTAATGACTTATCGTCCGGTAGGTTTCCTGTTTGCAGGTAGTTTATGAGTGGTTGACGCCAGTCTTCTTCATTTTTTGTTACTGCCGAACTGATTCTTCTTCTTTTTCTGACTTGTGTATCATGTCCATGTCAAGCTGCGAGAGAACCTGACGTCCCTGAACTGACACTTCAACTGATTCATCCTGCAAGCAGGCAAATTCCTTTGCAAGGCGGGCTAACGCATCTGCGAGAGCATTTTCTCTTATGGGAATCCTGTAGATCGTTACATTCGGAATCTGTTCCAACAACTTCATGGCATACTGAAAGTACTGCTCGAGTCTCGGCTTTAGAATTTTGTACTGTCCGGCGACCTGTTGAATGATCAACTGTGAATCCACGTAGATGTTGATGTTTGCTATCCCCATCTGAATGGTTAATTCTAATCCAGTTATAAGGGCTTCGTATTCTGCTTCATTGTTTGTACACGGTTCTGTTAGGTGGTAGGAGTATCTTAACATCCCCCACTCTGGTGTTATAAATATTAGTCTGATTCCTGCCTTACCGGGCACTATCATTTGTGATTCTTTGTCTTTCTGTGCTGATGATGCTCCATCGAAGTACATCTCCCAACGCTGATCGTCGGGGTCTTCTAGGCTCATTACCTGCTCATCAGGCAAGTCGTCGTTGAGAGGCGATTCTGCCAGTAGAGGGTGTGCTGCGAGGAAGTCTGCTAGGAGAATGGTTGCAAATCACCTTTGACAGACTGTTCTCCTCCTTCATAATACTTTATGCATTGGTGCAGAGGCGATGGTACCATCCAGTTCTCATGGATCCACGGTCGACCCAGTAGAGCGTTGAATGATGTCTCAGAATCAATTACATGAAATTTTATGGTTGTCTTTGCTAAGTCACCGGTCTTCATTAATAGTGTTATCAATCCAAGGGCTCTTTCTCCTTTTTGATTGAAGCCTCTTAGTATCATCTTATCTCCTTCGAGGTCGCGAGCATCAATTTCAAAATTTGCCAACGTCTGAAGATTCATTATGTTGATTGATGCTCCCGGATCAACCAACACTCTGGAGAGCGTAAACTTTCTAATAGTGACTAAAATGTACAACGATCGGTTGTGATCAGCTGTTCCAAGTAGTAGATCATTGTCCGTGAAGGTAACACCTCGCTGTTCTTTTAACAAGCAAACCTCGTCTAAGGAATTACCGGCCATTTGAGCTAAGCAAATTTCTGGATCAAGTAAGGCCTTGATCAGAGTTTCTTACATCTCCTTTGACAGAATCAGAGCTCGTATATGCTCAGTTTGGCTGGTAGCTTCCTAAGATGGGCTAGCACGTTATAATCCACCTTATTACCATGTTCCTCGGTTTCTTCCCGAACGGGCAATTCTTCTGTTGGGGTTGGCTCTTCCTGAGCAACCACCTGCTTTCCTTTATCCTTTGGACCCATTCTCGGGTGTAGAACTTTTCCGCTTCTTAGTTTGACTTCAGTTAGTTGTTCTGAATCTGGTGGTGAATCTACCAGTGTCTCTTCTTGAATCGGAACAACTGGCTCTTCTGGCGTTGCTTCGAAATCTGATAACTCTAATTCTATCGTGATTGGAGCTCCTCAAAATTCACAAATAGACTTGTTGCCTGTTGAGCTTTTGTAGCCATCTTTGTGAGTGTTTTCTCCTTCGTCGTGGTTATCGAGGTTCAGTATGATTTGAGAATCGTTTATCATATTGGAATCGAGATCCAGATTAGGTTGGTTGTCGTTAGTCACGTAATTGTTAGAAACAGTCAAAACGTAGCCAACACGAAAACTCTTATCATTATAAGATCCTGCTGGGGCGAGCAAATAATCATACAGAGTCAGAGGTCCGAGGGATTTCTCTCCTGAATCTTAAATAACCATCCTAGGATAAGCAGCCCCTAGTCTACCCTTTGGAGCCTCGGTCTTCTTCTCTCCTACGATCTTCTCCTCCTTCTGGGGTGGTTCTTCAATCGCAAGCGATAGCACCGGCTCGGCAGGTTTCAAACTCTGAGTTGAAGCGTGCACCGAAGCGTTTTGGATGTGATCCAAGATTTTCTTCGAAGACTTTGTCCAGACGGTACTCCATCCATCATTGGTCGTGTAAGGGTCTATCGAAACAATAAGATCCATTGAAACAACATTAACGAAACCTCCTTTTTGCGGTTCCTTCATATATTCCTTCGGGATCGTTATTTTCCCTTTCCGGAGATTTTCGTCAAGCCAACTTTTGAAAGTGATGCAATCCTCTATCTTGTGCCCGAGCATCCGGTGGTAAGGGCAATAGTTTGGATGATCTTTCTTGTTGATTTCTTCTGGCCTCTTAGGCTCTGGTAGCTGAAAATCTGGTGTTTTCATTAAACTGCGGAACATCTTTGCTACTACTTCAGTCTTGAATGAATATTCCCTATTTAGAAGTTCTTTCAGGGTACGCGATGAACGAGGCGGTTGCTCATAATGCTGGGGCGACTGATAGCTCGGTCGAGGCTGTTGGTAGTTCGTCGAGGTTGTCGATAAACCCGTCGTGGTGGTTGATAACTAGGTTGTGGTCGCTCCGTCGTATCCGCACCGGTCGCTTGCCTTTATCTACTGCCGCGACGATTCAAGATTTCTTTTCAAAGGCTTTTACAGGCTTCTATTTATTGGTCTTGTCCACGAAACTTAGCTGTTTTGCTTCTTCCTACAAGCTCCCGGCCTTTCTAAGTAACTTCTCAAAAGTTTTGATTGTAAATCCTTTAAGGAGAAGTTCTATCGGGCTCTGGATACTCTTCAGCAAAATACCAATTGCATGTTGTTCCTGAAGTTGTGGTTCACACTTCATGCTTAAGTTTCTCCATCGAAGTATGTAATCCACTAGAGTTTCGTTCGGTTTCTGTTGCTCCACCACTAAATCACTGATATTGATGTGGTGCCGAGCTCCGGCAAACCGCTTAACGAAGAGTTTTTCTAACTCTGAAAAGGTCTTAACTGAGCCGTTTGGCAATTCTACATACTAGTCAAAGGCAATCCCTGATAAGCTGCTAACGAACTGATGAAAGAGTAAAGCATCGCTCCCACTGGCATTGCAACAACTAGCATAAAAATGTGTGACAGGCTGTCGGGGTTTCCTGTACCATCAAAAGTCTTGAACAGAGGTGGTACGAAGCCTTTCGGGTATTGGACCGCATCAAATTCTTCAGGGTAAGGTCTACCCATCTGGATAGATGCTCCACTCTTAGACTGAGCTAAGGCTTCTCGCACCTGCTGTTCTACCATATTCTTAATATCTTTCTCAGGAATCATGCTTTGTGCAGAATCCTTCATCGGTTGTTCATCTCCGTTAACAGATGTGATCTCCTTTCCTCCATCTGCAATGTGAATGATTTCTGGGGATGTTTCCTTTTGAGGTTGCAGCTGACTCTGGAGAGTGGCTAAGGCAGCAGCCATCTCTTCCATCCTCTTTGCCATCTGGGAAATTGTATCATCCTTTTCTTGAAGTTGTGCTCTCATCACTTTCGGTTCCTCCCTTTCCGAAGCTGACGAAGCGCCTCGTGAAGCTGATGATGCTCGGGTCTCGACCATATTAATCTCGGCGTACTCTTCATCCATAAATTCTGATGAATCTACTTCAATTTCCAACTTTTCCCCTCTTTCTTTTGCCAACCGTCGGACATCCGTTCTTAGTTTTCCTATAACATCCTCAAGTGGTCTCTTCCAAACGGTTTCGCGATTGTCATGTGATGACTGTTGGACTTCTTTGTCAAGAGTTTCTTTTAATGTAGTATCACTTTCTTCAGATTCTAGCTTTCTGTTGACCTCATTTTTTGATGAGGTCTTCTCTCCTTCTCTTTAGTACTTAGGATTTAGCCTTAGGCTTTTCCTTTGACTGTCCTAGAGGATTAGAATTGGGACCCACCACTTAGAAATTCAAACCACTTCTTAACTCCCCGCAAACTCCACTAACTCGATTGTAGACCCCTAATCACCTAGAGGGTTGAAATCAAATGTGGAAGTTTAAAGGATGAGTTCCTATAGGACTCTTTGGCCTTAGGATTGCCCTGGGTGGCCTGGTCTGGTGAAGGGGCTGACTTACACACACACTACACCTATATACTACACTTTCACACACCTCCTAAAACCACACCCATACCCAATTTGACCTCCTGACTCATGAAGGTGATTCACATGGATGGTCCTTAACCCCTAAGCCCTCGGCTAAGAGGTTAGGAACAACATAGTGGATGCCTCAAATGAGTCCCTTCATGGCTCATATGGGCTTGATATGGCTTCATGGCTCAACCAAAATGATTTCATTTCACTTACAATTACCCAATCTTCAATTTTCTAAATTTTCAATTTTTGACCCCCGGGACCCTACACCCGCCTAGCTCTACCCAAAACCCTTGAAATTACCCAAATTTTTCAAAATCTCCAAATCACCCAAAATTCCTCAAAACCAATCCCAAACATCCCCACATTACTCAAATTGATCATTCATAGCCAAAAATACCAAAAATTGCAAAAATACCTCTCAATATCCTCCAAATACCCAAAATGCCCCTCTTAGCCAAAAAATCCAGAAATTCAGAAAATTCCCATAAAATTCCAAAAAATCCCAAATATTCCCAATTTCATTTTGTTCAACTACACCATGGGCCAATTTTGTCAATTTACCCCACTTTTGTCAAAATCCCCAATTTGACCCATTTTAACCCAAAAGTGAACCCAATGTCAAACCAAACCTACCCAATTGACCCAAATTCTGGTCCAATTCAATTCTAAACTTCAATTCAACATCCCCAACACTAATCTAGACCAAATCCAAGCCCAATTGGACTGACATTTGAATCCAATTTCACTTTTGACCTTAAAGCCCAATTTGGACCCATGACCCAAACCTAATCCAAACTCACCCAATTCAACTCCAATTGACCCCAAACCTTTTCTAAACCTTCCCTAACATCTCCACAAACAAAATGCTAACATGATTTGCCCAAGATTTGGACTCAAACCTCACTCAAATTCAACTCAAAGCCAAAATCCCTTAAATGGGCCTAGACCTCAAACCTAGCCCAAATAGGCCCAAACCCCAAAATCAAGACCCAATCAAAGTTGAAAACTCTTTAAAACAGCCCCATAAGCCATTTTCAACATTAATTTTACATCAATTTCAACTTGAGCCCAACCTTAGCTCATGGTAGCCCATTTTGACCCACCTTAGCCCCTTTACCAAAGAAACCCAAATCCAACCCAATTCAAACCCAAACCACCCCAAATTTGCTTTAAATCACTCATGATACACTCTTAAATCAAACCCAACATTTATTTGGCATGGCCCTTTGCAAAAATCTCCACCCAAAAGCCCATTTTGAAACTTAAAAGCCCACTTACATGAAACCTTCCTAAAGCCCATCTCCACCAAAATCCAAAGGGCCAAAATCAATCCAAAACCCATATGACAATTGCTCTACACCATATTTTCAATTAAACCAATCCCTAAGTTTCAAAACTCAACATGAAGCCATTCCAAATTAAGCCCCATAAAAATTCCCATCAAAATGCCAAAATTTTCTTAAACCCATTTCCATGAAATCGACTTGGCTTTTCCCCAAGCCAAAGGTGAGCCATGAAGCCACTCTTAAGCCACATGCAAGCCATGTGAATTGTTTGACATGTGACCATACCACATCGGGTAAGAAGAGGGGGAGCTTTCCTTAATTCCTAAAAGTCTTTAACCTCACCCATGATACCCCTTAACCAAGATTTAATCCAAATATTCTTGGATAAGGACATCACCACCTTCTGACCAGCCTAGCCTAACCGATTTTCTCAGCCAAGGCCAGCCATGGGGAGGTGAACCCGCCCCAAACAAATGGGTTGACCAAACCTAGCCAAGATTAGCCATGTCCCCATGCCATTTTGATCCAAGTTCTTTACACATGTCCATGCTCAATCGATCGCACTAATGCCAAGCCCCGACCCCACCGGTCAAGATGGTGACTCGAGATCGGCCGGCCGACCACCGAGCCGCCGGAAAACGCCATGCCCGAGAGCTCCCATGTGAGCCAACATTGGAATTCTCCTCGTCGAGCCGCCCCATGCCCAATGGCCACCATGGCCGTTCTTCCCATGCCCAAAGCAGCCGATCCCAACCCTCGGCCATCCCCGCGAGGCTCTCCAGCCACCTCTATTTAAACCCGACCCCCTCACGGCCATGGAGGAGAGTTACACAAACCTTGCGAAACTCGCCAAAATTGTTCCGAGCCCTCCTCCATACTTAGAGCAGTTGATCCCCAGGTGTCAATTCGCCCCTAATCCCCACCAACGGAACCCAATTTCTCAACCGAAATTTCACCCAAAACCAGGACACTTTGCCACAATGGGTCAATCCCCAAATTGATTGATCCTACACCTTCACCGGACCAAGGGAAGAGGTCCACCAAGCAAAAGCCCCCTCTCCGAGCCACCCATCCGTTCCGGACTCCAAGCTTTGTGATCGGGCTTGGTCGAAATCATACCTGGACAATTCACCGTGCCGAGGGACTTCATTTGGAGCTTGCTTGGACGCAATCGAAGGTGACACAACCCTCAGATTGAAGCCACACTTCTCTGAGCAAAGGTATGAGCTAACTCTTTATCCCGAGCTTCTGGAGATTCTCCATTTCAAATGCCTTAATTTCAATGCATGATCACCGTATAGATGTATTCGTCTCTTCAAGACGAATCCATAGAGCACAAGAACACGAAAATCCGTTAAGTATTGAGTGAGATATTAGGGATTTAGTGTGGACGGTTGTCGGGTTAGAAAGCTTGGGGACGATGAACGGATGTCGTTCATTTAATACACGCGCGGACAGACGACCAGGATTGCGCCGGATGAGGAGACGGAATGATACAGCGGGCCCCCAGAGCGCTGAGGTGGACGGCGGCGCCGAATCAGAAGACGACACGCGGTGCTTCGGCATGAGACCATAGGGCTTTTGAAGCCTCTGAATTTGGGAACATTCTCTGAATTTTCCAAAGTCAGAGGCTATCCCTATGAAGAGTTATTGATTTTTCAACTCCAGGTTGCTAGTTTGAGTATTTTAATTCCAATAATTAGCATATTGTGAAATAAATTCTAGAAATATTTGGTGATGTTTATTATGACTAGAGGACCCTAGGAAAAATAGGTTTTGAGTTAAAGCACTTGTAATAACCCTAATTGGCTTAAACACCCAAAATGGAGTTTTAATTAATTAGAGCTAATCACACATCAAATTGACTTGAAATCAATTCTCCACTGACCTTTAGGATCAGAGGAACCCACCATAAAAGTTTGAAGTCAATTGGACTTGGTTAGTCCTATCAAATGGGTTGATTAAGCCATTTAGCCAAAATTAAACTTAAAAAATTCATAACTTTCAAAATACTTTTCAAAAATTCACCAAATTGGTTTTGGAGCCTCTTTGATATCAGGGGAATTTAGGAAAATTAAAATTGCAATTTTCTAAAAAAGTTGATTTTTTGCATTATTTTAATATTTTTAATAATTAAAAAATAATAAAAATCACAAAAATAATAAAATTCACCAAAATGTCACATTTTGAATTTTAATCACTTAGGAACAAACCCCATATTTTTCTTAAGTCTATATGATGAGATATTAAATTTTAAAGCCTTAAGGTAATTTTAAAATAAAAAAAAAATGTATTTTTTAGCATTTCCACTAAAATAATTCTAATAAATCAAAGAAAAATCAGAAAATTGTAAAATTTGGTTCTCTGATTTCCTTGATATCAGATAGATTTTTGAAAAATATAAAATTCATTTTTTAACCTTTATTTTATTTTTAAATTAATTAATACTCCAAAACTAAAAATAATTATACTAAAAATAGTATAATTCAAAAAATCACCAAAATTGGTCCAAGTGGTCCTCTGGTCATTAGGAAGGTCCCATAATTTTCTTAAGGACAGAAACTTTTCCTTGGTCATATTATTAAATTTTCCTTGGAAATCCCTATTTTCCACCAAAAATAATTACATAAATAAATTAAATACAGAAAAATCACATTTTCACCTCTAATGTCTTTATTGACATATGAGTGAAGTCACATAAAAATTTCAAATTCATTTAAGCTCAATTTAGTGAGTTATGAAATTATTAAGCTTGAAGGGCAAAATGGTAATTAAAATTTTAACCCTTAATTAAAACTTTAGGCTTAATAAAATGAAAAAGTAAAATATTTGATCTTAATCTGATTTGGATGATTGAAATTTAAATAATTAAAGGGTAGAAACCTACTAAACAATTTAAAAATAATTAAAATAAACCTTAATCAAATAATTAATTAAATTTGGAAGAATAATAAATTTGGAATTATTAAAATAGGGATGTCATTAGGAAGAGATTTATTCTTTAATTTAAGAATCCCTAAATTAATCATCTCAATAATATTTAATTCCTAATTAAAATGATAATCCAAATTTAAAATTTAAAATGCTAAAAGACTTAATCATTAAATTAAATTAAAGTTAAATTATCTAAATTAAATCCTTTTAAAAATTTCAATTAAATTAATACTTTAACAATTAAAATTAAATCATCTTTAAAACATAAAAAAATAAAATATTAAATTAAAATTAAAAATAAAATTAAATTTAAATTTAAATAAAAAAAAAATAATTAAATAAAACTAAATTAAAACATATTAAATTAAACCACATTAAATTAAATCAAATTAAATCAAATTAAATTAAATTAAATTAAATCATATTATATTAAATTAACTTAAATTAAATTAAATTAAATTAAACCACATTAAATTAAATTAAATTAAATTAAATTAAATTGAACTAAATTAAATTAAATTAAATTAAGTATAACATCACCTAAGACATAAAGAATTCAAAAAAATAAATCTAAAACAACTTGAACACTATTCCAAACTTAAGCCCATTAATTGAAATTAAGTTAAATCATAAATCATTTGAACATCCATTTGCCTTCGAAAGCTCTTGTTGTCATAACTCCTAAATGGAGTGTTAAGTGAAGTGTTACTTCATTCATAAGATATTCAAATGTCCTAGTTCATCGAGCAAGATAATAAACTCGAACTCCCGGACGATTAATTCATTTGTATAATTAAATTCTCTTGGACTTAAAATAATCCTAGAAATATTGAAAAAGATGTTTAAGACTCGTCTTAAGCACTTCCTCGATATGATAGGATATTTATAAGAACAATTGAACTTAATTGTTCTTTGATGAAGAAAATCGTCCTCAAACCCAAAATACAAGAACCTAGACGTCATAGGAGGTGACTAGCTATAGGATTAGGAATTTGGTAGAAAACCATAACCCTTCCCTTAGCTTTACCTAGGAACTTACTTTAATTGCTTAAATATTCTAATTATGTTTTAAGTGCAGCTTGGGATGACGGGAAGACCCTCCAGGTACGCTTTTATTTTATTGCAATTTATCTTATTGTGACTTATTTAATCGCATCGTACTTACTTTTCTTGCATGATAAACAACTGTTGCATGAAAGCCCACACCTTTAGGATAGTCCCTAAAACTGAAACCAAAACTAAATTAAAAGTCATTACAAGATAAAATTCACCGCCACAACATTTCAAAATATAAAACAACTCAAAATTTAATCACAAACAGAACAACAAAACTACAACTACAACTAAATTAAAACGTCTTGTTGGATGATCGGGAATACCTCGGATGATGTAACCTACGTGTTGCTAACGGGATTTCTCACGGTCTAAATGAAAGTGTGGAACTCATTCAGTTGAGTTTAGCAAATTCATCTGGACTAAGTGAATCCGATAAAAATAACGATGCCGGAAGGATGGAACTGTGGGATCTTAACCGGTGTTGTTATAATCAACTTTAAGATTTGTTTTAATTAAAACATAAAAAACACTTGGAAATTAAGACTTTCTCTAAACCAGAACACTTCTCTCATCTCCTGATTTATGATTTCTAAAACTAATCCTCCGCGACAAGGAGCTCGGAGCATGGTGGGCAAGCACGGCCATCGTCATCGACAAAACCCGAGTTTACTTCAAAGAAAACTTTCTTAGAATTAAATAACCAAGCCATAGGATTTTGAGGTAGTTTGCCTAGTGCAACATAAATCCTCAACTTTTCGTTAGGCATTTGCATAATCATGTTATGCAAATTAAGCCCTAACCGGTTTTAGGATTCCGAGGTAGTTGTTTGGTACGACATAAATCCTCACATCTTCGAGGATATTTGTATGATTATGTAATACTAATATAAGTCCTAATTAATTAAAATTGGCAGTATTACAACATTAAATAAACTCTCAAATTGAAACCAAACAATAGGATAGTTTGGGAAGTTGCCAAGATTCTTCTTGGATCCTCAGCTTCTCCTACTTTTCTTCCATTGGACTCCTGAAAATAACTATTCCAAATTTGATCCATTCCCTATTGAAATTTCCAAAATTCAATCCTTTGAAAACCTTAAACTTTGAAATTCTTGAGAGCAAAACCACTGATCATTATCGAGAGTTTTCTTAAATGATTCACTTCATTTAAGATGTAATTAACTATGAGGCTTGCCTTTATAGGGAACTTTAAGAACCTGAGTAATATAAACCCCGCTTAATTCATTTATATTAAGCAGGGGAACTTGTCGGCTTATAAAATTGGTTCGTAGACCAAACGGATGTCACAAATCTTCTATTTTATTTAATCGAGCCCTATCATAAGGCAGTGTGTCTATTCTTCGGGATAGATACACGGTTTGTGATGCGATGCTCGTTTATATAAACTATTTGGGATGTGAGATCGGTTTGATTTCATATCTTAAAATTTTCAAATTTAAAATTATTTTCAAAATCAAACACTACTTTCTAAATTATATATATATTTAAATTAAATTTAAAATTCGCCGACAACTTCTGTAGGCGACCCCTTTTAAAAAATACAACACTCAACCTAAAAATATGCCGACACTTTCTGACGAGACTCTTCTTTCCAGAATATTATGCTTGTATCGGTTCAGCAATAATAGGTCGCCACACCATCCTTCTCGCAGTAGAAGGCCTAGGACTAGATGGTCTGTTGGTTGTGTGTCGGTAGGTGGTGTCCTCCCTAATATGGTGTCCCGATACGACAACAGGAGAACTATCTCGCACTTTCTTCCTTGGCCTCTCCGGGGCAGTGACGGGGTTCACTCGCGGTCCGAGGCGGGATTTGACTGGCACTCATCCCATTCTTCTTAAGATCTCTGATACGGGGCATCCTTCCTTCTTAGCTAGTTTCTCTACTATGGCTCGCATTCGAGTAAGCGGCGTAGTCTTGGCCCTCTTCCTCTTACAGTCACTATAGTATGAAGGTCAGGGTAATGCAGCGGTGATCCTTCGGACATCTTTCTGGTCTGATACAGTAGAGAGAGGGTGAAACCTACTTCCTTCTAACAAGGGTGAATACTTAGGCAGTTCTTCCTCCTCCTCAGGAATCTCTTCCAGAAAAGCAACTTCAACAGCCTTAGCCTTCTCAATCCTGGTGATCTTTCTGCTCCTATTTCTTCTCTGAGTCCGAGTCAGGGGTGCAGCTCTTGAACTGGATCCTATATCTCGAAGACAGGAGGTATTGTAGAAAAATCTGTACCCTCCACGGTGACAGGCTCATTACAGACTTGGATTTCCTTTCCCTTTAATTTGGCAGGAGCCGGGGTAGGTGCAGAGATGACTAGACCAGTGGGGGTAGAGACAACAGTCCTCCTACGAACAGTGGTACTTCTTTCAGCTGTGACTCTTTGCAGGGGAGGGAATTCTTGAGTCGATTTCAGGTTAAACTCAATTACGGGCTCCTAGGTTTCTGGCACTTTGTCCATTAGTGTGAAGAGGGTGATGTCAGCGAACTTAATATCTGTATTGTCGAATCCTTGTCTAAAACGGATGATTCCATTGTCAGGCAGTTCATCCTTATAGACGGCGAAGTTCATTCCATTGGTGAAGGAGAAAATTAACTTTGGTGCAGTCATTTTCTGCAGGGTAAATTCCGAACTTCAGTCCCAAATTATGCTTCCTTTTGTCGCAAAACTTAAGACGGAAAAGAAATAGTCCGAACACATTTTCTTTTATCTTAGTGTATTTGTGATTTTTAAAAGAGTTTGCTTATTAAAAGGTTGTTTATCAGAGGATTTGTTTGTTAGGAACAAAACGATTAAAGGTATTAAAAAGGTAAAGGACCCAATTCAAAATTGGAAAGGAAGAGAAAGTCTTGTAAGACCTCTCAACCCGAAGGACCGCTCCTAAGCTAACACTTATTGGGGGTCCACCCCACCTCAAAGAGGTAAAATGATTTCGGAACCTCTCTGTTTAGGGGTGTCTAAACAGTGGCTCCAAAATCCAAGAGAGTTGACTATACCCGTTCAAGACAAAAATGAACGTGGTATTTAAACGGAATAATGGTAGCTTAGTCCATTAGAGACATGGACTTACCACCGATTTATGAAAGCATAACCATCTGATCAAAATGGAGAGAGGAACTGTCCCCAGCGGAGTCGCCAGAAGTTGTCGGCATATTTTTTAGGTTGTGTGTTTTTAAAAGGGGTCGCCTACAGAAATTGTCGGTGAATTTTAGATTTTAAATTTAATTTAAATATATATAATTTGGAAAGTAGCATTTGCTTTTGAAAATAATTTTAAGTTTGAAAATTTTAAGATATGAAATCAAACCGATCTCACATCCCAAATAGTTTATATAAATGAGCACTGTATCACAAATCGCGTATCTATCCCGAAGAATAGACACACTGCTTGATGATGGGGCTCTATTAAATAAACTATAAGATTTGTGACATCTGTTTGGTCTGCGAACCAATTTTATAAGCCGACAAGTTCCCCTGCTTAATATAAAGGAATTAAGTAGGGTTTTTATTACCTGGGTTCTTAAAGTTCTCTATAAGAGCAAGCCCCTATAGTTAATTACATCTTAAATGACGGGAATCACTTAAGAAAACTCTCGATAATGATCAGTAGTTTTGCTCTCAAGAATTTCAAAGTTTAAGGTTTTCAAAGGATTGAATTTTGGAGATTTCAATAGGGAATGGATCAAATTTGGAACAATTAATTTTAGAAATCCAAAGGAAGAGAAGTAGGAGAAGTCGAGGATCCAAGAAGAATCTTGGCAACTTCCCAAACTAGCCTATGGTTTGGCTTCAGTTTGAGAGCTTATTTAATTTTGTATTCCTGCCAATTTTAATTATTTAGGACTTATATTCATATGACATGATCATATAAATGGCCTCGAGGATGTGAGGGTTTATGCCGTACCAAACGACTACCTCGGAATCCTAAAACCAGTTAGAGCTTAATTTACATAACATGATTATGCAAATGCCTAATGAAGAGTTGAGGATTTATGTTGCACTAAGAAAACTACCTCGAAATCCTATGGCTTGGTTATTTAATGCTAAAGAAGGGTTTAGCTGAAGTAGACACAAGTTTTGCTGACGACGATGGCCGTGCTGCCCACTATGCTCCAAGCTCCTTGTCGTTGCAGAGGTTTAGTTTTAGAAAATGAAAATCAGGAGATGAGAGAAGTTCTTTGGTTTAGAAAAATATTAAAGTCCTAATATTTTTAATGTTTTATTAGGGGAATCTTAAAGTTGATTATAACAACACCGGTTAAGATCCCACGGTTCCATCATTCCGAGTTATTTTTATCGGATTCACTTAGTCCAAATGAATTTACTGAACTCAACTAAATGAGTTCCACACTTTCATTTAGACCGTGGGAAATCTCGTTAGCAACACGTAGGTTACATCATCCGAAGTATTCCCGATCATCCAGCAAGACGTTTTACTTTAGTTATAGTTGTGGTTTTGTTGTTCTGTTTGTGATTAAATTTTGAGTTATTTTATATTTTGAAATGTTGTGGTGGTGAATTTTATATTTTTGTGACTTTTAATTTAGTTTTAGGTTTCAGTTTTGTGGCTATCCTAAAGGTTTCAGTTTTCATGCAGGGTGTCAATCTTGTTTAACATGCAAGAAAAGTAAAGTGCAGTGCAGGTAAGTAAATAAATTGCAATAAAATAACGAGATCGGGAATACTTCGGATGATGTAACCTACGTGTTGCTAACGAGGCATCCTGGAGGGTCTTCTCGTCATTTCCAAGCTGCACTTAAAACACATGTTAAGGCATTTATATATTTGTAACAAGCACCTAGGTAAAGCTAAGGAAAGGTTCTGGTTGTCTACCAAAATCCTAATCCTATTGCTAGTCAATCCTTATGACGTCTAGGTTCTTTTGTTTTTGTGGATGATTTTCTTCACTAAAGAACAATTAAGTTTGATTGTTCTTCTAAAACACCCCATCATATTGAGGAAGTGTTTAGGACGAGTCCTAAACATCTTTTCAATATTTTTGGGATTATTTTGAGTCCAAATGAGTTTTATTGTATTGGTGAATTGTTCATCCAAAAATTTAGTTTAGTTTGTTTCTTGCTCAGTGAATTAGGATGTTTGATTATCCTATGAGTAAAGTGACATTTCACTTGATGCTTTACTTAAGAGTTATAATAATGAAAGCTTTTATGGGGCAAATCAGTTTGTTAAAGAATTTAACCGCTTTGATTAAAGTTGAATTGATGATTTAGGATGATTTAATTTAGTTGCAAAATTCAAGTTGATTTTCTCTTAAATGTTTTAAATTGTTTGATTTGAAAGAGGTGTTTAGATTATTCAATTTAATTAAACTTTTAATGATTTAAATTTAATTTGACTTAATTGTAACACTTTAGGTCAATTTTAATTGGTTTATTTTTTTATGTTTTTAATTATGAATTGTCTTAAGGTTGATTTTCTTTAATATTTCAAATTTGTTTTAGATTTGTTTTTTAAGTGATTTCAAATTAATTTTAATGTTTTAAATTTATTTCAATTTGATTATCAAATCACTTAATGTTTTAAGCTTTTAATTTAATTAAGGTTTATTTTCCTTTGAATTATTTAATTATTAATTTCAATTATCTTTTTTTTTTTAGTTTGATTAAGAGTTGAACATTATTAAAGTGATTCATTTAGGGATTTTAAATTAAAGAATTGATATCTTCTTAAGTCATATCCCTAATCTTAATAATCCAAATTTTAACTTATTCTTCTAAAATTCAAATTGTTCAATTAATTAAAATTTACTTTAAATATTTTCAAGATGATTAATGGGTTTCTACCCCTTAATTTTCTAGGTTTAAATCATCTAATGAAAATTTTAAAATCAGATATTTTACCCTCCCCTTGATTAAACCTAAATATTAATTAGGGTTAAAATTCTTTAATTACCTTTATGTCCCTTTAGGCTTGTTTATTTCATAACTCATCAAATTAAGCTCAAATGAACTTAAAATTTTTATGTCACTTCACTCACATGTCAATTAAGACATTAGAGTAGAAAATGTGATTTTTCTGAATTTAATTTAATTTATATATTTATTTTTATGAAAAATATGGGTTTTCAATAAAAACTCAACAACATGACTAAGGTAAGGTTTCTGTCCTTAGGAAAATTATGGGATATTCCTACTGACCAGAGGACTATTTGGACCAATTTTGGTGATTTTTTGAATTATATTTTGTTTATTATAATTATTTTGAGTTTTGGAGTGTTAATTAATTATAAAATAAAGTTGAAAAATGAATTTTATATTTTTCGTAAGTCTCTCTGACCTCAAGGAGTTCAAAGAAATAAAATTTATATTTTTCTGATTTTTCTTTGATTTATTAAAATTAATTTGGTGAAAAGTTTGAAAAATATATTTTTTAATATTAAAACTTACCTTAAGCCTTTAAAATCCAATATCTTAACCTAGAGACTTGAGAAAAATATTTGGTTTATTTCTAACTGATTAGAAGGCAAAATGTGACATTTTTATGATCTTTAATATTTTTGTGATTTTTATTATTTTTTAATTATTAAAATATTAAAAATATGGTTAAAAATGAAAATTTTTAGAAAATTTCAATTTTAATTTTCTTAGACTCCTCTAATATCAGAGAACCCTCAAAATCAATTTGGTGAATTTTTAAAATATATTTTGGGTTTTATGAATTTTTAAAGTTAGAAAATAGCTATGTGATTTAATTAATCAATTTAATGGGTTAAACCATTTCTAATTGATTCCAAATTTTTATGTGAGACTCCTCTAATCCTAAAGATTAGTTGAGAATTGTTTTCAAGTGGTTTTGATGTGTGGTTAATTCTAATTAATTAAAATTTAATTTTGGCTATTTGGACCCATTAGGGTTATTACTAAGGAATTAAACAAAAACAAAATTTTCCTGGGGTCCTCTGGTCATAAGATACCTCCCTAAATTTTCCTAGAATTTTCTAAGCAACATGCTAATTACTGGAATTGAAATGGCAAAACCGACATATAAATTTGGAAAATCAATATCTTGCCACAGAGACGGATTCTGGCCTTGGAAAATTCAGGGAATGTTTCCAAGAACAGAGGCTACAAAAGCCCTATGGTCTCATGCCATGGTGAATTGTATAAATGCATGGATAATTAAAATACTGAAATCAGTAAATAATTATTTAAAAATAAAATATTCATCAAAATAACTTAATTCTTTTTCCACAATGTTTTCCTCTGTTCACTGAGCAAGATGGTATTTTTATTTTATTTTTGTGATTTTTCTACACAAAGATATGGATTTTTGAAGATCTGGGTATTTAAATAATTCCTAAATACCCTATTTATCTACTTAACCCAGTCAGCGCCGCGTCAACCTCGGCAGCTCCGAAAGCCCACGCGGCGCGCTCCTATTCGACGCCGCCACCTGAGTCAGTAGCCACGCGTCCCGCGGTCTCGTTCCATCTGCTCGTCCGGCTCGATCTGGATCGTCCATTCGATACACACGCGATCGACGGTTCCTGGTCATCGTCTCCGACTGGTGTGTCCCTAGAGCCGTCCACACTAAAACCCTAATATCTCCCTCATTTCTTAACCAATTTACATGAAATTTGATCCTATGTGTTCGTCTAGACGAGAGCTACAAATCCATATGGCTAACATGCATTGAAATTAACTCAGATGAAATGGAGAATCGCTGGAATTTCTCGGAAGGAGGAGTTCCATACCTTGGCTCTGAGAAGTGAAGCTCTAATCAAAGGGGCTTGGCACATTCGTTGGAGCTGGAGGAGCCTAGGAATGAAGCCTCTGGCCCTGGTGAATTGTTTAGACCAGACTTCCACCAAGCCCGATTTCAAAACTTGGCCGATAGAAGAAATGGCTGTCCTCGAGAGGGGGCTTTTGCTGGGGAACTTCTTCTCTTGGTCTGGTGAAGGTGTAGGGTCAATCAATTTGAGGATTGACTCACTGTGGTGAAGTGTTCTATTTTTTGGGTGGATTTTGAGCTGAGAAATTGAGCTCGCCTAAAGGAAATTAGGGCTGGATTTCAGTGGGGATTAAGTGCTCTATGTATGGAGAGGAGTGTGGAGCAATTTTGGCAGAGTTTTGGTAAGGTTTGGTTCAGCATCTTCTTTGGCCGAGAGGGTGGTGAGTTTAAATAGAGCTGGCTGGAGGGCTTCCGAGGGGCAATTGGAAGCTGGGATCAGCTGCTCAAGGGAAGAGAAGAACAGCCATGGTGTCTATTTGAGTTGGGACAGCTCAGCCAGTGGGTTTGAAATTTTTGAAGTCAAATAAGGCTCTAGGCCTGGTGTTTTCCGGCTGCTGTGGTGGCTGGCCGGCCAGGCATGGGTCACCATCTGACTCAGTGGGGTCAAGGCTGGAAGTTGGTGAGTTCAATTGAGGCTTGACATGTGTAACAGAGTTTGATTTAAGTGGTAAGGGGGAGGGTCATTTTGGGCTCAATTTGGTCAAGTCATTGTTTAGGCTAGGTGCACCTCCCCAAGGCTGGTTTGGGTTGAAGAGAAAGTCACTTGGGTCAGCTAGGAAAGGTTGGTGAAGTCCCCATCCAAGGTGATGTGGCTAATCTTAGTTTAGAGTGTAGCATGGATGAGGTTAAAAATGCTTAATGAAGGTTTAAGAAAGAGCCCCCTCTTCTTGCCATTAATGGCTTGGTGAGGTGTCAAAGCTCTCATGGCTTCATATGGCTTGTGAATGGCTTCATTTGGCTTGCTTACGGCTTGGGAAAAGGTTGGCTTATTTTCATAGAAATGGGTTTTGACATTTTTGATGAATTTAGAAGAAATTGTCATGAGGCTTGATTTGGATTTATTTGATGATTGATTTAGAACTTAGGGATGATATTAATTGAAGGTATGATGAGAAGAAATTGTCATGTGGGCTTTAGAGCCAATTTTGGGCTTTTTGAAATCAATTTGGATGGGCTTTTAAAATGGTTTAAGGAAGTGGGCTTTTAGGTTTTGAAATAAATTCATGGATGAAATTTGGTGAGGGGTTGTGTCAAATAATTGTTGGGTTTAGTTTAGGGATGTGTCATGAGAACTTTAGAAGTGATTTGATCCCATTTGGAGTTGAAATGTGTTCAATTTGGGCTTTTTAGTAATGGGGTCAAAATGGGCCAAATTGGGCTAACTTGGGCTAAGGTTGGGCCAATATTGGGTTTGATGTAAAATTAATGTTGAAAAATGTTTATGTGGGTATGACAAAGAGTTTTTAACTTTGGTTGGGCTTTGATTTTGGGATATGGGCTCATTTGGGTTCATGATGGATTTAGGCCAAATTGGGGATTTTTGGTTTGGGTTAGGTTTGGGTGGAGTTTAGTTTCAAATTTGGGTCAAATCATGTTAGTGTTTTGTTTGTGGGGATGTTAAGAAGGTTTAGGAAAAGATTTGGGGTTAATTGAAGTTAAGTTGGGTTGGTTTGGGCTAAGTTTAGGTCATGGGCCAAGATTGGGCTTTAAGCTTCAATTTGAAATTGGATCCACCTGTTGATGAAATTGGGTTTAGGTTTGGTTTAAATTGATATTGGGGATATTGAATTGAAGTTTATGATTGAATTAGATCATAATTGAGGTCAGTTGGGTTGGTTTAGTGAAAGTAGGATAAATTGACAAAATTGGCCTATGGTGTAGTTGAATAAAATGAACTTAAGAATATTTGGGATTTTCTGGAATTTTCTAGGAATTTTCTAAATTTTTGGAATTTTTGGGTTAGAAGGGTATTTTAGGTATTTTGAGGGGTATTTAGGGGGTATTTTTGGAATTTTTGGTATATCTGGCCAAGGATGATCAATTTGAGTGGGGGGAAATATTTAGGATTGATTTTGAGGAATTTTGGGTAATTTAGGCAATTTTGCAAATCTTGGGCAATTTCAAGTAGACTTTGTGGGTTTAGGGTCCCGGGGGTCAAAAATTGAAATTTTGGAAAAATGAAGATTGATCAAGTGTGAGTGAAATGAAACCATTCTAGTCGAGCCATGAAGCCATGTTAAGCTCACTAAAGCCATGACAGGACTCATTCTAGGCATTCAATATGTTGTTTCTAACCTTCTTAGCCAGGGGCTTAGGGGTCAAGGTCCATCCATATGAGTCGCCTACATGAGTCAGGGAGTCAAATTAAGTAAAAGTGGTTTTAGGGCTTGGAATGTGTGTGTGGGAGTGAGGTGTGTGCAAGCTTACCCTCACCAGACCAGACCATCCAGGGTAGTCCTAAGGTCAAAGAGTCTTATAGGAAACTCATCCTTTAAACCTCCATATATTGATTTTAACCCTCCAAGTGGTTTAGGGGTTTACAATCAAACTTGTGGGGTTTGAAGGGAGCTAAGAAGTGTTTGAATTTCTAAGTGATGGGTCCCATTTCTAGTCCTCTAAGATAGTCAAGGAGAAGCCCTATGGCTAGATCCTAAGTACAAAGGAGAGAGAAGAGAAAAGACCTCATAAAAAATGAGGTCAACAGAGCCATGTACTAACAATGAAATAGAATATGAAGCCCTAATAATGGGATTATAGTTGATAATATTAATGGAAATAACAGACATTGCCATCTACGGCGACTCACAACTAGTCATTCAACAAGTGGCCAGATAATATAAAATTCTAAAATTGAGGTTAGATGAATATCACTGATATACGATGAAGATACCAAAACGGATTCCAAGTGTAACTTTCTACAAGATTCCCCGAGCAGATAATACATATGCAGATGCTTTAGCTAAATTGGCTAAAGAATTTGCATGTTCAAAAGAGGATTCCATAGACATTACAATAGAAGGACGTCAGGTGTTATCGTCGATCTAACTCGACACTTGTTAACCTCACTTTTGTGAGGATCATTTCTAGATCATTTTGAGAAAAAAAGTCTACCAAGATTGACCTCCTAAACCTTACCAATGGTCATTAAACCCTAATGTCTAAGGTAAAACTCTAATGAAGACTTTTTAAACCAAGGTTTTAATGGCATCTTAAATTGATCAAATCGGTAATGAAAAACCCCGATATGATCAAACATTGACAAAATTAGTCAACCTTTGACCCAAATGGTCAACTTAGGTCAAACTGGTCAATCCTTGACCACCACACTAACCAGACTGGTCAACCTTAACTTTGGTCAAACTGGTCAATCCTTGACCCAATGACCACCACATTGACTATACTGGTTATCCTTTGATCCAAATGATCAACTTTGGTTAAACTGGTCATTCCTTAACCTAATGACCACCACATTGACCAAACTGGTCAACCCTTGACCCATGACCACCATATTGGACATATGGTCAGACATTGACCTAATCAAGACAACATTGGTCGAGATGACCAATGTAGAACCCAAAAGGCACCATATTGACTATTGGGCCAACCTAAACCCTAAAATTGGACATTGACCAAACTGGAACCTTTACCCAAAAGTTCAACTTTGGTCAAACTGGTCAATCCTTGACCACCACACTGACCAGACTGGTCAACCTTAACTTTGGTCAAACTAGTCAATCCTTGACCCAATGACCACCACATTGACTAGACTAGTTATCCTTTGATCCAAATGATCAACTTTGGTCAAACTGGTCAATCCTTGACCCAATGACCACCACATTGACCAAACTGGTCAACCCTTGACCCAAAGTGGTTAATTATTGCACCTGTCATTGTTGCACCTGATTGGAATAAAACTTTTGAATTAATGTGTGATGCAAGTGATTACGCAATCGGAGCTGTATTAGGACAAAAATATGAGAAGATGTTCAAAGTTATATACTATGCTAGCAAAACTCTTAATGAAAATCAAATAAATTACACTACTTCTGAAAAAGAGCTCTTAGCAATAGTATATGCCTTTGATAAATTTAGACCATATCTTCTTGGAAAAAAATGTATCGTGCACACTGATCATTCTGCCATTAAGTATTTAATATCTTAAAAGGATGTTAAACCTAGATTGATCAAATGGGTTTTACTTTTACAAGAATTTTATTTTGAAATTGTGAACAGAAAAGGGACTGACAACCAAATTGCTGATCATTTATCAAGAATCAAAAATAATAATGAGAATATTTATGAAGAAAATATAAATGAGAAATTCTCGGATGAGCAATTATATGTCATTCAAGGATTACAAATGCATTTGTATACAGATATAGTTAAGTACTTAGTTAGCAATATTTTACCATATGGGATAAATAGTAAATACATTAAGAAATTCAAGAATGATTATAAATCATATATTTGGGAAGTTCCTCATTTATTTAAATTAGGAAGAGATTCTGTGATTCAAAGATGTATACCTTATGAAGAAACTTTTGCTATTATTCAAAAATGTCACGATTCTGAATTTGGAGGACACTTTGGAGTGGATAAAACTGCATTTAAAATTTAAAATTTTGGATTTTATTGGCGTACTTTATTTAAAGATGTTGGACAATATGTGAAAACTTGTGATCGATGTCAAAGAATGAGAAATATATCCAGAAAAGATGAAATGCCTCTAAACTTTATATTATACATCGAAATTTTCGATGTATGGGGTTTAGACTTTATGGGACCTTTCGTACCATCATCTGGAAAGATTTATATTTTATTAGCAGTTGACTATGTTTCAAAGTGGATCGAAGCTGTAGCTTTACCTAACTGTGATTCCAAACGTGTTTCAAAATTTTTAAAGAAAATGATTTTTACAATATTTGGAATGCCCAAGATAATTATCACAGATGGGGGAAGGCATTTCAGAAATATAAGAATTCAATCATTACTGGAAAAGTTCAGAATTAAACATAGAATTGCAACTGCTTATCATCCTCAAACAAGTGGAATGGTTGAAGTGTCAAATAGAGAAATTAAGAGAATATTGGAAATGACTGTTAATCCTAAAAGAACTGACTGGGTTGATAAACTTGATTCTGCATTATGGGTTTATAGAACAGCTTATAAGACACCTATCGGAATGTCATCTTATCGGTTAATTTATGGTAAACATTGTCACTTACCTGTTGAACTTGAGCACAAAGCTTATTGAGCGATAAAGAAGTTCAATTATAATTTGAATAGTGCAGGAGAAAAACGATTATTACAATTGAATGAAATGGAAGAGATAAGAAATGAGTCTTATGAAAATGCAAGAATTTATAAGGAAAGAATGAATAAATTGCATGAAAAAATGATTTCAAGGAAAATATTCGAGCCTGGACAAGAAGTATTATTATTTAATGCTCATTTAAAACTTTTCCCTAGAAAATTAAAATCTAAATGGATGGGACCATTTATAATTGAGAAAATATACCCTTATGTAGTTGTGGATATTAAAGATCCCAAAACTGGAAAAGTATTTAAAGTTAACGAATTAAGACTAAAGCCTTATGTGGGAGAAATGAAATTAAATTACAAAGAGGCATATGAGCTGAGTCTACCCAATTAATTTAATTAATTAGGTCGGGCTGACGACGTTAAACTAAGCGCTTTGTGGGAGGCTACCCATATTTATTAGTTTGAGTTTAATTATTGCTATAAGGTTATTTCTTGGTCTTGACTAAATTTATATATAACTTCTGGAAATAGAAGGCTAACGAGTCTATACTGGCTTCAGCAAAACATTTTCTTGAAGTATATAGAAATTGGACTTGGACCACTCCATGTCAAATGTGAGTAAAAAGGAGATCAAGTTAACCTTTGTTTATGATTGTTTGTGATTTGAATTTTTCGTAATTTTGTATGTGTGTTGATCATACTCGTTTATAGACCTATTTTTATGATCGAAACTTTATAAATTTGACGATAGGCGAATCGGAGTCGATCGAGGTTCCGGCGCCTAGGCACCAAAAGTTGGCGCCTAAGCGCCAGAGCGGCCTGCGTATCGATGATCCGGCGCCTAGGGGCCAGATTCCGGCGCCTAAGCACCGCGGTTACAGATCATGGAAAAACTGAAATTCTTCAATTTTTCACACGAAATCTCTTTATATATAGTCTATTTTTCGTCCCCAATCCCATAGAAACACTAACTTCGACCAGAGCAATCCATTTTGGAAGAGTTAGTAAGGATTTGGAGGCAATGGATAGAGGAAATCATGGAAATGAGGTAAGGGACAAATCTCTTAAAGATCCTCAGCCTTATTTTAATGGTTTTATTGCTATTAGTTTGGAGAAAATGTTTAGTCGAATTGATAAGATTGAAGCGGAACTGCAAAGTATTGGTAATCGTCTCCATGAGATGTACCACCAATACGAACACTTGGAATGACAAACCAAACTTCAATCTGATCATATGGCTGCCTATCATGACACTCAAGTAGAAATGTGCGCGAAGAACAAGTGGATTGATGAAAAGATGGCTTTGGAATTTCCAAGGTTGTTGGTTTTCTATCCCTTCGTTCCTAACGAACTTCATTGTGAAAGAGATGGTAATTGAAGATCGGTGTTAAATAGATCACATGTGTGTTTTAGGTGTGATTGAGTCTATTCTTAATATGTTGAATATCAAATTTGTGTGTTTGCTTAATTGTTCATTGTGTGTTGTTGGATTTGAATGTTTCCTTTGAATATGTTGTTGTTTATAAAATGTTGAACCTTGATACAGTCTTGTACTGAAAGTTATTGAATTTGGAATGGATGTTAGGATTTGGAATTGAAGAATTTGGATACATTTTTTGTGGATCTATACTATCATTTTAATTTGATTGTGAAAATATTTGGAGGAAATAAAATGGATTAATACTCACATAAGAGTTATTAGGAGTCAAATTTGATAAGAGTTTGTGAAAAATATTTAATTTAAATCGAATTTTTGGAAAGGCGAGTCTGGCGCCTAGGTGCTAGAATTCGACGCTTAGGCGCCGGTTAAGCCTGAACCCGAAAACTCATCTTCTTAAACCCCCCACGCCATTTTTGACGCCTAAGCTTCCTTCTCCACTTTTTTTCACGAAAATATCACATAGAGATCCCATTTAAAGTCGGATTTTCAAGTTTTTGAGCTTGAAATCACCCGATTTCTTCATCTCGAGGTCAGATCTACATTCTAAACTCATTATTTTTTATTTTCACCATGGATTTTGCTCTCACTATGAAAAACCAAAATTTTGAGAAAATTTTTGATTTTTTATGGTTAAATCCATGAATTTTTAAGCTTTTTCAAGTTTAAAAAGCTTAAATTAGTTTATTTTCCTAGGTTCATTGAATTTATTTCGCGTTTTTATTTTCACGTTTAAATGGCACCCAAATCTAAGCGAGGAAAGGAACGAGAAAATTTTGATCGTAGGAAGTTCGTCACTGCTGCTGCGCACTTCCGATACAATGATTTTGCTACGACTCGAAAATTTATCTCAGAGCGAAGTTTTTTTAATCCTGTAGGAAGAATTGAGGAGACAATCGTTGCGCTCAACTGGCAACGATTCTGCTATTTCACTGCTGTTGTCGTTATCCCGGTTGTTAGAGAGTTTTATGCTAATTTCATGGATGCGGAATAATACGAGATTTTCATTCGAGGAGTTGGAGTAGGATTCACTCCTAAACGAATTAATATTTTCTATGGCCTGCCGCCAAACATAGAGTGTTATTATTCAAGATTATCTCCAACTAAGGGAGATTTGGATATGATCATTGCCTACCTAACTAATAGTACTGGAGCTTGGAAGATTCAGAACAGAAAAAGGGTAAATTTTTCATCTTCTAAGCTTAATGGTGTTTTAAAGGCATGACATTACTTTATTTTTGCTCGTCTCCTTCCATCCAATCATCTGAGCGAGGTTACCAAAGATAGAGCTATCCTCAACTACTGCATTCAAGAGAGGAATCCTATTGATGTAGGGAGCATTATTTATGATTCTCTAGAGGCTACTGCACGTTCTAGCACTTCTATTGGACTTGGTTTTCCATCTCTGATCTATTCTCTATGTCAAAGTGTTGGAGTAATTGCTGAGCTTTTTGAGGAAAAGCTCAAGTCGATAAAGCCTATAGGAAGAGAAAGCATCAACATTTATGATCGACTGCGAGGTAAGAGTTCTACTGCACCTTCTGGTTCATTACCTACTTCAGGTAGAGCTTCTACTTCTAGACCATCTACTTCTGCTGAGCCATCATCTACCTTTTGGGAAACCATGCATGTTCAGTTTATAGAGCAATAACATGAGTTATTATTAACTCACTGTAGAGTAGATACGATAGATAAGAAGATTAATCATCTTTCTGAGTATACACAAAGAAAGATTGATTACGATGCTGAGTATTCAGAGTCTTTAGTGAGATTTCTGAAGGGTGAGCACGACGTTCAGCTTCCTACTTGTCCCAGATTTTCACCATATGTTGATCCAAAGGATATGGAGTTTTCTTTTGGTGATGGCGATGATGAAGCTACAGACAGTAATTAGTAGCTTGACTTATCTCCAGAGATTGTTGATTCTATTTTTAGTGTGTTTTCTTGTTTCTTGTGTTGTTTATTGTGATGTTATTTGTTAGTGTTTATGTGAACTTTTTATGTTAAAACTGTTTTTAGATTATCTGATGTGTGTTTAAGACTGAAATGTGAATAAATTTCTATAAAAGTTTATTTCTGTTTCAGCCTACTGTTTAGTGTTCATGAATAGTTAGTAATTGCATGTTCAAAAATAAAAATAAAAAAAAAGATTTTTTTTTGAAATTAACTCCTGCTCTGCAAAACTTTTCTATATATGCTTAATCATTTCTGTTATATTCATATTGAAGCATGTGTAGAAGTAGAAGTTAGTTTTTCCTTACTACATCATTATTGTACTTAGATTAATTCTTGTTTATTTCTTTCTCTCATGCTTTAGAAAATTTCATGATTCATATTTATACTAAAGCTGAAGTTTGGGGAAGGGAAAACATGTATCAAATTTAAATATTATTTATCCTTAAAGAACTAATATTTTCTTTAAAAATATATTAACATAATATACGGAATGAAAAATCGTTTAAGATTACCTAAATTTTTTAATTTATAAATAATTTAGTAAACTTAACTAAAACTTCAAAAATTTTGGTTGATTTTAAGAATTAAATTATTTAGCTTAAAGAATAATAAGATCAAAAATTTTCTATTTATAGTAAAGAGAATTGTATTTAAATACTAAGGAATCAAGATTATTGCTTGAAAAAGAAAAGATTGAAATAAGTTTTGAAAAATAATAAATTATTAATGTCATATTCATTAAGTAAGAATGTATAAGTTTTTGAAAATAAGTTAAGGATAGTTAAGTTCAAAATCAATAACAGGCTATCCAAAAATAGTAATCCTCACTTAAAAAAATAGAAGACGAGAAAAAAAGAAGAGAAAAAAAAGAAAAGAAGGAAAAGAAAGTGAGGAGAAGCGTGAGGAAATGCCTAATCAAAAATTGGCTTCACTTGAATTTTCTTATAAGACGAAAAATGATTACATTTTTAACTTAATTTATATGTAAATATATTTTTACTAGAAAATATTTCATGAAAATCTTTTTCTTGTAAATATTCTATGAAACCTTGATATGATAAACTACAATTATTCTTGAAATAAATGAAAAATTGGAAGTCTTATGATTTGGTAGTTAAATATTCTTAAATTCTTGAAATTAAACTTAATTTGTGAAATTTGGTTAATGATTTGCTAAAGCATTTATAAAACCAAAAATTAAAAGGAATCTTAAATATTTTAACTTCATTTCAAATGTTATCTAAGAGTTACTCGAGGACAAGTAACATTTAAGTTTGGGGGAATTTGATCTACCTAAAAAATACTCATTTTTATGTCTTATTTATGATTTAATTCTGAAAGATATTATACTTTAATGAAAGATATTTTTATGTTTTTTGATGTAGATAATTAAAAAAGAGTCCAAGAAAGAAAAAGAAGGAAAAATGAGCAAAAATGGAGCTTATGGAGCAAAATTTTGGAATCATTGGGTTGGCGCCTAGGCGCCTGAATCCGGCGCCTAAGCGCTAGTTCGATACAGACGCTGCAAGTTTTTGTGATGACTTTGGGCAGTTATTTTGACGGTGTTAAGCGGTTATTGGAGCTTCTAAAAGAATGGAAGTTACTCCTAATATATATGACATGTGATACAATGTATTTAGACACAAGGAAACGGTCTGGATCGCGAAGAGGTGTGACCCAAAGTGAAGAGGTGCGAAAGACCTGGTCACGGAGTCCGGCGCCTAAGTGCCAGATCCCGGCGCCTAGGCGCGACAGTTACCTTCTAGAAGATACATTGAATTTGGACAAATTTTGAAGAGGTGCCTCAAGCAACCCCTAGTCAAATTCAGAGCTCTATAAATAAGAGCCCATTCTACAGAGAAAATCACACCAACCCCCCCTCTTAGTACACATACCCATTTTAGCATCTTCTCTCTCATCTCTAGTTTTATTTAGTCTCTTCCATACTTAGGGTGCCACTTTATTTTGTATCTAGTGAGTTTATTTTGAGTGTTTATCGTGTGTTATTGTTGTTGGAGTCTTTCATCATTGCTTTGGAGTCAGTAGAAGTCAGCGGATCACTTGAAGGAACACTTCAGATAAGTATTTGTACTTTGGTTCAAAGTTTTATAAATATGTTGTGTTGTGTTATTTCAATGTGTTATGAGTAGTTAGTTATCTTTCTCCTTTCAACTATGAAAAGATTATAAATTAATTAAATTTTGTAGGAGAATTAAATATAAAATATTTTAAAACATTGTGATGATATTAATACTCGATCTTAGTTTAATTTTTAAATTTGCCATTTAATTTGTTAAAACCTCGTGAAGAATTTTGAGACCTATCCGGAGATAAATTCTTAACTAGTAGATATCACATGAATCCTTAGGTAATCGCGTACTATACGCGGATTATTTAAGGTGAAGTGCGAAATAAATAGGAAGATAATATTTATTGGGCGTAAAATTAATTAGTTTTAGAGTGACAGACTAAATTCTAATAATTTGGTTTATAGAAAGGTAACAGGTCACTGGTAGAGCCGACTATAGCCACCCTTGGACATCTAGTAGTGTGAGCCGAGATTAAGCCATTCTACTAATAAAACATCTATAGCCCATCTATAGATTAGTCAACGTTCTTTGCACCTGGACCAAAGGGTAAAGAATATGAATGCTTCTATTTGTCACAATACCATAATCTTAATTCCCTACAAAAGATAATTACTCTATAATTCTTGAATTAGTTGAAAAAGGAGAAAGTCGTTTTTATACATGCATTAAATTTTAATTATCACTTATCGCTTACTTGCTTTTAGTAAAAAATTGTTAGCAAATTAAATTTGAATATATATATATATATATATATATATATATATATATATATATATATATATAAAGTATATATAAATTGTTTTTGAAAATTCCAAAATATTACTTATATTTCTTACTTTTTATAAATTCACTATCCCTGTGGGATCGATAACTAGGACTCCACTAGAGCCCTGTATTACTTGAACGATACGTATACTTGCGTTTAAAATTGTGACTTTTATAATAATAAAATCTAAATATAAAATTATAAAAGTAAACCTCGCACATCAATTTTTTGAAGCCATTTACCAGGAATTAAATATTCTAAAAAGTGGTATCAAATTCTTGTATTTTAAAGCATATATAAAGTCACAATCGCATCACTTATGCATAATGACTTACAGTTGGCAAGGGATTGTCAATTATCCAGATTGCCAAATGAAGAGAAAGTGTTATCTACTATAAATTCCTTGGACAGTAATAAGACAAATGTGGTCCTAATGGATATACTTCTGATTTCTATAAAATATTCTGGCATATTATTAGAATGGATGTTATTGATGCCATCTAGAGCTTTTTTCAAGGAGTGGATCTTCCAAAGTATTTTGTCTCTTCTTCTATTATTCTTATTCCTAAGGATAAAAAGAAGGACTGTTGGCAAGACTTCAGGCCTATCAGCATTACTTCTACCTTTTCTAAAATTATTAGCAAGTTAATTGTGGCTAGAATTCAACCTCTTATGGATGTTCTGATTTCAGAAAACCAATCTGCCTTTGTTAAAGGAAGAGGTATAAGTGAGAATATATTATTGGCACAGGAATTACTTACAGATATTGATAAGTCTTGTAGGGGTTCAAATATAATTCTTAAATTGGATCTGTCTAAAGCATTTGATACTATTGGTTAGTCCTTTATTCTAAAGGTGTTATTTGCCAAATGTTTCAGCTCTGAATTCTGCAACTTAATCTCTAGATGGCTTAATAACAATTACTATAGTGTGTTCATTAATGGTGAAAGTAAAAGTTTTTTTCAACCTGGAAGAGGAATTAAACAAGGAGACCCCCTATCTCCTTATATTTTTATATTGGCTTTTGACTATCTCTCTAAGCTTATTAATCAAGTTCAGATCAATCATCCTTACACTCAGTATCAGCATAGATCTAGTCAGTTGGTTAGCCATCTTGCTTTTGCTGATGATGTAATTGTTTTCTGTAATGGAAGTAAGAATTCCATAAGGTGTTTAATGAAAACTTTATCTGAATTTGAAGAAGTCTCTGGTATGACATTTAATAAATCTAAATGTCATTTTCTAACTAGTTCCAAAGCCCAGGTGAATACTAAGAAATGGATTACTGATTTCACTGGTTTTAAAGAAGCCAAATATCCACTTAAGTATTTGGGGTTTCCTTTAATTAAAGGTAGATTAAGACTTTCTCATTATGATGAAGTGCTTTCTAAAATTTCTGCTAAAATTCAGTGCTGGACAAACTCTTTCTTATCTAATGGTGGTAGAATAACTCTTCTTAAGAGTATATTAATCACTTATCCTCTTTATATCCTTCAAATTATCAATATGTAGAAAAGCACTAAAAAATTACATTCCATTACTTTCAATAAATTTCTTTGGGAAGGTCAGCATAGGAAAATGCATTGGACTAATTGGGATAAAGTTTGTAAACCTACTGCTACTGGTGGATTGGGGTTTAAAAGTTTTCAGCAAATCAGTTTTTCATTCTATTGTAAATAGTGGATCAATTTTAGATCTAAGAAATCTTTATGTCTAAGAATATGCATGGGAAGTACTGTCACAATATTCATCCTTCTCAAGTTCAGATGAAGATTGGGGATTCAAAAAATCGGAAACAATTGCTGAAAGTTAGAGAAGATACTGAAAAACTGTTTGTTTGGGAGCTTGGGTATGGTCAAATTAATTTTTGGCTGAATAATTGGGTTTTTAATGATTCTTTGATTGATCAATGTGTTCATCCTGCTTCTATCCAAAAAGTGGCTGATTGTTGGAATAATTTTGAATGGGATGTTATTAAACTTAATAACTGTGTTAATAAAGAAACTCAGAAGATGATTTTATCCATTCCTATTCAGCCAGCTCAGAGAGATAGATTGGTTACTAAGAATCCTCATAATCAAAGCTTGTCCAAATATATCTCTAAGGATATTTGGCCTACTAATGACTGGGGGAAATTACTTTGGAATAAGTTTATAACACCTTCAATGTCATTTTTCTGCTGGAGGTTATTCAGGAAGTTTCTTTCAACTGATGATATTTTAAAGTTAAAAGGTATTCGGGGTCCTTCCATTTGTCAATTCTGTCATTCTAATGAAGAATCCATTCCTCATATCTTTATCAGATGCTTTGATGTTCAGGAAGTATGGAAGTCTGTTTTGGATGCCATTGGACTTTCTTCTAAATTCTACTTATGGCTCAACATTGAACTATGTTGGCAAGATTGGAAATGCTCTTCAGATTATTTTATTTCACTTATCTTTTTCTGGTATATTTGGATGAGTAGAATTGATGCACATTTCAACAATAAGAAAATTTCCATTCAGATGATCACAAAGAATTGCCTAGCTTAAATTCATAAGGCCAAGTTTTTTCTGAATTCTCAACATGTTCCTGTGATTAACAAAGTCCAACTTGTTATTTGGAGATCTCCTAAAGCTCCTTGGATTAAAATTAATACAGATGGAAGTTTTTCTTCTTCTAGTGCTGGGATTGGAGTTCTTAGTCGGAATCATTGTGGGAAATGCCTTTGGTTTATATCAGCTCCAGTAGTGGCAGTTAATAGTCTTGAAGCTGAAGTAGTTGCTGCTTATTGGGGCCTTAAAGCAGTCATTCTGAATAACCAGAATTTTATCCATATGGAGATGGATTCATTGCTTTTAGTGCAAATTTTGCTAAAGAAAGTTTCTGTCCCTTGGAACCTACTTATCTAGATTAATATGATCTTCAAGTTATCTTCTACTATAGCTGTTATTGGAGCTATATCTATAGAGAGGGGAATTAACCTGCAAATTGGCTAGCTAAGAGAGCTTCTTCCATGAATGAAATCCTTTGCAATTCTAGCTCCTCTTCTGAATTTTTTTCTCCAGCTTTTTCTGTTTTTAGAGCTCTTTTACATGGGGATTTATTATCTATCCCTCATGTTAGATGTAACAAAACCATCTATGCTTAATTGATTTTGATTTTGTGGTAAAAAAGTATAGTTAAACTATCTTTAATAGGAAATATTGTATTTTTGAAAAAATATAGAAGATTTGACTTTTATTTTCCAAAAACTTAAATTTCTTTCAAGGAAAAATAATTTTCAATACTATTATTATAATTTTTAAGTGAAGGATATATATATCAAACCTTTGATTAAATGGAATGGTGGAATTCAAAATTATTAAAGACCTATCTAGATATAGTAATCCTTACCTTATAAAAAAAATGATAGAGAAAAAAAAAAGAGAAAAAGAAAAAGAGAAAAAGTATAGTCTGTGAAAAATAAGGAAGGAGAAGCTTGAGGATTTAAGAGCCTAATCAAAAATTGGTTCCACACCTAAATTTTTAAAATAAAAGTTTTGAGAAAATCTAAAGCTTAGAAATATAATATAGTAAGTAAAATTATTTTCTAAAAAAATTTTTTAAGTGAGGAAAATAAAATGTTTATATCCTATATTTTGGAAAATCTACAAGTATTTTTGAATTAGATAAGAACTCATATTTTTCATGATCCTTTACTTAAAAACTTTCTGAACTTTAACTTGGTCTCATTTACTAAATTTTTTTCTAAATTGGACTATTTCAGTTCTAGAACAAAATTTTTAAATCATCCTAAAGAAACTCATTTACATAATTTGCATGTTTGATTTTTATATAATTATTAAGTCACTTGAGGACAAGTAACATTTTAAGTTTGAGGGATTTTGATACACCTGAAATATATAGTGTTTTTAGGAAACATTTTTATACATAATTTTGAAATGGAAGGTATTTTTATGTTTTTCTTGCATGTATGATTAAAATGAGTGATTGTGATGAAAGGAGCAAAAAAAGAATCAAATTTGGAGCAAAAATGAAAAGTGTGCAATATTAGCCTCTGACGCCTAAGCGCCAATGGCTGGCGCATAGACGTCACAGTTATAAGTGACGAATTAAATCGAATTTGGCGCCATTTTCAAGGGGTGTTTGAAGCAACTTTTGGTTTAAACTTAACTTGTTTTGAGTGGAAAATTCGAATGAAGAGATGCATCCTTTGGTAGATACATTGAATCTGGACATGATTTGAAGAGACACCAAAACACCTTTTGAAGAATTATTAAAATAAAGACTTAAAGATCAGAAAAATAGAAGAGTTTTGAAAGGAAGATTTGGCAGGAGAAGTTGGAGAAAAGCTTGAAGTGGTTGAAGGGAAAGAGGAAGAAAGAGATTCTTCTTCTTGTCATACTTTCCTTACTTTTCGGCTTTACTTTATCATAGTTTGTATTAGAATTTAGAAGAATGGATCCTTATAGTTGGGTGCCACCCCCTAAAAAGTTATATAGTGGAAAGCAAAAGTTTCAGAGGAAATTCAAGAGTTGTCGAGAGGATTTTCAGATAAGTATTTATCTTTTTTTTACATTTGGTTTTAAAGTAAAACTTGTTGTGTTTTCACAATGATTTCTACTTTCAAATCAAATTTTGTGTGTTTTCTCCATGAGTTTTGAGTAGTTTTCTTTATCATTTTCCTTTCAAATGATAAAGCAATTAAATTATAGTAGGAAGTTGTGTGAAGTATAAGTGTTCAATGTTGGAAGAAGTTGTGATGATTCCACTACCTTGCACTTCATTTACCTCTTTATTTGTCCAATTAAGTTGTTAAAATTTTTTGTGAGAACATGTAAGAACCAATGCAGTATTGTCTCAATCAACAATTGGAGAGAATCAAATGAACTTGTATGGGTGAGAAGTATAGTTGATGTAGTTGAGTGCAAATAAATAAAGAGATATGCTTTTGATTGGATGTAGAATTAGAGGACCTTAGAGTGAAAGGCTAAAGCCTCCAATTTTGTTTGATATTTTAAGTTTTGTTATGGGATGTTAGCCCCCAGGTGGAGGGAAAGGAGGGAATTCTAGAGTGAGAGCTAGTATCTTTCCTTCCTAACCCATTTACAAGATTTCAAAACTTCAAATTAACATATGTTTTTTATAGAACCAAGTAAGGGTAAAGAATACAACTGCTCCTGTTTGGCACAACACATTTATATACTTCTAAAACGAAATTCTATAATTATTACTGATTCATTGAAAGAGGAAAAAGATATTTTATTCTCATTTGCTTTCATATCATTTAATAGTCTTGTTAATTTTAGTTGCTTACTTTACTTTTTCTATAAAAAAATAACAAAATGAATTTAAACTTTTTAATTATAAAACATAACTTGCAAAACCATTTTGAAAAGTAAAAAGTTATTTTTCTGCTTTCTTTAAATTTTAGACATTTCTCTGTAGGTTCGATATCTCGGGGCTTAATCAGAAAGTCTTATATTACATGATAAACGATACACATACTTACATAGAACCATATTAAAAATAATTAAAGTTGATTTCTTATTTGCTTCAGAATCAAGTTTTTGGTGTTGTTGCAAAGAAAGAGATATTATCATTGAAACAAAAATATAAAGTATACTGCTATCAATGTTCTCAAGGGCATCTTTAATCTCCACCTCATTAGGAATGGAATAAAGATTGAGATTGCTAATATAATTGCAATATCACTAAAGCAATCACCCTTATCGTCTTCACACCATTTACAATCACTGCCTTACAGATTAGAGAAAAAATGAACATCAACCCCTTCAATCCCTTCAATCTGATGAATCAACACACCATCATAATTTTTAATTTTAGTAATAGCATTAGTCAAACTTCATTTTTAAATAAAAACATAAAAATAAACTGCATTTCTATCATCATCAACAAATTGATTCCCATCGCTTTTTTTGCTAGAGAAAGACTCCTCCATAGAAATGGTATGATTTAACTCCTCCTGACCAACCATAAATTTTCATGATCAATCCTCCCATTACCTTATTCCACCTCCAATTTACAAATTTTCTCACCAACATTTTGAACTACCGTATGAAGATTTCGAAAAACTCTCAATTCCAATTTTTTAGAAGCCGAGCCAATTCCTTTTGTAAATACCATAATCTATAACCATGATTTCCACTAAAGCTAGCCTTTCAATTATTGATAACCAGTTGTTTAAAAGAATGATGTAAAGTCCACATATAAAATATTATTTTAGATAAATAAATTAAACGTGCTTAAAAATGACATTATTTTAACTATAAAACAACCCGCAAAAAAATATTTTATACCTCTACTAAATGTCCTCTAAAAGATAAATTTTTAAATATAAAATACTCATAAAAATATTTCTCTACTTTAATTAAAGGTGCTCTAAAATTTCTAATTTTAAAGTGTAGAAACGCTCAAAGAAGATTCTTCATAAAAATAACTTTCAAATATTTTTTTTTCAAATATCTTTCAAGATTTTTTAAAACATAAAAAATGTTTTTCAAAATCAAAGGTTCAAAATTTTCTTGAAGTCCTTTCAAAATTAAAAGAACTTTTCTAAAATTCAAAATCCTTTTCAACATAGAATAAATATCTTTTAAAAAATTTCAAACCTCAAAACTCTTCTAAAAATAAGATAAAATCTTTTTAAAGTACAAAAGAATTAGAATACCAAACTTAAATCTCTTAAAAATCTTTTTCAGCTTACAATGAATGAATTTGATAAGTTTCATAACTTGAGTTTATGAGAGTAGGACTCTTCAGCCATTCTGAATCTAGATAATCCATATAATAGTAAATTCATATTGTTCATATATTTTATGCATGAAAAAATTAGCTTTTCAAAAAAAAAAAATTTTACATGAGAAATTAAATAAATTTTGATGAGAATATGAATGGTCCTTAAATAAAAAAAAAGAATTAGAGAGTTTAGGTTTAACTTTTCTAAATAAAAAGTCTTAGACTTCACATACTGAAAATCATAAGAATGAGGAACTAGAAATCTTAGAAAATAAAACTGAATTCAAACCTTAGAAGAATTGTGATTTCCTTAAGACCAACCAAAACCTTAGGAAAAGTGAAATTAATACTTTAAAAGAACTTTGCTTTGTCACTATATTTGAAGAAGTTAGAAATCAAACAAACCACTCTTTAAATAGTGAACCTCTAAAATAACTTAAAATCAAGCAACTCTAAAATTTTATAACCACGACATAGGATAGCGCTAAATCATGAAACCTAGGTTAGCCAACATAGACAAATACTAAAGTTCATATACACTCTAGAATGTTCTAGTCGAGAAGCCTATGTTAGTTTATTAATACCCAATAGATAGAATTAAGAACAAGGACATATAAAACGAATGACATGTCCTCTCGGACTATAGGAGTATCCGAGAATGAAGTAACCCACGGTCACTAACAAAAATATCCCAAAAAGATTTAATAATAAAATATTCTATCTTAAATCATTCTTGTGATGATAGAGGAGATCTCCTCTTATTTTATTGGTTAATAGTCTAAGGAATTAATCTACTCAAGATGATGGAAAGCTATGGACTTCTTGATTGGGTATGTTACTCCCAAACCTTAGGTTAGTCCACCTGTATTCTTCTGTTCTGAGTCATTTGAGTTAGAACTTCACCTCAATCTAGAAATCCTTTATACTTTTCTACCCCTTAGTCTAGGATCTATCATAACTTAGTTTCTATCTGAATTAAATCAAACTATACCAAATTAATGTCAATTTCAAACTCAATTTCAATTAGATTCAAATCAAACTCAATTCTGATCCAAACCTATTCAAATCAAATCTAATTCTTCTCAATATTGAATCAATTCCAAATCTACAACCTTAAACCTGGATCCTATATTCAAGCTTTAATACTATAATTTTGACTTTCAATTGCTGAGCCCAAACTCTTTGGATAAAGAAATTTTAAAACTCAACTCATATTTTATAAAAAGTCAATTAACTTTAATCAACTTCAGCTTGAAAAGTCATAATAAATTTTTTAAACTTTAATAAACTTAAAAGAACTTAAATAAATTTAAATCAAACTTAATTAAAACTTTAATCTTAATAAATTTTAACGAACTTCAATAAATTTTTACGAACTCATTGAATCTAAAATAAACTTTAATAAATCATAAGGAAATTAAAAAATTTTAATAACTTTTAAAAGTTTCAAATCAACTTTAAATTTAACACATTTTAAATAACTTTAGCAATCAACTTTAATAAATCTTAATTAACTCCAACTAATAAAAAACTCTCCAAACTTTAAAAAATATGGTTTAATAATTCTCAAACCAATTTTAAAGACAAATAAAATTAAATCTAATAACTTTAAGAAATTAATTTCACAGAAATTAAATCTATTCATCAAATAATATTTTAAATATCTAAATATCCTTTTTGAAATTTAACAACCAACCTAAAATGAACTTTAACTCAAAATAAAGTTTTAAAAATTGAAGTTAACATATAAAACTCAAGTTATTTAGCTCAAGTGAAGTCAATCATCATCGAAACGGATCTATATATATAAGTCTTCAAACATCTAACATCTAACATACATTTAATGATAATCAAGAAAAATATAAAACATAATTTTAAAAGAGAGTATTCTCAAAAGTAGTTTTTTAGTTGTACTTAGCTATGAGGGAGCCCCCACTTAAAGATAGCAGACCTTAAAATAAAATAAAGCTTATCTTACTCCGGTAACGTAACGGGAAAATTTAGATTCCACAGATTTATGAATCACAAAGATTTTCATCATATATGTGATTAGATTCATTCTAAGATAATATTTATATCTTTAAGGACAACATACTATTCTTGTTATGCCATATCTAATCATTCATATAGAAATCCTTCGAGATCAATGGTGCTGTAATAATAAAAAAACCTTCTAAGACTCGACTCCCTTGATGTGGTGAAGAAGAAGCAACACTTCAACACATCGATGATCCTCAGATTAAAATTGTTCGACTCAAAATATGCGATGTTGTCGGTCAGATCAGTTTGAACTTTGCAGGAGTCAAGCAACAAAACTTTGAACTTTTTGGTAGATTCAAAGGCAAAGATTATCGAGGAAACACATTCTCTGATTATCGAGCAGCCCCCATCAACCTGAATCGTTGTCTGTCAATCTACTTGGATCTAGCACTATCCTTGTACTGTAGATCCTTCGTTCTTTCTTCAAACAATGGTTCCCTCCAACCATTAAGTGCCAGTTCTTCTCCCTAAAAGTTATGCTCTCGGGAGAGTTGGTCTCATGGGTTATGCTCCCCTTTTACGAGCTATAGATTCTCAGATTACCTTATTCATCTAATCCAACATATGGTCTCTTAGTTCTTGGACCTATTGTTGTAGGAATTTTCTAGTATATAATATGTTCATTGTGTCTCTTTAGTGGGTTTCTTCTCCTTATTGTGCTCCTCTTCTTGTTGGTAGCATGAATTTTGTTCATCACACCTTTCGGGATGTTGAATCCATATCTATCATGTGAACCACAATCAAGGAATAAAGCGTAAAATATGAGGGAGAGAGAGAAAGAGAGAGAAAGAGAGTGCACAATAAGAAAGTTCTTCAAAGGTGACTGTTTAACCCTTTACTCTAGAAATGACCCCCTATTTATAAGCAATGGGGTATAAAATAAAAATTGCATGGTTACCCTGCATTTATAAGGGTGTTACAAGATATTTTGGGTAAATAGAAAATAAAGACCATATGGTTCAGCTAACCTATCTTTTGGTCATTGAGGATCTGTAATCCTTTGTCCAACCAAGTACGGTTGACCAATTATGTTGAGTTTAGGCAATCAGTCGGCATTGACGGTCCTTCAGTTGTCCGGACTTCGCTTGGTTGTTTGGATTTCATTCAATCAGCTTGCACCATTTAATCAGTTTTCTCAGCGAAACTATCGACTATTGAGTCTTGGATGGGAAACTCATGCTGTGGGGTAAAACTAAGCTATCAAGTAAAGGGTGAATCACCATAATTTAACTAGTAGCTTAGCCCTTTTGGCAATAGATCTATCTAGAAAGCTTAATGAATGTTTGATGATGAGAATCATGGGATATTTTGACGAGATTTGGATTGGTTCCTTCCCTCAGTTAGATAGGTCTTGATTTTTAACTAGGGCAAACGTTGTTCGGTAGGCCTGAATCCTATATGTGAGAGTTGTAGCTGGCCAATGGGATCTTTTGATCTTCTGCTGACATGTTTTCTACTCCTTCTGATGGGTCATCCTTGACCGTACTTTTATCATGCAGTATGTTGAATTTTCTCGAGATTTGTTATGATGCATTTAAGACATACACCTACATAAACATTAATTGATTTACATCTATAAACTATAGAGCTATATCCTAAACATTAACATAATGTCTCCAATTTACCAGTAATGTGCCTAAACTTATTGTTGCTCAAAGAATGTTACTTAATAAGCAAATTTATAGCCAAAGTTACTTTGGATGTAACTGACTTCCCCTTTACCCAACACATATTATAGTATTAAGTTTTTGCTACACAATCACAAACCTGATAAGCAAGGTACTTATGCTTGATTAAAAAAAATTAATAAATCAAACTTTAGCACTTCATACTCTACACATGCTAATCATTTTTCTCGTCTTAGGCTACAATATAACAATATAATTATGAATGCTTCAACCTTAAGATTTACCTAAACTTATTGAAGCATTCAAGCAGCTGATATAGTCATTTGTACAATAAGAAACAAACCTAACTATGACTGGTGAAAGAAAACAAATCAAATATCAATATTTGTTGGAGCAAAGAACCAAACACAATATAAGAGGCTTCAACTAAAACAACTTAACTTTTTTAATAAGTAACAAAAATGCAAAAAATTAAACCCAAGGAAAAAAAAAACTGCAACATTCACAACAAGCTGCCTCAAAGTAAAACCAGAAGATAACATCGAGATCAAAAGCTACGATGGAAAAAAAACCCGAAGCGTAATCTGTTCTGAGGTGCACAGAAAGATCGGACTACAACTAACTCCTAAATTTCTAAAACAAACCCTAAAATGACAAGTTTGTTGAATACATCCAAGTAATGCGACGACGAGTAAGAAGAAAATCTAATGGACCTAAGCAATTGAGCAACGATCGAAGCATGTGGAGCGATGACATTAAACACATGGGATGGAGTGTTTTGCGAGCTCGGGATTAGGGACTTCACGAGAAATGAAGCAAATGTTAGATTCCATGCTATGAAGGGATATTGAGTAGTAAAAAAATACATAACTATTTTTCTTTTTTGTACTATTTATGTAAATTCCTCTTACATTTATAATACTCAAAAAATTAACATCACATCAAAAATATAATCATTATGAATTTTTTAAAAGAAATATATCATGCATAATTTTATGAACTTATAAGTATGAATAAAACAGTTTGGATAAGATATGTAAATATGCAAGAATTTTGTTGTATGTTTGTAAATTTTCATTGTAAGAAAAGGAACTAGGAAATGGATAAGACAACGTGGAAAGAAATCAAGCGTGTGGCTGCTGGAGGCCGCTAATTTTCCATCAACCAAAACCCCTCGATCCCAATCTAACAAAGCAGTTATCAAGCAGCCTTCTCATAATTGGAGAGAAGAAAGAAGCACTCGCCTCCGACAGGAATGGCATCCGCCACTCTCTCCACTGCTGCTTGCCCTTCTCAGGTAACTGCCCAATAACCTCATTTTTCTCTCGCGGAATCACCAATCCAACAATCTCAGGCCATCTTCTCTACTAGCCTGAGATAAAAACCCTATTCTCTGTACATAAATGCTGCGCCTTTGATAAGTTCCACTGTTTACCGAACAGCTGTGCTCCAGTGAAAATGGAATATATACACCATCGCGCGCTCTGCTCTACAAACCAACCAAAGGGCTGGGCTCCGTGAAGGACCGGAGAATGAAAATTGCATGTCAGGCCACAAGCATTTCAGCTGATAGGGTTCCAGACATGGGAAAGAGGAAGCTGATGAACCTTCTTCTTCTTGGGGCCGTTTCATTGCCAACGGCAGGGATGCTGCTTCCCTATACCTATTTCTTTGTCCCTCCCGGGTAGATTCTCCTTTCTTTTATTGTTTGTATTTTGATGGTGATTGATTAATTTTCTGCGTTAAAAGAGGTGGCAAACATGTCGAGAAAATGTTGGAACAATCCACTCAGGAAGAAGCTCGCAAGGATACGCTAATAAAAAATCAAGATACCTGACAGTTCTCAGCTGAAATATTGGTAGGATGCCTAAACCCAGCAAGAACAAAGAAGCGACAAAATAGACGCGCACAGATCTAACCGAAGAGGGATTAAGGCATTCCCTAAACCTGAAGCAGAGGGCTAGTCGTGCTATTTTTTTTTTTTTTTCATTTGCCTGCACTATAGAAAATGGTGATTTATAGTAATTTTTCGTTTATATTATCTCTACTCTAAGGTGAAATGCTTTGGTAGCATAATTATAATGGGATTCAGCTATGGATTTTACTTAAATCCAGCCACGCGCTAAAAAATTAAAAATAATCCAAAGCTCGGTTAAATGGAATTTTCTTGCATTCTGTCAGTTATTTCTCGCATTCCATCACCTGTTCGACATAAATCCAGATTTATTAAATCCGATCGCGAGAAGGATTTATTCTGTCGTCGCGCGAGCTCCTCCGGTCATTTGATTAATCCGGATTTATCGGATTAGATAAATCCTATTTTACGTAAATCTGAACTGCAACCAAACACCGCCTTAGACTTTAGAGAGTTATATGAATATCTTCACTTTTAAGGGTGCTGTTATAGTCCTCTAGTTTATGGAATAAAGAGAGACACACCCGTCATTGGAGAAAAAAAGAAAAGATAAATGTTAAATAAAAACTAGCCATCCAACTTACGTTGTCAACCCTAATTATCACAATAAGATCCCACTTGGCTGTAGAGGCTTCCTTGGCTTTAGTTTGGTTGGGTATCTGCTTGTCCTTCACCGTAAGCAAGCTATCGGACATAACTTCCTCATTGAGTTAATTAGTCAAACTTATCTAGCTGATCTGTCTAGTTGGCTCGGTGAGCTATCACTATATACATATTGTACTCGTTTTGAACTCCAGTCTATGAGCTTTGGTCATACAGGAACATATAGGTGCTCATGATAAAGTTTATCCTATCAGCTTCAACTAGTAAGCTGAAAAATGGTCCAAAAAATCACTTAATGAGATACACTTTGAGTTTGAGTTTAAATTGGTTATATTTTTTTGGCCAATATGTAGTAAAGTACGGTTCAACACAAGTTTTCCAACATTTCTCTCTTTTTGTATAAATTCATACTTAAATGCAAATATGCTTGCACATGAAGGAGCACATTATGAGCAAAGTTTGTACTCCAAGTGAGATAAACATTATTTATATGTTTCTTTTTCTCTAAATTTATGTTGCTCTTTGGTTAGATTAAAAAAAATGAAATATTGAGATAAAAAAGCAAAAAAATGGCATTTTGTATAGGTGCTTATGATAAAGTTTATCCTATCAGCTTCAACTTGTAAGCTGAAAAATGGTCTAAAAAATCACTTAATGAGATACAATTTGAGTTTGAGTTTAAATTGGTTATATTTTTTTGGCCAATATTTAGTAAAGTACGGTTCAACACAAGTTTTCCAACATTTCTCTCTTTTTGTATAAATTCATGCTTAAATATCAAATATGCTTGCACATGAAGGAGCACATTATGAGCAAAGTTTGTACTCCAAGCGAGATAAACATTATTTATATGTTTCGTTTTCTCTAAATTTATGTTGCTCTTTGGTTAGATTAAAAAAAACGAAATATTGAGATAAAAAGCAAAAAAATGGCATTTTGTTCACTAATAAATGGCAAACTTCTTCTATTTGTTCTCTGTTGTTTTGATGTGGAACATGTTAACACAAAGCAGGTCTTGTAAGGATTAGTTTGTTTGGAATGAGATTTTTTACCAGGTAATAATGTTTATTTTTTTACTCCGACATTCTAGCTCAATTTTTATCGATCCAACATGGCTTATGGTTTATAGCTGGAAAAATAATATTAGGGTATCTTGATACACAAATTTGTCAGGATAAGAATATATTTGCTCGAAACATGAAGATATTTAGTGTTAAAAATCTAGCTTATTTTCATAAGACAAATTTTATATGGTAGGTAATTTATACCAAATGTCTTCTAATTTTGAACAAATATTGTCCTCTTTTAATTTTTGAATGAGGATATTTTGACATATTTTTTTTTTGCTAACATTGACAATAAAAATAAATGCAGCGGGTCGGGTGGTGGCAGTGGAACTTATGCTAAAGATGCCCTTGGAAACGATGTATTGGTAGATCAATGGCTCAAAACTCATGGACCTGGTGATAGAACTCTCACTCAAGGATTAAAGGTAGAAAATAACAATGTTCTCCGATCTCCATTTTTTTGTCAATTTGAGTTTCTGGTGTGACTTGGTAGGTACAAATTAAAAATGAGAATTATAAAGTGTATATTGTTGGGATAAGGCTAATGGTGATTATAGTGCCTCATTTTATGGCAAGAAATTAGTTATAATCTATTCTAATTCAAAAGAAAGAATTGCTCAAAATCTACTTTGTACATTCATAACATGGACCTAAGTAGGGTATTACAATGTTTTACAAATAAACCCCCAAACTCTTCAATATTCTCTTTTTACCAATAGGATCCTAAATTAGATCTATTTCTCAACACTCCCCTCCAAGATGGGTAAAAAATATCCATTAAGCCCATGTTGTCACATTACCTAGATATCTAATGAACTAAGTCCTTGGTGAGTCATTCATTACTCTCCAGTGACTACATGACTTTGCTCCAATAGCTTGTTATTCAGTTTTTTCTTGATGAAGCATCTATCAATCTCCAAGTGTTTGGTTCTATCATGTCGCCTCGGGTTGTTGGCAATGTTATTTGTTGACTTATTGTCGCATCATGACTTCGTTTGAGTTCCTTGGTCCTTCTTGAGCTCGACCAACATGGCTCTCAACCACATCATCTTGGCAACTCCTAAGGCCATGGCCTTGTACTCAATCTCTGATATTGAGCTCGCTACTATAGACTGTTTTTTGCTCTTCCAAGTGACCATGTTTCCCCCTACAAACATGCAATATCTTGAGGTGGATCTTTTGTCATCTGCATAACTCGCCTAGTCAGCATCACAAAAGCCCTCAATATCTATATGCCCTTACTTCTTGAAGATCAAACCCTTCCCTGGTGCACTCTTCTGGTAAATTTGATACACATTCTTGGATCATGCATGTAGTGACTCGACATGCTTACTGCAAAGGAGATATTGAGTCGCGTGTGACAGATAGATCAAACGGCCCACCAATTTCTGGTAGCTTTCATGATCAACCGGTTCTCCTGTCTCTGCACCCTGCTTGGTCTTCTGGTTAATTGGAGAGATTGCAGTTTTGCATGCTGGTATGTATATGAAGATATCTAGTATATGATTTCTCTAGGACAAGATCATTCACTTAGGTCTATGGGTCACTTCAATCCCAATAGAGTATCTGAGCTATTGAAGACCCTTAACCTCAAATGCATTGCCCAATCTTACCTTTAGTTGATCAATCTCTACCTCATCATCACCGGTGTCATTGATATAACTCAAACATTAAGTATAGTGGTGCGAGCTTCATGTTGTTGAAATAATGTCGAATTGTCTACATTGATTTGCTGATATCCCGTGCCCACTATAACCTTTTTATACTTGTTAAACCAGGCTCGAAGATACCGCTTCAAGCCATACAGTGACTTTCCGAGCCTACACACGTTGCCCACTGTTTTGGACTGTGTACCAAATCCTATTGGTATTTACATATATACCTCTTCCAATAACTCACCATTAAGAAATGTGTTCGTCACATCAAGTTGGTGTAACTTCTACCCACCATTCAGTGCTAGAGAAATCAATGTACTCATTATGCTCATCTTTGCTACTGGTTCAGATGTATCATTATAGTCAATTTCATATGTCTGACTATAGTCTTCCCCACTAGTCATGTTTTGTACCGTTCCACCTCCCTTCTAGTGATTTTTTCACTGCGAAGATCCACTCGCACCCAAGTACCTTTTTTCCCTCTGATGGTGACACTATCTCTCATGTTTGATTTTTATCGAGAGTCATAAGCTCTTCATGCATAGCCGCTTTCCACTTGGGATCCTTGTTAGTAACCTGCTAACATTAGTGTATAGAGACAATGTCCAAAGGTGCAATGAATGCTCCATATAAAGGTGATGTTTTAGAATATGAAATAAAATTAACTATGTCATGTTTCCACTCAAAACGATTGAGAGGATATCCATTGCTACGAGAGGTCCTTCTTAAAGTTGGAGGGTTAGGAGAAAGGAGGAATCATATCACCTGGGAGTTCCGAGTCAAAGGTGGATGATGTATGTGTCTCAAAGGTTGAGGAAGACCGGGTCAAGGGACTCTGACACAAGTGGCACTGCGGGCATAGCTCCCTTATTTTGCTTAATTCTCCATGTATACACCCTTAGTTAACAGTTAGCTTGAATCTCACCGCATTTGGGTTCACTCATCATTTTTCAGTTTCTCAACTGATTCATCCCACATTGCTCTCATGTGTACCACTTTCTCAACATTACTACTCACCCTCCCTTGCCTCATATCTCTAGTATTTGGCAAGTCCTTGACTGGTTTGATCTCCTCCTCAGTATAGTACGGTTCAAATTCTCGACACATTCATGCTCATAGACAGTTCTTCACTATCGATTTCAGCGGAGATACCTTGCTGAGTAGCGGAATAACTTACGAATGCACATTTCACAGCTCTAGGATCATGCTTCTCTATTGATGATATGTTATCTTTCACAGAACATACACATCTAAACACCTTCAATGGAAAGATTCCATTCTTATTTTTCTTTCAACATCTGACAAGGAGACTTCTAATCCAACATCCTGGATGGTATCCTGTTGATTAATTGAGCAGCTGTCAAAAGTACTCGCCCCATAAGTGCTTTGAGAAATTCATTACAATCATCATGCATTGGGCAACCTTTATAAGGTTTTTATTCTTCCTCTCTGCTACTTCATTTTGTGTTGGTGTCTATGGATATATAATTTGTTGCTTTATACCTTGGGCTGATAAGATTTCCCAAATGCTTTTTGGTATATTTTATCCAATTATCAGACCTCAATACCTTCACCATTGCGCTATATTGAGTTTAGATTGCTTTATGAAAGTCTTTAAAGCAAGCAAGCACATCTCCTTTATTTTCATCAAATATAACCAAGTAATACGAGAAAAACAATCAATAAATATAAAAAATATTGATAATTATTCATATAACTTATAGAATGAGATCCTAAATATCAGAATGAATTTAGTCAAAAATACCATAACTATTCTCAAAATTGATACAAGAGCTCCTAGTAAGCTTGCTAAACTCATAAGCATCACAAACAAGCTTTTGTTTATTTACCTTTACATACAAAGAAGGATGCGACCAATTTAATAAACTAAGATAAGAGTGTCTCATATGTTTGTAATGTAGCAGTAACACATTCTCCACACTCCTCTCAGGTTTTCCTATTCCATCAATCTCTATCATGGATGCCAAAGTTGAGTCTATATCCTTCCGATCCAAGTACTAGAGTCCACTATGCCACGTTCCTATCTCAAGTGTCTAGCTTATTCTTTTTTGTCGGAAGATCACCTTAGGAATAACAAAAGAAAGAATACATTTGGAGAATAATGACACTAATGGATATAAAGTTCACTTGAAAAGAAGAAGCATGCTAAACATTGGACGAAGTCATATAATTGGTACACCTCACTGTACCCTTATCAATTATAAGCTATGGTACCATCAATCAGTATGCTCTCTAGTATTATTAGAGGAGTATAAGAAGAAAACTCTCTGGCAATAACTCTCACATGTCGAGATGCACCGGAACCTACCATCTATTATGATGATCCTGTGGTGGAAATAGAGATAAGAGTATGTGTATCACAAATATCTTTGTCAGAGTGAGCATAAGTGGCAATGTTACCTTTTGATGATGATTGGTTGGAAGTATTCTTAACCCCATCTCCTGCTACTTTCTGCTTCCTCTTCAACAACTACAACACTCATAATTCTCATTGGTAAAAATCATGTCTCTCCCTCCTTTGCTACCATCATATTTGACTAGTAGCCCCCTTTTCCACATTTTTGACCACCACGCCTATGACCACAACCTCCACCGACCGTATCCAAGTCCACATGTCTATCTTTCTTTAAGTGGCATAAGACAAGTTTTGCTAAGATGCTTGACTTCATCACAATTATAGCACTTGCGAGTTTCCCCTCGGTCACCTATCATACCTAGGTTCAAGGCAGCTAATGCTTATCACACACTCGGAAGTCCACTTGGCTATGAGTGTAGCTTTATGCGATTCTCCTCTATCATTGTAGCAATGACCTCATCCAATGAAGGGATAGTCCCCTGAGCTAGGAGTGATCTCCTCTAATCAAAGGGGGAGTTCAGACTAGAAATTGCATAGTTCTCATCTGTGTAAAGATCTCCCATTTATTGCACTCTAGATCTCCACAGCTCAACGTCGGTAAGAAATGATCAAGATCTGCCCACAGTGCTCCAAATCATGGTGTATTCCTGAATTGATCTATATCATGTACCACTGCTTTTATCTCACACTGAATTTGGAACACCCATGTGGTGGTCTCTATCCAAGCATAGATTTTCTTCGACTTTGCCCATATTTTCCTCACCTTTCGAATGTCATCTATTGATGAGGCAATCAATGAAACCATCGAATTGAGAATCCAGGTGTAAATTAAGGCATGTGTGGTCCTTCACTTATACCCCCTCAGTATTTTCGTCGTTTAGCTCAGCGTCGACTTCCATCAGATATCCCTCTAGTCTCTTCCCTACTAGAGCATTCTTGATACGATGCGACCAACTCAGATACGTGGTCTGTCCACAAGCTTCAGATTCACAAGAGGAAGATATAGCTTCACCAGTGTTGGAGCATGTGTTGAGGTAGTGACTTACGTCGAGATACTAGCTCCCTGTATGGGCCCGACTAAGATTTTCAGAACTTCAGGATTTATTTTCCCCAGAGGCTCCAATCCTTTACCTCCGGCACTACTCTGTCTCCTGAAATCCTCAATCACAAGGATCCAAGTCTAGATCACACGCGACGTCCTTCCTCTTCCTGACTTGATCTTTATCAATCTCATCACCAAGATTTTTGTAGACGAAGACCTTCGAAGTTCCCAGTTGTCGTGATTAAGGCTTGCTGAATAGCAATGACGTGATCACTAGTTTCCCTTCTTCTGAAGTTGCAGGAGCTCTTTTTACACTTGTGAAGAGTAACGACTGAATCACTGCAAAGAATGCGCAGAGACATCTGGAACTTCCTTCTTACACTCTTTCTGTGCTCGGGAATAGCACCGACGGAATCCTTGCACGAGATCACACAACCAAAACTTCGGGACTAAACTTCTCCCGCCTCTTTGCTCGCATCGGTATGCTGCAGCCAACGATGCAGCGGGATCACAAATAGCAAGAGAAGCAATGACGATATTGTAGCGCCGAAGGACCATGACTTTCTTGTCATCCGTAATCATAAATTGAGAGTAGTGACAGATCACCATGTAGAAGGACGAGAACTTTCTCGTTGTTCGCTCTTTCTCTCTATCCTCCCTGTTCGAGCAACAACGAAATCGCAACGCACGAGGATTTTTGGAACTTGGCTAGGGTTTGCCTCTGATATCAAGAAGAAAGAATTGCTCAAAACTTACTTTCTACATTCATAACATGAGTTTAAATAGGGTATTAGAATGTCTTACAAATAAATCCCCCTACTTCCTTAATATTCTTTTTTTAACAATAGGACCCTAAACTAGGTCCAACTCTCAACAAATGCACTACTATGCTTCAAAAATAAAGGAAGGTAACAAAGCTGTTTGAATAACACTAAACTCCCGTTTCGAGCCCATTCATGAATCATTGCAGACGTGGCAGTTAACTTATATTTTGCAAATCATATTATATTTATTTGTTTTATTTGTTTCCTCCCTTTTATATCCATTGATACACATTCTTTTGAATGCAAATAAAAGTTACTTCCTTCTAAATTAATTTATTTAAAGAGATGTGAATGGATTGACTATAACTTAGCTAATTCCTCTATTTTAAAATGATTTTTTTTTTTTGGGTGAATCTACCTAAACTTTCTGACAGTTAGTTTATATTGGATTGAAGGACCCTATACTTATATCAGAAATCAGGTACTTTACTTTATATATTGCCCTAGTACAGCAAAGTATAATGCCATTTCAATTGTCACGTGTATATTACTTTGGTAACTTTTTTTAGGGACATTTACATACACACCACCCAATGCCTATGTCTTTACATATCTAACTCCTAAACTTTACTTTTGATATTTGCACCACCCAAATCCTTCATATCACAAAAAAAAAAAACTCTATTTTAACTTTTAAAAAGTTAAAGACATTTTTTTCATGCATATATAAAGTGGCATATACATAAAAATTTAATTTTAAGGTTTAGATATGTAGATAGATAAGAATTGAATGGTATGTATGTAAACCTTCCTTTTTTAAAAACTATAGATTTATTTAATTATATGCATATTCTTACAACAGGGAGATCCTACTTATCTAGTTGTAGAGGCAGATAGATCTCTTGCAACTTATGGCATCAATGCTGTGTGCACCCATCTTGGTTGTGTTGTCCCATGGAATTCGGCTGAGAACAAGTTCATCTGTCCCTGCCATGGATCCCAGTATAACTACCAAGGCAAGGTTGTTAGAGGACCTGCCCCTTTGGTAAGCTCGCACCCTTTCCCTTTTTTTTTTTTTTTTGGTGTTTTCTACAACTATAGGCAACGGTTAATTTTTTTTTGCATGCCCTATTTGTTGCAATTGCTTAACAATTTCAATTTTACAAGGCAAGAATGTTTGTTATCTTTCAGTATTGCCATTGACATGTATTGTAAATATTTAGGGCTGTTCGACATCACTTTCTAACTTTAGGTTAATTTTTTTTGCTTTTTATTGGGAAATTTACTTGTTTAGAACACAATTCTCATGTATTAACATATCTTTCACCTAAACTTTCATATTTACATACATATCATTTTGGTGCTTTAAATCTATGCATGAAAAAGTGTGTTTTAGCGCTATTTTTTGACATGATATGAAAGATTTGAGAGCTATCTTTGTTAATATTAAAGTTTTGGTGTGAGAAATGTAAATACAAAAGAATTGTGTGCCGTATATGTCAATGCCACTACAGAAAAATATTTGCTACATAAGCACTTTAATGGGAAATTATCATCTCTCCCGATTCTTCTATGCTTAGTTTAATTCACCTTTTTATTATGGATTCTATTTTTCTTTCATCTCTTCTCAACTGTTATTTAGTGGAAAACAGCCTTTAATTTTCTTATATTGGTTTTTTGGCTGATGAAGTCGTTGGCATTGGCTCATGCGGATATAGACGATGGGAAGGTTATATTTGTGCCCTGGGTAGAAACTGATTTCAGAACTGGTGAAGATCCGTGGTGGTCTTAAATTCTATCTCTAAACTCTTCATCAGCAAAGACAAACGGCAGGAACAAATCTGAATGTTTGAATATTCTATCTTTGAAGTTCGAAAAAAAAAAAAAAATTCTTTTCGTCAAGTTCCATGATGTTATTCTGTATTAGCGAAGAACAATGATAGGAACTATGTTCAAATAATTTAAAAAATTGATAAAAAAGGAATGTTCTGCTTGCAACTTGAATTATATATTTTAATTGATATGGGAATATGTACATGTGATCTCTGCTAATGGTTTGTGTGTAATTGGCTGGGATTCTTACTATTGTGTGATGTTTTGCGAGTGAAGAATGCTTCCTATTTTCTGAGCTATTTTGCAAGTTGTGAAGGGTTGAAATCAAACTATCAGCATGAGATATATAATTTTATAAATGAAAATAACTTGTAAAAAGAATTTAAAAAGTTAAAGATGTGATACAGGGATATAACTACCTCTTATTATCGAACAAGTTGATAGCTAAGAAGAAATTCGTAATTCCTGGAGGAGAGGTAGAAGGAATAATTCAAAGCATGAAATGGGAGAAATTTTGTTATAATACCTCTATTGTTGTAATATCAGTAATAAAATAGTTTTATGCCAATCTGCCTGAAAATCTTAGCCAATTTGTTTTTGTGAGAGGAGCTCATGTAGGCACTTCTCCTTCCTGTATCAATGCGTATCTATCTTTGAGTAATCTCCCTTATTGCTCCTATGCTGACTCTATGATTACTAAAGCTTATATTGATGATGTGATGAAATTTTTAACTGATGGTAGAGGAGTATGGCATATTAGTAAGGAAGAGCAAATCAAATTTCCTACTTCCCAATTGAATGGAACATTTAAGGCATGGCATCTCTTTCTTTCATCCAAATTACTTCCTTCTACCCATATAGTGAAGTGAGTATGGATCGTGCCTTAATGAATTATTGTATCCAAAAAGATATTTCCATTAATGTAGGTTCAATTATACATTATACTATTGTTGATTCTACAAAAGAAGAATCACTCATGGGTTGGGGCATCTAACTCTCACCTTTTCTTTATGTCAAGGTGCGGGTATCGATGTTACTAGCAGGGTGGAGATTCTTCGTCCCTTAAAGCCGATCTCGACCTTAAAAATTGAACTATATTGTAAGCTTCCAAATAATGGAAAAGGATAAGAGTTGGGGCAGCCGAGTTCTTATTCTTTCCCTCCATGATCTCCTACTCTTAGAGGCACATGCAAGCAACATTTGGACAGAGTAGGGGGTAAAATTGAAATTCTTCAAGGAGAGATATACAGGTTAACCAAACATTGTTCACACTTGGATTGACGAAACAAAATTTGTTTTGATTATCGAGCCAAGTTTCAAGTTGTTGAAATTGAAATGTATAGAAAGAATCTATGGATTAGTGGTGATAAGACAGTTGATTTTGCTACATATCCACCTTACCAGATTCATGAGCTTGCCCACCATTCAAAGGATGAGGAAGAAGGTGTGATGATGAGTAGTTTATTTTTATTTTTTTGATGTGGATGTGGTTGTACTTTTTTTTTTCCTGCGCTGCTACTGTGATGAACTCTTATATCTTTCCTTGATATACTGGACGATTTATAATTGTTTCTGTGGATATTGACGTGTTCTTTGCACTATTTACTTTTCGTTGTTGTGCTGATTGTTATACCATCTTTTGTCATTTTTAAACACTTTCAGGTGTTACTTTTCATTCTTAATCTGCTAAGATGTGAGTTACTTAATGTTGCATACTTGTCTTTTCTATTATACTTGTAAAACTGCAATGAATTCGCAAGGAAGTATTTCAGTGCTATTTTCTCCCTGTTAATATTTTTGTTAGATATTGTTATATATGCAAAAATTCAAGTTTGGGGAGGGGGGATTTGTCCTTACTTAGCTGCATTTCAAAATATTGAGATTTAAAAGGAATTTTAGTTATGTGGTGTTGACTTAAAATTATTGCATTTTTTAGTAGAGAGAAACATAGAATTTTTATTTTAGATTTTGTGTAAATAAGTTTAGACTAGTGTACAGTTAAATGGCAATTTAACATGTTGGAAAATTGGTTTAATTATCTATTTTTATAAAGAGTTATATATTTATAAATTAGGTATCCTTATGTATACACTTAAAAAGAATTAGGCCTCTATTCAATATAAATTTCAATTATTACATATGTCCTTTGAATAATTTTAAAAAGTGAAAGAGTGTGATGGGTTTCACTTTAGAAGGGTGATAGTGGAATTCAAAACTATTAAAGGTCTATCCAGAAAAATCTTTTAAATGCTTAAATTTTATTTTTCCTTAGTTATCCGCCTTTCAAAATATTGAGATTTAAAAGGAATTTTAGTTGTGTTATTTAAATTTATTGCAATTTTGAGTAGAGAAAAACATAGAATTTTTGTTTTAGATTTTGTGTAAATAAGTCTAGATTAGAGTATAGTTAAGTAGCAATTTAACATGTTGGAAAATTGGTTTTACTATTTTATTTTATAAAGAGTTATATATTTGTAAATTAGGTATCCTTATGTGTACACTTCAAAAGAATTAGGCATCTATTTAATATAAATTTCAATTATTACATATGCCATTTTAATAATTTTAAAAAGTGAAAGAGTGATAGGTTTCACTTTAGAAAGATGATAGTGGAATTCAAACTATTAAAGGTCTATCCAGATGTAGTAATCCTCCTTAAAGTTATGCTAAGGATTAGAAAAAATTGCATCCTGAAGCAAGAAAAGAAAGTATTAAGAGGAGGAGAAGTTTGAGGAGAGGCCTAATAAAAAATTGGTTTCAGTGGAATCTTTTTAAAGTTGAAACTTTATTATATCCTTATGCTTATTTGTCTTCAAAGTAAATATGTAAGTCTCTTTAAATGGGGTGCTTAAATTCTCTTTTTATATCTTATAAGGTGCTTTAGTTTACAATTATTTATCGCTTTTTAAATTATATAGAGAATCAAGTTTTCCTCGTTAGATGAAATGTTCAGTTGGACCCTAGGGTTAGATTTTTTAGCTAGAGTTAATTTAAATTTATCTTATGAATTGCTTGAAGTAAAATTGTTAATGATTTTAATGAATTCCACTCGCTCAACTTAATAAAATTAATTTTTGAAATATCTAATGTTACTTGAAGACAAGTAACGTTTAAGTTTGGGGATTTTGATGTATAAAAAAAAAAATTAATTTCCTTTACCTTTTGGACTTGTTTATGAATGAAAGTGCATTTTAAAGAAAGATATTTTTGCTTTTTTCATGCAACTACAATAGGTAGTAGATGTGGAAAGAAGTTGTGAAGAAGGGGAGCAAAGCTAGGTGAAATAGAGCAAAATGGCCCCAAGTGAACTAGCGTCTAGGTGCCACCGTCTGGGCACTAAGGCCCTGTACCCAAGGTCCTTGGCACCATCCACTTGGGCGCCTAGACACCATTTTCAGCTGAACAAGACAGAGTGCCCAACACCTATACGCCAGCTCTATAGGGCCTTGGCGCCAGCAACTGTTTTGCAGTTTTTTAGTAGTTTCTTTGATGATTATGCTGCGAATATAGCCGTCCTTCGGTGATGTTTAGAGCAATTCTAGGCAGCCTAAGGAGGGGAGAAAAGCTCTAAACCCTAGGGGAACTCCTAAGGGAAGTCTGGAGTTCAATTCTAGTTTAGATTGCTTTCTATTTAAGAGTTTGGTGAGAATTTGAAGGGTATTGTAGAGAGGTTCTTTGGCCAGACAACAAGGACTTTGAAAATCTTCTTGAGATATATTTCCAATGCTTGGGAAGGGAAAAAGCTAAGTATTGTGGACTCCTTTGTGTTGTAACTTCCTTTATAAACAATTTTAGTGGATTGTTTTGTTTTAATGATGTGTTGTGTCAATTTCTCTAGACATTGTGAGTAGTTCCTTTTTTCCTTTACACTTGAGATGAATAAGTAGGTAATGTAGAATGTTGATGTATTTTTAAAATTGGGTCTTACTCCTCAAATTGATGATTTTCCTTTTGTGCTTTGTTTACTTATCATAGTGGTCAAATGGTTTGTTAAAATTTGTTATAAAGACTTGGGAGAGTTATGACATGAACAACTAGGAAGAATCATCTTGAACAATAAAGTATGAAGCAAAAGTAACCTATAGGGAGATGAAAATAGATAGTGAAATACTCTTTAATGGGTTCAAATTGGGGTTTAAGGAATTAAAACCAGTTGAACCAAACTTCTTTATGCACTCGAGAGAGAGTAAAGAAGATAATTTCTCCTATTTATCACATACAACACTTTCAATTTATTACATTCACTCTCTACACACCTCTTATACCATTACAAAGGAATGGTTAACCTTATCACTTGATCTCCTCCAAATTTTAATATAGTTAGTAGAATTGTTAATTAGTGTAAACCATTAGTATAACCTTAAGACTGTTGATGCACTAAAAATATGTTGGATTTGACATATATATTTTGTACTCATTTTTAGTGTTATTACACTTTAAAGGAAGATATTTTTCATGTTTTGTTGCAGGTATGATAATTTTAGGTATTTGAAGCAAAAATAAGCTAAAAAGAACGAATTTGGAGAGAAAAGTGGTAAAATACAGAATTCTATTTTCTAGCGCTGATGGAGTCCAAATCCAGAGAGCACCAATAATTAAAATAACCAAATGTCGGTGGATGCCAGATTCAATGCATTTGGATGACTTTTGGAGGGTTGCTTGAGGCATCTCTTGGGGATTTCATCGCTAGATTATTTTAAATTGAATTTGGCACCAGAAAAGTGTGTAGAAGTTAGAGTTTAGTCATTGTAGAGAGTTTAGAGTCTAGGGTTTGGTGTGAGAATGTGTTGTTTTGTGAGGGATTCCTCTCTAAGAGTTGTAGGAGGAGAAGGAAAGTGAGAGATCACTTCTTTACTGTTTTAAGAGGGAATTGTGTGTTGGTGTGAAAAGGGAAAGAGATTCAAAGGAACTTCAAGAGATTTGCTTGGATAAAAATTGAGATAAGTTGTGTTTACTTCTTATTGTTTGTATGACTTTGCTTTTTATATATAAAATCTTTGTTTTGTCGTACTTCCTCATGAATTCGGATAGATTTATTTGTATTTCTCCTTATAATGAGATATGGTGAAGTGATGATTTAGATTGGATGTGTCATGTGAATGTTAAGAAATTATGATGATTTTTCACTTCGTACTTCATTTACTTTTCTATCTAGTCAATTGAATTATTAAAATTTATTGTGAAACATACAATCTAAAAGGACTATGTGTACTACAACAAAAGTGAATGTCACATTCAATGTCCATGAATGAGTTATGTAGTTCATGGGGGTTGAGTGTAAATAAATAGAGAAATATGGTTTATTGGGCGTAGAATTTGAGATTTTAGGGTGACAAATTAAAATCCCTAATTTGGTTCTACTGTTTGGGAACTAATGCGAGAGTTAGCCTTCAAGCAAAGTGAAGTGGGAGCTCTGGAGTGAGAGCCAGTATCCCTCTGAAGTGGGAGCTCCAACTTTATTTTTCCTAAGTTCCTCTAGTCACCAGAAACTTCCAAAACCAATTTTATAATTTTCTTAATTATATTTTATTTATTAGAATTATTTTGGTGTCAAAATGCTATTTTACTCAGAAAATTCATTTTAGTGATTAAATTAATTCCAATTGACTTCAACTTTTTATTAGGAGTTAACATGATTATTATTTACAGTATGGAATGATTTTTGTGATTTTTTTATTTATATTTTAGTTATTTTTTGGGGGTTTTAATAAGTTAATTACAATTAGTGTCATTATTAATTAGTTAAATCCATTTTATATTTTTCCTAGGGTCAACATACCATAGTGAACCAACCAAACCCATTTATACATTTTTTTATTTATATTTTAATTATTATAAATTTTTAAACAAAACATAGAGGTTTAACTTGAAAATTAGGAATCTCTGGTTAGAGATTCCCTCTGATCTTGGAAAAATCAAAGAAGATCCCTAACCACAGAAGAAACAAACCCTCCAAATCCCATGCCATGGTGAAATGAACATAATAAGTTATGTTTTAATGAAATTTCAAGGTATTTAATTAATTTAAAAATAAATAAAAGTTAAATATTTTTTATTTTATTTCCACATTATTTTTCTGTGTTCCCTGAGCAACAGTGTATTTTCTTTTATTTTTATGAATATTCAACACTAAGTTATGCATTGTTAAAGGTTCTCTGATTTAAATAAAACAAAAAAATCCATATTTTCCTACTTATACAGCACAAAGCCACCTCAACCTAGGTAGCTCCAAAGCCCCGCGTGGTGCTCCTCTATTCGACGAAGCCATCTCACTCAGCGGCCAAGCATCCCGCGATTCACATATCATTTGTTCGTCCGACGCGATCTTGACCCTCCATTCATTATGCGTGCGATGCAACGACTCCTGGTCATCGTCCCCAACTGCCCTAACCTGTAAATCGTCCACCCTAAAACCTTAAGATCTCTTCCCAGACTCAACCAAATCACTTTGGGTTTGTTCCTACACCTTCATCTAGTCCAGATGAACATATCCATGCGGTTTATCAACTATGAAATTAATCTACATACAAATCCAAACCGAGCTCGATTTGGGAAGAGGAATTCAGTACCTTTGTCTAAGAGGTGTAGCCTCAATAAGTTACTTGCAAAAACTTCAAATGACTCTAACGAACCTCTTAGAAGTGTTGTTGGTCTCTGGTAAATTGTCTGGTTCAGAACTCCTACAGGTGGGATGGCTGAGGAGAAAGTCTAGTGTAGAGGTGCAGGGAGATCGGGATTTCAGTGGAAAACTTCCTCTCTAGCTCTAGGGAAGCTCTGGGAATGGTCAATTTGAGGATTAAGGAGCGTGGTGAAGTGTCTTATTTCTAGCCTGATTTTGAGCTCTGAAATTGAGCTCAGACAATGGTGGAGGTGGCTGCAAAATGGCTGGGTTGAGCTTAGGAAGGCTGAGAGAGTCTCTGGAAGCAATTTGATAGAGTTTTCCCTAGTTTAGTATGTTCTCCTTGGTTGGCCATGGAGGGGTGATGCTTAAATAGAGGGGCTTAGGGTGGCCGGCTGGGCTTCAATTCAGGTGCAATCAATTGCTTATGTGGATGGCTGAGCAGGGCTAATAACCAATAGGATATGGACAAATTGAATGGATGTAATGGGTTTGGTTTAAGATGGGGTGACTATCAGTTTAGGGTTCTCTAGTGTCAAGGCCGGCCGACTGAGCCAGGGGAGATGGGTAGCTGGGTCAGGGAGGTCAGAGGGACTCTTAATGGTGATTAAATTAGAGGTTTGACGACCGATGGCAAAGATCCTTTTGGTTTAACCAATTTAGGAAGGAGATCCCCTAATTCATACAACCATTGGTCCATGGATCAAGTTGGTTGGGCTAGGTGGGTCTAGCCAGGTCCCTAGGGTCCAAGTCTTGGCTGTGGTGGCCATGGCTTGATCAATTTGAGTTGTTTTCGTCAATTTTATGGCTTAGGTTCAAAATTGGGGTTTTGGGTCAAACTTAAGTCTATGTTGGGTATGGGTTAGGATTTTGGTCAAGTGGTTGAGTAATTTGGTTAGATGATTGTCATGATAAGTTTTGGATACCAATTGGGTGATTTTGATTTGATTTAGAAGGTCAATTTGGTGGAGTTCGATCATATGATCAATTTTAGGACATTTGTGTTGGACTTGAGCTTAGATTGGGCTAGGGTTTGTATATGGTTCAATTGATGGTTCAATTTGATGTGGGTGATTGTCATGAATAGTTTTCGGCATTAACTGGGTGGAGATTTTAGAGTTAGGAAGTTCAATTTGGCGGGATATGGGCTTTTAGTCAAAATTGGGGGTTTTGGCTTAGGTTGGATTTGGGTGAGCTTTGAGTTCAAATTTGGATCGATTGATTGTTCATATTGATTTTGGGAAAGTGTTATGAAAAATTTAGAATTCAAATTTGGGGAAATTAATTTGATTATGGGGTTCAATTTGGGAGAATTTAAGGTTATGACTAAATTGGGGATTTTGGATTGAGCATGCAATTGAGCTTGAAATTGGGTTCAATTGAAGTTGGATTTCATTTCAATTAGAATTGGGGATGATGAATTTGAGTTTGGAATTGAAATTGGGGGAGATTATAAGTCAATTTGGTGGAAATTTGGGATGATTTGGGGAATTTAGGCCTTTAAGGCTAATTTAGGATTTTGGTCAAAAAGGGTCAATTTGGTCAATTTTGGCCTAATGGAGTGGTTCAAATTGGTTTTAAGGACATTTAGAGTGATTTTGAAAATTTAGGGAATTTTTGGAATTTTGTCGCATGAAGGGTATTTTGGTAATTTTGGGGGTTTTGGGGGTATTTTGAGGATTTTGGGTATTTTGGTCAATTTGAGTGGTTTTAAAAGTTTTGAAATGATTTTTGAAGTAAATTTGAGAATTTGGGCAATTTTTAGAATTTTGTAAAAAGTTAGGATTGTAAGGGCAATTTGATAATTTTGGAGAAGTTTGGGCTAAAATGGTTAAAATTGGGAGTTTGATCAAATTGGGATTAAGTAAGGATTTCAATGATGATATTAACTTATTTGAGCCATGGACCATAGAAAAATCCTATTTTGGATTCTCCATGTGTTGGTCCTAGTCAAACTCTAACCTAGGGCTAGAGCTTGGGGCACCACCCACATGAGTTTCTAAAAGAATAGGGAACCAAGGTTGGGCATGTTTGGTTTAGGACTTTGGGTTAAGAGTGAAAGTGTGAGGTTCAAGTGTGTGTGTGTGTGTGCAAGCCTGACCCAGACCAGACCACCCATGGTTAATCCTAAGGCTTGACCATCCTATAGGGGACTCCTCTTGAGTTTCCTTATGCTTGGCTCCATCCAACTAAGTGCTAGGGTTGGTAGCAAGCATATGAAACTCCAAGTGAAGAAAAGAAGCATTTTAAATTTCTAGTGGGGAGGGTTCCATCACTTGTCCTTTAAGATAGTCATCAAGAATTCTTATGGCTAGATCCTAGCCTCCTAAAGAAAACTAGACCTCAACAAAAGTGAGGTCAACACGGGTTAGTAGGATCTCTTAGATCCATCATCAATGTTGTCATTGGTGGTTCACTGATGTTGAAATCTTTTGACGAGGCTTATTCTCTAATTGAAGAGATGTTAACTAACAATTTCCGATGGCCTTTTGATAGACTGAATCCCAGTAAGGTAACAAGTGTAAATGACATATACGTGCTTTCAATTATGGCTTCTCAAGTAGCTGTTATATCTAGGAAGCTAGACCAGTTAGGGATGAGCTAACCACAAGGATCATGAGTCATTGAAGAAAATTCATTTGGATAACTAATTGATGCTTATAATTCATCTCTTGATACTTTAAATGTGATTAACAATATGACGAACAACCCATTTTACAACTTTTATAATCCTAGTTGAAAAATTCACCCCAACTTCAGTTGGAATAATAACTACTGTGCAAGAAACCAAAAATAGGAGAATAATTAAGAAAATTGTTTTAGGAAGTAGAAAAATCATGGTAGTACTGACTTCAGTCCTTCTTATCCTTCCTCTTTTAACTCAAACGAACAATTTAAGGAGAAGAAGCTATCTTAGGAGGAAGTTGTGTTGCAGATGGGGAATCAGTTACAAAGTTAAGGTGCAGCTATTAGGATTATAGAGAACCAATTAGGGCTGACTGTGAACTCACTTAGCGACGGACCCCATGGAACCCTTTCCAGTAACACTGAGATTAACCCTAAGGAGAAGAATAGTGAGCACGTGAAGGCAGTCAAGTTGAAGAGTGGAAGAGAGTTAGAAGAAGTGGTCTAGAGATTCTGAGGTGGAGAAAGAGAACTTGGAGCCTAAAATATTTATGGAAGACTCTACTAAAGAGTCGGGAAAACCGGTCTCACCCACCAGAAATAACTTAGAAAGACCACCACCACCATTTCCTCAGGGACTTAAGAAGTAGAAATTGAGTCAACAATTATCTCGATTCTTGGAGGTGGTTAAGAAACTGATGATTAACATATTTGCTGAGACCTTAGAACAAATGCCAAGCCATGTGAAGTTCAGGAAGGATATTCTTAACAAGAAGTGGAAGTTTGGAGATTATGAGACTATAGCAATAAGTGAAGAGTGTAGTGTAATTTTAAGAAGATGCTTCTACAGAAACTTAAGGATCCTGGGTGCTTTACTTTTCCATGTGCTGTTGATGAGAAGTTCTATGGGAAGGCCCTATGTGATTAATCTGTCAGTATAAACCTCATGCCATTATCTATTTTTAAGAGGTTAGGATTACGAGAGGTGTCTCCTATCAATGTAGGCCTTCAACATGCTGATCGATCGATCACTTATCCAAGGGAGGCTATAGTGGATGTTCTTGTTAAGGTTGATAAATTTATCTTTTATATTGATTTCATTGTATTAGACATGGAAGAAGATAAGGATATCCTCATCTTTTTAGAAAAACCTTTTCTAGCCATTAACAGAGTTATGATTGATGTGCAAATGGGAGAGTTAATAATGAGAGTGAGTGATCAGGAGATTACTTTTATTATTCTAAAATCTATGAAATTCCCTTCTGATTGTAATGAGGATTCATGTTTTAGAATGGATCTCATAGATCCTCAATTTCTTGATTATTGTGATTTAAACCAGAGTAGTAGATTTTAATCATGGATGAAATGACTGATTTTGAGGATGAATCAGTTATATTAGTATAGGATAATCCAAAGATTTGTAGATTGAATTTTGAGTTACTTGATTTTATTGAACAATTTAACCCTCTAGTTCCTTACATTGAGGAACCCTTGAACTTAAGATGAAGGGTGTTTCCCAAATATTTGAAGTATGCTTACTTAAGGAAGTCATCTACATTGCTTGTGATCATATCTTCAGAACTAAGTAGTTTACAAGAGGAAAAATTGATGATTGTTATGAGGAACTTCAAGAAAGACTTTGGATGGACCCTAGCAGACATAAAGGGGATTAGACCTTCAATATGTATCCATAGGATCTTTATGGATGACAATCATAAATGTAGGGCATATCATCAGTGGAGATTAAACCCCATCATGAATGAAGTCGGTAAAAAGAAGATTTTGAAGTGGTTAGATGCAGGTACTATCTAACTCATTTCAGATAGTGTCTGGGTAAGCCATAAACATTAGGCTCCTAAGAACGATGGAGTGACTGAGCCAGTAAATGAACTAAATGAATTGATCCTGACTAGACATGCCACTGGGTGGTGTATATGTATTAATTACAGGAAATTAAACTTAACCACCAGAAAAAAATCATTTTCCTTTACCCTTTCCAAAGAAAATGTTCGACACACTTGTTGGTCACCCATATTTATGCTTTTTGGATGGATATTTAGGGTACCATCTTATTTCTATTTCTCCTAAGGATCAGGATAAGACCACATTCACGAGTTCTCATGGGACTTTTGCTTTATGGAGGATGTCCTTTGGGTTATGCATGCACTTTCAGAGTTGCAGGATATCGATTTTTCTATGACCTGATTGAGAATGAAATTAAAGTATTTAAGGATGATTTCTTAGTGTTTGGCTCCTCATTTGATTCGTTTTTAGTTTATCTCGCCCAAAGTACTATAAGATGTGAACAAACTATGTTGGTTCTCAATTGCGAAAAGTGTTAATTCATGATTTTTGAAGGAATTGTTTTATGAAAAAATCTATTTGAGATGTATGGAGGTAGATCCAGTAAAAGTGGAAGTTATTGAGAAACTTGCCCCACCTACTTCGGTGAGAGGAGATAGAAATTTCATGTGATGCTGGATTCTATCGGCGATAAATTAAGGATTTTTTCAAACTCGCTAAACCTCAGTGCTCTCTATTAAAAAAAGATGTCTTATTCAATTGATTGGGAGTGCTTAACTGCCTTTAATAAATTAAAGAAAAAGTTAGTCACTGCACTATCATTGTATCACCGGATTGGAAGAGTCTATTCGTGTTGATGTGTTATGCGAGTGACTATACTATAGGGGTAGTTTTAGGAGAAAGGCGTGATAAGATAGTATGAGAGATATATTATGTCTGTAAGACCCTAAATGAAGCTCAGATTAACTATACCACTACTGAAAAAGAAGCTTCTAGCTATAGTATATGCATTTGATAAATTCATGTCATATTTGATTGGTACCAATTGTACTGTGCATACCGACCATTTTGTAATTCGATATCTGGTTTTAAAAAGAACACTAAACCACAATTGATACGATGTGTCTGATTTATTCAAGAGTTTGATATTGAAGTGGTAGATAGAAAATGTACAGAAAATCAAGTTGCGGGTCATTTATCTAACTTGATCAGAGGAATTTGCTTTCATTTGATGATGATATGAATGACACTTTTACTGATGAGAAATTGTCTATTGTTACTGATTGAACACTCTGTGGTATACTGACATAGTAAATTACATAGTAATATCTTACCCTATGATCTGACATACCATCAGAGAAAGAAATTTGTTCATTATGCTAGATACTATTTTTGGGATGACCCACATCTATATACGAAGTTCAAAGACCAAGTGATTAGGAGATGTTTACTCCTAGAAGACACCCAAGATCTTATCAGGAAATTTCATGATTCCAAATTTGTGGGACATTTTGGTGTTTATAAAACTGCTGCTACGATTTTACGATCTGGATTTTATTGGCCTACTCTATTTCAGGATGATAACAAATATATATAAACTTATGACAAATGCCAAAGGGTAGGAATTATTTCGAAGAGAGATGAAATGCCCTTGAATTATACTTTGAAGATTGAAATTTTATATGTTTGGAGTTTAAACTTCATGCGACATTTTATACCTTCGTTATGGAATCTATATATTTCGATAACTGTGAATTATGTCTCAAAATTGATAGCGGAGGTGGTTTTACTGAATTTTGAGGCTCAAAGTGTATCTAAATATTTTAAGAAAAATATTTTTGCTTACATGGTATTCCTAGGGTTATCATTAATGATGGGGGAGCACGTTTAAAAAAAAAGAAGATTGAGAAATTGGTTGGAAAATATGGTATAAATCATAAGATATCCACAACGTATCAACCCCAGTGACCCACTTTTTTTATGTTTGCAAATTATGTTAATAGCAACGGCACCAAAAAAAACTTGATCCCGCTTTAATATATATCTGATTTTATGATTGAATGTATAATGTGGATTCTACGCAAATATACGTATCGTATCAAGTAATACAGGGCTCTAGTGGAGTCCTGGTTATCGATCCCACAGGGAAGTTTTAACAGATTTGTATCAGCTAAATTAAAGGATTTACTTACTAATATAGTATATGGAAATTTAAAGTAACTAAAGCAAACTAAAGTAAACTAATGCTTTAAATAAAGTTGATTAAAAAGATTTTAGAAAAAGTATCCTTCTCCTTGTTTTTAGAAAATTAAGTGAAAGATGAATTCAAATAGAATTTTTTTTGTATTGTGACAAATAGGAGCATTCCTATTCTTTACCCTTTGGTCCAGGAACAAAGAACATTGACTAGTCCTATGTTTGATTACTGAATTTGCGGCTAGGCTGGAAGGATACTGGCTGCCAATTCAGAGCTCCCACGTTCCCCTCACCTGAGGGCTAACATCTACACTTTAGCTCTCAAACAATAGGACCAAATTGAATATTTTAGTTTGTCACACTAAAATGTCCAATTCTACGTCCGATAAATAATATTTCTCTATTTATTTGCACCCTCCTTCCAAGGCTTTTGACTTCACTGAATATTGGATGTAATCTTTACTATAGTTGATAATTCAACATATTTTAACAAATCAATAGGCCAGATTGAAAGTAAATTAAGTTTTACGTAAAAATTATCACAACTTATTTTAATATATTAGGCACTTCTATTTAATTTCATCAATTCACATAATTTCATAAACAAGGAGAAAGACTAAGAAAACTACTCAGAATGCATGGGAATTAAACAAAGCATGGATTTCATTTAAAGTTAACAACAATAAACAAAGATACTTATCTTAATTTCCTCCAAGCGATACTCACTGAAGTTCCTTTGACTTTTCCTTCTAGTACAGCACACTTCTAAACTCACTAATTACACTCTAAAACTCTTAAAATTGACACACAAACACAAATAGACACACACACAGAGACACACAAACAGAGACACACAAATTCGTCCTCTATTTATAGAGGTAGACAAAGGTCCAAGGGGTACTTAAGCACCTCTTCAAAAAAGCGTCCAGGTTCAATGTATCTGACATTTTGAATAATCTCGCTGTCGGCGAGAAACGACCTCGCCGTCGGCGGGCCTTCTAGAAGGTCTCCAAACCGCGCGATCTCGCTGTCGGCGGGCTCGGGCTCACTGTCGGCGAGGTAGTTATAAATCCTTCAGAAATTATCTTAATAATCTCGCTGTCGGCGGGTTCGATCTCGCCGTCAGCGACATAGTTCATTTTGCATGAATTTCTTCCTTTTTGATCCAAATTCGCTCCATTTCATGCTTTTTGATTTCATCACTTATAAATCTTGATTCCTGCAATAAAAATAAAGAAAATACCTTTCTTTAAAGTGCAATTTCATAAAAAATAGGTATGAATTTCTTAACATATTTTTCTGTGATCACCCAGACTAGTGGATTGTTTGAAGTGTCGAATAATGAAATTAAGAGGACCTTGGAAAAGACAGTAAACTCTAACAGAAAAGAGTGGACTTTGAGACTAGATGACCCTTTATGGGCATATAGGACTTCTTATAAAAAATCTATATGAATATCTCCACATAGGCTCATATTTGGTAAAGTGTGCCACTTACGAGTTGAATTGGAACATAAAGCATATTAGGTTGTCAAATAGCACAATTATAATATGAAGGAGACTGGTGAGAATTGATTATTACAAATCAATGAACTAGATGAGATTAGGGAAGAATCATATGAAAATGCCAAATTTTATAAAGAAAAGATGAAGAAATGACATGATCAAAATATTCTTAGAAAGACTTTTGAGTCCGGGTAAGAAGTGTTGGTGTATAATACAAGATTGAGACTATTCGCTCGGAAGCTAAAATCTAAGTGATCAGGATTGTTTACAGTAGTAAAGGTTTTTCCTTTTGGTACTATTGATATTGAAGATCCAAAGAGTGGAAGAGTGTTCAAAGTGAATGGATTGAGACTTAAGCCATACATAGGTGTAGATAGACATGTGGTAAAGGAAGTACTGATATTGAATCATCCTGATTAGAACATCTGGCATTGTCGAGCTGAGGAAGTAAAGCTAGGTGCTTCTTGGGAGGCAACCCAAGTTTGTTTATGTGTATTATTGTTGTCTTGTGTGTTTGAATATGTGTAATTGTGTTTGTACAATTTATTGTGATTGAATAGGAGTGATTTTAAGAAAATTAAGTGACCTGGGATGAATTTTGAAAACTTAGTGAACTAGGCCTAATTTGGGGTGGCACTTAGGCGCCACTGCCTCTGGCGCTTAGGTGCCACTAAGTTAATATGGGTGCATGGGTGCTGCCCACTTGGGTGCCTAAGTGCCACTTCTGAGGTAAACAATGCCTCAGTGTTGCTATCATAGCACTAAGGCGTTGCCCTTTGCTTATAATGCAGAAAACCACCCAGTTCACCCCTTTTACGCGATTTTTCCTGTTTCTTCTTCGATGGCCGAGAAGTCTTTTCTATAACATCTAAAATTTATCCAAATTTTCTTGATCCAGGGGATTCTAGAGGGTAGAAATCACTTCTCTAAGGTAAGTTTTACTCCTTTAATCCAATCCTTCCATTTTCATCAAATAATTTTGAACTTTTTTTGAGGAGGGTGCCAAGGTTGAAAGTTTTGGAAAATTTTGGGTAAGGTTTAATTTTTCTTCCATATTAGCATATTGAATGCATCCATACATACCTAAATCCTTACTCTTTATAACATTAATCTCTTGCATATCTCTATGTCGCTAAAAACCAAGGGTGATAAATTCCATTCTTCTTTTTATGAGAAGTTTGTTAGCTCCAAAGCCGAGGAGCGATATATTAACTTCTTAGTATCAAAGAAGTTGACTATATAGTGAGGATTCGTTAGCCCTGCGGGAGCTGTTAAAAGCATGATAGTGAGTCGACATTAAGAGGACTTGTGCTACAAGACAAGTGTAGCAGTAATTCTTGTGGTTAGGGAGTTTTATTCCTATCTTTTTAAGATCTCAAATGGGTCATTCTATATGTGAGAGAAACGGGTAGACTTCTGTCCTTCTCACATTAATGCTTTAAATTCATTGAGAGATGCCCCTGAGAGCTTATATTCCAGCTTCACTCCTATAGAATCTAACTTTGTTGAAATTATCCAGTCTCTCACAGATAGTAGGGGACGTGGAAGGTTAGAAATGAAAATAAGATCAATTTCCCTTCTTCCACTTTAAACGCAGTATTGAAAGCTTGGCATTATTTTATATATGGTAAACTACTCGACTCAACTAATCTTGGCGAAGTGACTAGGGATCGAGCTACCTTGAATTTTTGCATCCAAAAAATGAAATCCATCGACTTAGGTTCCCTTATCCACTACTCTATACTTAACACCAAAAGGGGGATCTACTTTTGAATTGGGGCACCCATCTACTATCTTCTCATTATACTAGAACTCCAGAGATTCTTTTGGTAGTTGGGAGAAGCAGCTTCATCCTTTGAAGCTCATGTCCAAATCGAACATTCGATTATACAAGAGACATACAGTGTTTGGACTTAGGGTCGGCCCGACTCAGCCCTCTACTACCTACCTAAGATCTTCTCCTTCTACCATGATGACATCTTTTGCAAATGAATTGGAGATGTTGAAGGATGATATCTCCATCATTCAGGCTACAACATATGTTTTAGCATACCCTATGATACATATGCATTGGTAAAATAAATGCTAATTCGATCAGCTAGCTTGCAAGCCGCTCAGCCGGAGTTGTATCATAAAAACCATTGGATTGGAGGAGAGCATCCACTTAATTTTTTTGTATACACTCCATATGTGCCCTATGAGAATACCAGCTAGACTATGAAGGAGGACCCAAAGGAAGAAGAAGAGGAAGAAGAAGAAAGTGGTGAAGAGGAGGAGGGAGACGATGAGGAGGAGGATGAGTGATGGTTGTATTTTTATTTGGATGATTAGGATTTCATTTTATTTGTTGTTGTTGTTATGCTGTATTCCTAGTGACTGGTATTTTAATTCACTATTGTACTTGTTATATTCTTTGTTGTACATATGTAAACTTTCATGTGCAGTTCTATCTGACTATGTGATTTATTCAGTTATATAGGACTATCTGTTACATAACTGTTGATTCATTATTGATATGAGCATGTGGTAGGAAGTGTTATTGTAATTTGAATCCATCTGAATTCATGTACAAGTTGCTCTAAGTGTTTGAGAATAAGTTGGGGGGAAATCATGTGATGCCCATGATTATTTATCCTTAGTAAATAAAATTTAAATAATTATTTTTAATTAACGTGATGAAAGTGGGGATAAATATAGTACTTCAACAATCTTGGGGAAGAATAAACATAGTGAACGTATCATGAGTTTGTTGTGAATTATGTTAGAGTAGGCTAACTAAATTTACTGAATAAACAAATGAAAAAAGGGGTTAGCATGTATACTTTAAAAAAGAATTAGTTATTTATTAAATTAAGGGAATTTAGATGTGTATTTAGTAAGAGCATAGCCTCCATATAATTAAAATTTTCATTCTAAAACTTCTTAAACTTTTAAAGCATTGGATAGAGAAGGAATGCGGATCTAATTTAGAGAAATGGAAGTAAAATTCAAAATCATTATATGGCATATCTAGATATACTAATCCTTAGAGAAATTATTCTTAGGATTGAAATGTTCATCCTGAAGTAAGAAAAAAAGTATAAATGAAAAAACATATTGAGAAGAATCTTGGGGAGAAGACTTACCAAAAATTGGTTTTGCTAACATTTCTTTTAAAATTAAAAACTCCACAACATTTCTAATTTTCTTTATGTTTGTAAATTATTAATAAATCACATATTAGAGAGCTTAGTTCTTTACAATTGACTTCAAACGTGCACTATTTAGCATTTAATATATTTATTTAATTGATATGAAATCATATTTTATATGATGAATCCAAAGCTTTTTAAGGCCTATGGTATGGACATATTCATTATAAAAATTAGATTTTCTTAACTATGAATATTTTGAAGCAAAATTGTGCATAACATTCTATGAAACCCACTCCTACTAGTTAACAATACCAATGTTTAAAATATGGTGTTACTTGAGGACAAGTAATCTTTAAGTTTGGGGGATATTGATGTATGGAGAAGTTAATTAGTATTTTTTATTGTTTATATACATTTTTTTAGATAAAATGCACTGCAATAAATGTATTTTTTTGTTTATATTATAGGTATAATAGGTGATTAAAGTGGAGAAAGTAGTGGAGGACATCAAGCTAAAAGGTGCAAAGTGGCTACTAAGTGCCTAGGTGCCAGAATCTATTTCACCAACCTGAGAGGTTGGCGCTTAGGAACTAGCTAGTGTGCACGTAGGCACCACAACATGTATGCCTAGGCGTCGGACTCAAGGGCGCTTAGGAGCCCGTCGCTTCTTCAACAAACAGAGAGCATGGAGCCAGGCTCTGGGCGCCTAGGCCTAGCAAATTAAATCTACAATTGCGACAGTTCAGGACTTCAAACATGGGGTTTGTGTGAGAGATCATTTAGGGTTACTGAGGAGTTGTGGAAGCCAAGTTATGAAGCTTAATAATAGTAGTACATTGCAGATATGGGAGGATTAACGCTTGTTGGGTACTTAGTAGTGTGTTTGCTTGGAGTTCCCTATTTGTACTTCCAGCATAAAGAAGGTAGAGTTCTTCCAGTGCAGAAGAATAGGAAATCAGAAAGAGTGTTGAATAAGGCTTTGTTTGGCGCAACTGTAGCTTCTCAGCTTTTTAGCTGTAGCTGCGCTGCCCTAGCAAGCTCCTGCGGGGGAAGCTGACTACCTCTTTAGGGCAGTTTTGTGAAAACAGCTATGGCGTAGCTGTTTCTAGAAAATTGACTATTCTGCCCTTGTTTTGTATTGTTGTGCTTAATAAAACTGTGATAGCCATAAATTAATACTATTAAGACAAAAGTTCACTTAAAAACAGTACAAATTACAGATACACGCCTCACTTCACAGTGAGTATCAAGAGTGCAAAAAATGCCTAAAACTATTAAAATGACAATTAATAAGATGGTTATATTATTTTTAACGTTCAGATGGTGTAGCTCCCGTGCTAGACTTTTCCCGTGTGATGTTCTCCATACTCGATCGCCATCATCAAAGGAATCATCCGAACTGTCTGCCCAACGGAAGAAGTCACACTGTTCTGCTATGCTTTGTGGGCAGCTATAAAACTTTCTCCCATAACTGTGCGGTCGACGTAAAGTCGGTGAGGAAGTTTGGAGGCCACAATGACAGAGCAATCGTCGGCCTATCCCTAAATTTCTTGAGGTCATGTTTTTCTTGCTGCAACAGAAGAAAAAGAACTGGCAATTATTGTTATTAAAAAACCCACTTCAATATTATAGATGCAATGAGATGAATAAATACACCAAATAATGACTCAAGCAAACTTCACTTAAACTAAAGGCACAAAGATGGTCATTGATGTATGAAAAGGAATAGTAACGAAAAAATTCCTCCAGTGATCATTATGTATAGATTTCCTTGGAAATGGCAGCAATGGTTGTTCAAAATTTTTTAAGCCATCCTATATTGCCAAATAAACACCACATGAAATATAGCCATAGCCATAGGAAACACGCATCCACCAAAGATTCCTTTTGTTGTACAAGAGAATAACAACAATGTTGAATTGAACCAACTTGCAATTAAAAGCAAATGTTCTTAATAATGCATATACTAATGTTCTTAATAGAAATTGAAAAAGGATGTTATAGAACCCCTTATAAATCAGTATTATACATTCAGGAAGCAGCTTACTCCAAAGCAAATAAATGGTAACTATTAATCCAAAGCAGCTTATCATGATGTATATATGAAGAAAATTTATTTCAAAGCAGGATAACAAAGCAAATAATTGGTAAATCTTACTCTAAAGCAGGATAACGAAGCAAACAAATCAATATTATGCATTCATAAAGGAAGAACCACCGTCAAATCCAAAGCCATGATCTCTTCAAATTAGAAAGAAAAGCAGAAAAGCTTATGATAAACCATATGGTCCAAATTGCTATGATACATATATAGCAGTGGCATAAATAGTTGTGGTCATTTCATAATAAAAAAAAAAATAATGATTGTATGCGAGTAGTATTTGCTCGATGCAGAGCTTCGATGGCAAGCATATACGCATTATCAAAGTTCAGAATAAATAAATGTAAATGAATAGCATGCCATCAGAAGAAAAGAGTGGTACCATGGTGGAGGGGTTCTTGGTTGCTAAAGTCGATTAAGATGAAATCGATGTATACAGCATAGCAATAAAGGCCTTCTAGAGGAACGAACTCCTTTGATCAAATGACTCATTACTACCCTTAACAAAAAACACTTGAATGAAAAGGTAGGTTCCAAACTGCAAAAGAGGAATGAGCTTCCATCAGTGCATCTCCATCACTACAATTCCAAAGCCATCATATGACAACTAAAGCAAAGCCAACAAGTGGAATGAGCATCCGTAAGTACATCTTTATAAAGCATAGCCATCGAATTACATGTTATAAAAAAGATAACCAATTTTGACAGAAAGAACCAAACATGAGATTACATCATGTTCCACTAAGGACAAAACAGTAAATGTTAGCCATGGTGTTCCTTGCTCCAAACCATAAAAGCTAATGTTCGTTATGTATAGCAGGTATGCAAGCAAATCTTCCTAAAAGAATAAAAAATGTTTAAAAATTAATATTTCCATCACTGCTCTCCTAAAACCTTTCAAAGGCTAACAAAACTTTGATTACCAAAGGTTAACCATAAACTGTTCCAGGACAAGAAAAGCCATGATCTATTCAAATTAGAAAGAGAACCGGAAGAAGATAAATGACAATTCAAGAATATATGCAACTCTAGAACATAGAAAAGTTGAAGAAACACAAAATATGAAGAGAAGCTTTCCAGATTTCCTTGGTAATAGCAGCAATGGTTTCTTAAAAATTAAAGCCACCCTAAAGTGTCAAATCATCATCACAAGAAACATAGCAAAAAATCATGCAGAAAATCATCACTACCATCATCCATCCATTAACCTAACCATCCGCGGTAGCTTTAAGCCCAGTTTAATTAATCAAATAGGAAATTGTTGCCAAATATTTGTTCTATTTCTGCTAGAGACAAATTGCATCTGCTAATTGCATGTGTGTGCTTCATATGAGAGTGAACACACAAATGACACAATGGTAACAGTACCCCTCACCATGATGCAGTAAAGTAATAAAAGAGTGTAAGAGGAAAGTAAGAAAAACATTCAGCACCTAAAGATAATATCAACAGTACCCCTCAAACTTCATCTTTCAAACACAAAATACAGTATTGGAATCTAAAAAAGCTACAGAGCAGGATTGCATAAGTTAGATCTCAATTTTCCTATATATATGGATGGCGGCTTTCTGGTTTGCTCTGCTAGGGTTTTGATGGCTTCACTGTCAGCACAAGGTGGTTTCAAATGGTTGAAGCTCTGTGGTGGTGGTCTTTGGAGGTCAGGTAAGCTTTTTGGATTGGGTCTTTGGTATCGGGTTGTGCTGGTGAAGTGATTTTCTGTCCTAGTATCTTTCCGGGTAACTCATTTTTCAAATTGGAGCTACTGTTCCATTGGATTTGATGGTCTGTTATAAGTTATTTTCGCTGGGTTTTGGCATTTTCAGGCTATGGAGTGCCTTTGGCAGTGATTTTCTTACCTCGGGGCCTTTCCTGGGTAAGAGACAGATTTGAATTTGTTACTACTGTTTTGAAACTTCTGCTCTCATGGCCCCCACCTTCCCCATTGATGTGGAGATTAATGCACAATGGGCAAAAGCTACATATGCTGGAGTGGTGGGAAAAGATCAGATCCCTCACAAAAGCTTTGACCATCTAGTCTTCCCAAAAGCTCTACATGATGCTGCAGCTAGGAATAGTGAGTGTCCCTACATTAGGCCTCTGGGTTTGAAGGATGGGAAACCTGCTGTTGTATTCACTACCAAAGAAATGAAATCCCTCACTGATGCAGTTAAGTTCACTTAAATTAGGAAATTTTAGTTTGGTCACTCCAAGATGGATTTTGTTAAGAAGTTTTTTTATGAGCTGAAGCTCATTGGCACCTGGAGTTGGGACTGCTGGATGGCAGGCATTTGCTTATTGTACTGTCTAATGAAGAAGACTATGCAAGAATCTTTGTAAAACAATCTTTTATGATAGCTTACACTCCTATGAAGATTATTAAATGAACACCTGATTTAGACCCCTCCAAGGAACCCCTTATTGTTCCTATGTGGTTTAAATTCTCTGGCCTCCCTATCTATTTTTGTAATCCTAATGCAATGTTTAATATCAGCCAGGCTCTTAGCACTCCTCTTAAAGTTAATTCTCCTACATTTGATATGGCCAGAGTAGCTGGAGCCAGAGTTATGGTGGAGAGGGATATCACCCTTCCAGATTTGGAAAGAGTTTGGATTACAGCTGATGAGGAAGTTTTTGGCAGGAGATTGTAGTGGAGAATAGTCCACTTTATTGTCAACATTGTAAAATATTTGGGCACATCAAGGACAACTGCTATAGACTACATCCTCCCTAAAAAAAATGTCTACCGAGTCCTCTAAAGAAGCTTCTGGTGTGTCTCACCAAAGAAGTGATGCTCCCCCCATTCAGGAGGATAGGGTAGCATCTGATGCTGAAAATGTTATAAACATTTCAATTTTAGATGGTAAGGCAGTCTTACTGACTCCCTAGCTTATTTCACCAACTACAACCCAGGTTGAGATTCAAATGACTAAGAAAGATAACACAAATAAGCCTCAATATAATGCAAAAGATGTGAATGTGTATCAGGAGGAGACAGTTTCTGATTCAGGGATTGCTCCTTTAGTTGTTGACACAACTTTTAGTAACTTAATTGAAGTAATCAATGATGAGTGGCAAGTTCAAAAGAGTAGCAAGAGAAGGAGAAACAGGCCAAAAATTCACAGCTTATTGGGTAATCAACCTATGGGCAGTCTTCCACAGGCAACTAGATCTACCCCCTATCCTAGGACTAGGGGGAAGGGGAGAACTCTTTCTCAATGATGAATTTCATGTGTTGGAAAACTAGAGGGGTGGCGCATCCTTCCTCCCTAATAAGATTAAATTATCTTGTCAAAAATCATAAATTGCGGTGCTTTGCTCTTTTAGAGCTTATGATCTCCAAAAAAACTCTCAAAAAATAATTAAGAAGTTTCCTTCCTTCTCTCACTGTGCTAACTTAAATAATAAGATCTGGTTTTTTGGTAGATCTGAACTATAATGGTCTGTAGTTCATAACCATTCACAGTTCATCCACATTCAATTCTCTATAAGGGGCCAGCTGGGATATGCAACTTTCATTTATGCTAGCAGCAATATCATTCATCAACAACGTTTGTGGCAATATTTACTTCAGCTTGCCATTTCCATTGACTCCTTTTGGATCCTGGGTGGTGATTTCAACTATCTCACATCTCCTTCTTAAAAGAGGGGAGGTAACTCCCCATTGTCTTACTCCATGGCTAGATTTAACCAATTTTTAGCTGATGCAGATTTATTTGATTTGGGTTTTCAGAACCCTAAGTTCAGTTGGAGGAGAGGCAATTTGTGGGAGAGCCTTGACAGGTTACTGGGTAACTCTTTGTGGCTTTAAAACTTCCCTTATACCATCATATCTCATTTGGCTATGGCAAGTTCTGATCATAAGCCTCTAGTTTGCTCTATCAACAACTCTTCTAGCATTGGAGGCAGTTCATTCAGGTTTCAAACATGTGGAACTTACACCTTGATTTCATTTTTGAACTTGACAAAGTTTAGATCTCTAATCCTGAAGCACAACCATGAAATAATCTTTGGAATCTTCAAAAGAAGACTGCTAAACATCTAAAAGGCTTGAATTGGGAAAAGTTTGGTAATGTACATGAAAATTTTAGAGCAGCTGAAGAGGAAGTCTTTAATACTGAGGCTGATTTTCAACTGGGAATTAAGTCAGAAACTGATTTGCACTTAGCTAATGAGAAGTTACTTTCTCATATCAATTACTATGAGTGTTTTCTCTAACATAAGGCTGCCATTTCCAAGTTTGTAGATGGGGACAGAAACTCTAAATTTTTCCATGCTTGTATTAAATATAAGAGGAAATGAAATATGATTCCATCACTAATGCTGCTGGGCAGAAGGTTTCTACTGCTGAGGCAATTTCTGCAGATGTTGTGGATCACTTTCAAAAATTATTTACCAGCAAGCAGTCATCAAGAAATCCAATTGATGCTTCTCTCTTTGTTGATTGTATGGAATATGTTCAAGGGTTGGAGTTATCCCAAGTACCTATGGAGACTGAAATCAAAGCTGCCTTAGATTCCATAGATGGTAACAGATCTGGTAGCCCTGATGCATTTACTGCCAAGTTTTACAAGACTAGCAGGGACAAAATCAGTATTGATGTGGTCCAAGCTGTTCAATGTTTTTTCAAGGGAATTGATCCTCCTAGATATTTCACAGCCTCTACCACTATCCTTCTACCCAAGAATCAGATTAGACAATCTTGGGGAGATTTCAGGCCTATAAATTTGACAAATGTCATTTCTAAAGTGATTAACAAAATTTTAGTGTTCAGGTTTCAACCACATCTTCAACAACTTATCCAAGCTAACCAAGCTGCTTTTGTCAAGGGGAGAAATATTTCTAATAACATACTATTAGCTCAAGAACATTTGTTAGATATAGACAGAAAATGCAGAGGGGGCAATGTCATTTTCAAATTAGATATAAAGAAGGCTTATGATACCATAAGTTGGGGATTCATGTTGGACACTCTTGCTGCCAGGGGTTTTAGACCTGCTTTCCTCCAGTTGGTAGAGAGATGGCTAAAGTGCAATGCTCATTCAGTTCTTTTAAATGGCAAGAGTCATGGTATCTTCAGTGCTACCAGGGGCATCAAGCAATGTGACCCCCTTTCTCTAACACTTTTTATCTTGGCTTTTGATTATCTTTCCAGGTTTCTGAACAATTTGTTAGCGGATTCTCCTTACCTGGCCTACCAGCACAAGTCCAACGTTGGGGTGAGCACCTGTCTTATGCAGATGACATCATAATCTTCACTAATGCATGTCAAAGCTGCTTTTCAGTGCCTGCACTACTTTCAGCATTCTTCAGTCATGGAGCTTAATATACAGAAATGTTAAGTTTATGCTAGTTTTAATGTTAAATATTTGATTACACTGGCTGCAATCAAGCTTCACTTCCTATCAGCTACCTTAGGATGCAACTCATTAAGGGTAGATCCAAACAAACTCAATTTAATGAGGTCATTAATAAGATCTAGGGCCAACTCAATTGCTGGACAAATTCTTTCTTGTCTAATGGAGGAAGAGTAACATTGTTGAGAAGCATTTTGACTGCCCTTCCTTCCTATGCCCTCCAAATGTTCACTATGAAGAAGAGCACTCGGGTTACTCTTGGAAGGATTTTTAACAAATTTTTGTGGGTCAGGCAGCAGAAACAATATCATTGGCTTCCTTGGCATAAGGTATGCAAGCCTATTCATGTTGGTGGTTTAGGTTTCAGGAGCTTTCACCACCGAAGTTTTATTAATCATTGTAAACTATGGATAAGATTTAGAGCTCAAGACAGTCTTTGGGCTCACTTTATGATGAGGAAGTATTGCAGGAATGTACACCCCACTCTTGTCAATCCCAAATTGGGTGACTCCAAGCTATGGAACAATTTGGTGCAAGTCAGGAATGGGCTGAGGAGCTATTTATTTGGGAGCTGGGGGAGGGTCAAATAAATTTCTGGCTGGACCAGTGGGTGTGGAATGGGGAGAAATTGTCTTGCTCCCAGCCTTTTCCAAACTACAACTGTCAAGTTAAAGATTTTTGGGTTGAGAATCATTGGAACTGCAGATTGCTTGATACTATCCTAATGATCAGATTCATCTTGTCCAAAATACTGCATTTTCTCCTGTACAAAAGGACATAATCTCCACAAGTCAAGGTCCCTCTCAGAAACTGTCTACATTTATATATTCAAAATTTTTTCATTGGAATCAAATTGATTGGGGAACACTGCCGTTGCCGGTCTGAAGCCCGGATGTGAAAGTGGAGGGTTGCGTTAGTTAGTCGACAGCCAGCGTAAAACTTGTTGAAATAAATCATGACATGAATCCTTTTGATCATTGTGTAAGTGCTAGGGCGTCCCCTGGAAGTGACGCGCTGTATGGTCTGAATACAGTGGAAAGTGTGTAAGGGCCACTACACTGGCGCCTGGGTGTAGTGTCAAGTAAGCAATTAGTCCATGATACTAGTATTATGATAGGATCTTGGAATATAGGTACTCTCAATGGTAAATTAATGGAATTGGATGATATTATGATTCATAGAAAGATAAATATCTTATGTATTCAAGAAACTAAATGGGTTGAAGAAAAAGCTAAGGAGATTGATAACTTAGGTTTTAAACTATGGTTTTCTGGTAAGAGTCGTACTAAAAATGGTGTAGGTGTAATTATAGATAAGAGTTTGAAAGATAATGTTGTTAAAATTAATAGAGTTGGAGATAGAATTATAGCACTTAAGATTATTATTGATACGAAGATTTTTAATATTATAAGTGCTTATGATCCTCAAGTTGGTTTAGATATAGGCTCTAAAGATAAATTCTGGAATGATTTAGAAGACTTAATACACTTGATACCCCTTAAAGAAAAATTTTTTATTTGAGGAGATTTAAATGGACATGTCGGTAGAGTGATAAAAGATTTCAGAAATATTCATGGTGGCTACGGCTATGGAGCGATTAATGAAGAAGGTAGAGTCATTTTAGATTTTTCTTTAGCGTATGATATGATTATTACTAATACTTTATTTAAGAAAAGAGATGAACATCTTATTACTTATAAGAATGGATCTAATAAAACACAAATTGATTATTTTCTTATGAGAAGAAGAGATCGTCGAGATTGTAAGGATTGTAAGGTCATTCCAAGTGAGGAATTAAGTACCCAACATCGATTATTTGTCCTAGATTTTAAGATGAAGAGTTGTAAAATAAAGAACACTAGGATTCAATATCGTAGAATAAGATGGGGGCACCTAAAAGACACAAATAAAATTATTTTATGAGTAAAATTCAATATTTAAATATTTGGGATGTCCATAAAGACACAAATGCTATGTGGGAAAAATTAACTAATACTATTAGACAAGTGGCTAAAGATGTACTTGGAGAATCAAAAGAAAAAATTTCTATAAATAAAAATAGTTGGTGGTGGAATAATAATGTGCATGAAAAGATAAAATATAAGAAGTTATGTTATAAAAATTGGTTTAAATGTAAAAGCGTAGTGAACTGAGAAAAATATAAAACGGCCCGAAGGGAGTCTAAAAGAATAATCTGTAATGCTAAAAATTCTGCTTTTAGTGATTTTTATAACATGTTAGATACTAAGGATGGTGAAAAATATATGTATAAACTAGCCAAACAAAGAGAAAGGAAAAGTAAAGATTTAACTCAAGTAAAGTGTATTAAAGATGAAAATCAAAAAGTGTTTTTCTTAGAAAAAGATATTCAACATAGGTGGGTGAGTTATTTTAATAAACTTTTTAATGAAGATGTTGAAAGTAAGATCGACCTTAGTGATCTTAATATCATTAATAATAATAAAACTTTTCATTTTCACCGTCGCATTAGTAAAAAAGAAGTTGATGAGGCTTTAAAGAAAACCAAGGGTGGAAAGTCTGTAGGACCTGATGATATCCTAATTGAAGTGTGGAAATGTTTAGGTGATTTGGAGATTTCTTGGCTTACTAAACTTTTTAATATTATTTTAGAAACTAAAAAGATGCCTGAGGAGTGGAGAAAGAGCATTTTGGTCCCCATTTTTAAGAATAAAGGAGATGCACAAGAGTGTGCAAATTATAGAAGAATTAAATTGATGTGTCATACTTTAAAATTATGGGAGAGGGTAATTGAACATAGGTTAAGACGTATTACAAAGGTTTCTCATAATCAATTTGGATTTATGTCGAGCGAGTCTACTATGGAAGCTATACATTTATTGAGAGGTTTGATGGAGAAGTACGAGAGATAATAAGGAGGATCTATATTTGATTTTTATTGATTTAGAAAAAGCTTACGATAAGGTTCCTAGAGATGTTCTTTGGAGAGTCCTTGAGAAGAAAGGTGTTAATATGACTTATATTCAAGTCATCAAAGATATGTATGCTAGAGTTGTTACATGTGTTCGAACTGAAGGAGGATTGACCAAATCTTTTACAATTTCTGTTGGTTTACATCAAGGATCGACTTTAAGCCCGTATCTTTTTTATTTATTTATGGATGGTCTTACTGGGCATTTACAAGAGGATGTACCTTGGTGTATGCTTTTTGCTGATGATATCCTCCTTTCGGATAAGACAAGAGAAAAAGCCCAGGAAAAACTTGAATTATGGAGGTCAACATTGGAGTCTAAAGGTCTTCGTTTGAGTAGAACTAAAACTGAATAGATGGAATGTAATTTTAGTAATAGTAGGTCTAGTGACAGAAGTGAAACTTTGGGTGACCAAATTATTAAAAGGTGTCACTGTTTCTCGAGGAGGTGGAAGAAACCACAACACAATCTATACATCTAACGGCAACAAAAATGGCTCCACCTCTCGCCCAAACCAAACAACTACAACTCCAATCGCAACAAAAGACCCCTTACACTTTGTCAAATCTGTCGCCAAATTGGTCATGAAAAATTCATGTGTTGGTTCTGACATGACTACAACACTTGTCACCACAATTTCCACCTCAACAGATGGTAAATGACACCTCGACAATAGAGGCACCGAGCACCAAAATACTAAACCAAATCATCTCATCCACATCCAGGACTACAACGATGACAACACCATCACAGTCGGGAACAACCAACAACTTCTCATCGCACGGGTCCGTAAGGGATCCTGCCCACCCCTCTGAGTAAACTACATCTACCTAACCTATACCACATTTTAAATTTAGCTTATAACCTCGTCTTCATTCACAAACTAACCCAAGTTAATTCCTACTCCATTAGCTTTACCTATGATGGATACCGCATCACCAACATAAAAAGAAATCACATCACGACTTAAAAAGAAATCGCATCACCGACTTCAAAAGAAACGCACCATACCTATAGCTAATCGTTTTCACGAACTCTACCTCGTCATCTCTCCAACCACCAAGAGATCATCAACATCTCTTGCTCTCATTCCAGTTCAACGCATCCCGCAACTATGGCATCAACAACTCAAACAACTATCACCTAAAACGTAATCAACAATCACCTCCAGAAATTCCTCTTTATGCACAAACTAACCCAAGCTAATTCCTACTCCATTAGCTTTACCTATGATGGATACCGCATCACCAACATAAAAAGAAATCACATCACGACTTAAAAAGAAATCGCATCGCCGACTTCAAAAGAAACCGCACCATACCTATAGCTAACTGTTTTCACGAACTCTACCCTGTCATCTCTCCAACCACCAAGAGATCATCAACATCTCTTGCTCTCATTCCAGTTCAACGCATCCCGTAACTATGGCATCAAAAACTCAAACAACTATCACCTAAAACGTAATCAACAATCACCTCCAGAAATTCCTCTTTATGCATTTCCTCTAAATACTTGCATCATAATTCTTGCAAACTAGCTAAGAGTCATAAGCTTTCTTTTTATGTATCTACCACTGAGTCCTCTCACCTAGAACTAATTCACTATAATATATAAGGTTCTTCTCCCACTTTATCTCTATAGGCTTATAAATTCATTTTGTTTTCGTTGATGACTACTATCACCATACATGAGTCTATCTCTTTCACAACAAAAATGATAAAATCAACAATTTTTTTAACTTCAAAGCAGTGGTTGAAAACCAATATCCATATAAAATCAAAATAATCCGCAAAGATAGTGGCGAAGAATACATCACTAACACCTATCAAAACCTCCTCAAACAATATGGCATCCTACATCAACACACCTGCCCCTACACACCCAAACATAACAACGTTGTCGAGCGCAAGCGCCGTCACCGCATTGAAACAGTTCGCATGCTCATGACCGCCGCATCTCTATCTCCCCACCTCTGGGCCAATCCACTTCTTACAGCCTCCTATCTCATCAATCGCGTACCTTCCACCACCATAGCCTCCAAATCCCCATACGAATTACTATACCACCCATTACCTTCCTATAATCACCTCAAAATATTTAGTTGTCTATATTAACCCTGGCTTCGACCATACACTCAACAAAAACTTGCTCCCCTATCCACACCATGTATATTTCTAGGTTATACAACCTCTCAAAAGGGATACCGCTATCTTGATCACAACATGAATAAAATCCAAATTTCTTGCCACGTCCTCTTCAACGAACAAATATTTTCCTTTCACCAAACCTACACAATCACTACCACCATCAGTCACTCTTCCCCCGCTACTCCTCACATCAACGACTAGCTTATCAAACTACCTCAACATATAACCTCCCCGACAACAAACAACACGACACAAATAACCTCACCACTCAAAGTTCCTATCCCCCCTATTACTCTAACACCAAAACAGCCAACACCCATAACTCCCCCCATAATACCACCAATCACATCTATTCATCCAATGCAAACCCGCCTCCAAATAGGCTATCTCAAACCACACAAAATACTCAACCTCATCGACCAATATCAAATCATACCAACAAGCTACTCCTCCACCATCAAATATCAACACCAGTGTGAAGCTATGTCTACTGAATTGCAAGCCCTACAATCTCAAGGTACATGGTCCCTAGTTCCTCTATCACCACACTAAAACATCCTTGGATGCAAATGGACCTATTATACTAAACTCAATGTCGACGGGTACATATCTCGTCACAAAGCCCACTTGGCTGCCCAAATCTTTAAGCAACAACATAGCCTTGACTACATTGAAATATTCAGTCTAGTTGCCAAACTCCCAACCATTCAAGTTCTCATTACACTCGCTCTCACCCACCACTGGCCAATTCTACAACTTGATGTATCTAACGCCTTCTTATATGGTTCACCGAAACCATTTACAAGTTGCAACCTCAAGGCTTTGTCGATGCCACTCATCCTAATCATGTTTGTCTCCTAAAAAGGCTCTATACAAACTCAAACAAGCACCACGCCAATAATTCAATATGCTCTCCAACTTCCAAAAAATCGGATTTCAACCCAGTTTCGCTGACCCCTCCCTCTCCTGTCTACATAACAACCTCAATCATCTCTACATGCTTATATACGTCGACGTCATTCTTCTAATCAAGAAAGATTCCACCCTCATCCAATCCACCATTCATAAACACTAAACTAAGGGTCAGTTTGGGGTAGCTGCAGCTTAATAATAAGTTGCTAAACAGCAACAACCACAGGAAGTTGATGCGTAAAAGCTGTTTTGGATAAGCTAGTTGTCTATTTTTGTTTTTTTTCTTTTTTGCATTTTGAAAACAGCCGTGTTGCAGCTATTTCTGGACAAATGATCATTCTGCCCCTATATTATAATGTTATTTGCAACAGAACTGTCATACTAATATATTTTATACTTTAGAAGTAAACATCCACTATAGAACAGGACAAAAAAATCTCACTTAAGACTGAGTATCAAGATTACAAGAATTAAAAAAATGGCTATTAAAATAACCTTTAATAATATAATAATATTATTTTTAAAATGTAGACGATGTATATCACGAGCTAAATCGTCCTCCAAAGATACTGTCCATGCCCGATCACTCTCAGCAGTGGAATCTTCCAGCTTATCTGTCAATCGAAAAAAGTCACAGTTCTCCATGATTCTCTACAGGCACCTGTAGAATTTTCTCCCATAGCTATGTGATTGACATGAAGTTAGAAAGGGGCACTGAAGCCCATAGTAGCACTACAATCCTTGGTAGGTAACAAAAATCCTCGAGCTCATCTATCCTGAATACTTTAAAAGACATCCCATTAGACATAACACAAGTAGAAATTGATAAAAGATGTAATTAATTATAGTTTTATGCAAATGTGTGGTCTCGAAGAACCCAATATATCAACCAACGAATATGTCACTACAAGAAAACAACAGACCCTATAAAAAGGGGTTCTTGATTGTCTTTAACCAAGTAATACGAAGCTCGGGCATGTCATATATGCATATCACTAAAAAAAACTATCCAAAAGAACCTCAAAAACCTTAGCAACGAAAAGAATAGAGGAACTCGGTTTCCTTCATTAAGATTTCACATGTGACACCAACCAACAGAGACTAACAGACCATCCAGAAAAATCCATAAAGTCAAATATCTCATCATAAACCACCAAAACCTACCAAAAAAACAAAGAAATGTAAAATGAAAAAAAAAACTTACATATAGCATAAAAAATTCAAACAATCAATATCAAATAAAGAAATAAACATTAGCTGTATAAAATACAAATAAAACAAACAGTGAATTTTTTCAACATGAAATAAACATTAGCTGTATAAAACAAACACTGTCGTTGCCGGTCCCAAGCCCGGATGTGAAAAGTGGAGGGTTGCGTTAGGTAGTCGACAGCCAGCGTAAAACTTGTCGAAAAAAAATCATGACATGAATCCTTTTGATCATTGTGTAAGTGCTAGGGCGTCCCCTGGAAGCGACGCACCGTATGGCCTCGAATACGGTGGAAAGTGTGCAGAGGGCCGCTACACCGGCGCCCGGGTGTAGTGTCAAGTAAGCGAGGGTTCCCACATTACGGACGTATGCGGGTAAAGAAGTTAGTCCATGATACTTAGTATTAGGATAGGATCCTGGAATATAGGTACTCTCAATGGTAAACTAATGGAATTGGTTGATATTATGATCCATAGAAAGATAAATATCCTATGTATTCAAGAAACTAAATGGGTTGGAGAAAAAGCTAAGGAGATTGATAACTTAGGTTTTAAACTATGGTATTCAGTAAGAGTCGTACTAGAAATGGTGTAGGTGTAATTATAGATAAGAGTTTGAAAGATAATGTTGTCAAAATTAATAGAGTTGGAGATAGAATTATAGCACTTAAGATTATTATTGATACTAAGATTTTTAATATTATAAGTGCTTATGCTCCTCAAGTTGGTTTAGATATAGGCTCTAAAGATAAATTCTGGAATGATTTAGAAGACTTAATACACTTGATACCCCTTGAAGAAAAAATTTTTATTGGAGGAGATTTAAATGGACATGTCGGTAGAGTGGTAGAAGATTTCAGAAATATTCATGGTGGCTACGGTTATAGAGCGATTAATGAAGAAGGTAGAGCCATTTTAGATTTTGCTTTAGCGTATGATATGATTATTACTAATACTTTATTCAAGAAAAGAGATGAGCATCTTATTACTTATAAGAATGGATCTAATAAAACACAAATTGATTATTTTCTTATGAGAAGAAGAGATCGTCGAGATTGTAAGGATTGTAAGGTTATTCCAAGTGAGCAATTAAGTACCCAACATCGATTATTAGTTCTAGATTTTAAGAAGAAGAGTTGTAAAATAAACAATACTAGGATTCAACATCGTAGAATAAGATGGGGGCACCTAAAAGACACAAATAAAATTATTTTTATGAGTAAAATTCAAGATTTAAATATTTGGGATGTTCATGAAGACGCGAATGTTATGTGGGAAAAATTAACTAATACTATTAAACAAGTGGCTAAAGATGTACTTGGAGAATCAAAAGAAAAAGTTTCTATAAATAAAAATAGTTGGTGGTGGAATAATAATGTGCAAGAAAAGATAAAATATAAGAAGTTATGTTATAAAAATTGGTTTAAATGTAAAAGCGTAGAGAACTGGGAAAAATATAAAACAGCCCGCAGGGAGTGTAAAAAAATAATCTGTGACGCTAAAAATTCTGTTTTTAGTGATCTTTATAACATGTTAGATACTAAGGAAGGTGAAAAATATATGTATAAACTAGCCAAACAAAGAGAAAAGAAAACTAAAGATTTAACTCAAGTAAAGTGTATTAAAGATGAAAATCAAAAAGTGCTTTTCTTAGAAAAAGATATTCAACATAGGTGGGTGAGTTATTTTGATAAACTTTTTAATGATGATGTTGAAAGTACGATTGACCTTAGTGATCTTAAAATCGTTAATAATAATAAAACTTTTCATTTTTACCGTCACATTAGTAAAAAAGAAGTTGATGAGGCTTTAAAGAAAACTAAGGGGGGAAAGTCTGTAGGACCTGATGATATCCCAATTGAAGTGTGGAAATGTTTAGTTGATTTGGGGGTTTCCTGGCTTACTAAACTTTTTAATATAATTTTAAAAACGAAAAGGATGTCGGAGGAGTGGAGAAAGAGCATTTTGGTCCCCATTTTTAAGAATAAAGGAGATGCACAAGAGTGTGCAAATTATAGAGGAATTAAATTGATGTGTCATACTTTAAAATTATGGGAGAGGGTAATTGAACATAGGTTAAGACATATTACGAAGATTTCTCATAATCAATTTGGATTTATGCCGGGCAGGTCTACCATGGAAGCTATACATTTATTGAGAGGTTTGATTGAGAAGTACAGAGATAATAAGGAGGATCTACATTTGATTTTTATTTTTTTAGAAAAAGCTTACGATAAGGTTCCTAGAGATGTTCTTTGGAGAGTCCTTGAGAAGAAAGGTGTTGATATGACTTATATTCAAGTCATTAAAGATATGTATGCTTAGAGTCGTTACATGTGTTCGAGCTGAAGGAGGATTGACCAAGTATTTTACTATTTACGTTGGTTTACATCAAGGATCGGATTTAAGCCCTTATCTTTTTGCTTTATTTATGGATGGTCTTACTTGGGCATTTACAAGAGGATGTACCTTGGTGTATGCTTTTTGCCGATGATATCCTTCTTGTGGATAAGACAAGAGAAAAAGTCCGGGAAAAACTTAAATTATGGAGGTCCGCATTGGAGTCTAAAGGTCTTCGTTTTAGTAGAACTAAAACTGAATACATGGAATGTAATTTTAGTAATAGTAGGTCTAGTGAAAGCAATGTAACTTTGGGTGATCAAATCATTAAAAGGTGTGAACGATTTAGATATCTCGGGTCCGCGATGGTGATATAGATGGGGATGTTAATAGTAGAATTCAGGTTGGTTGGTTAAAGTGGAGGAATGCTTCTGGCCTATTGTGTGATAGAAAAGTACCGCTTAGATCGAAAGGAAAATTTTATAAGATGGTGGTGAGACCTTCAATGCTCTATGGTGCTGAATGTTGGCCTTTAAAAGAGAAGCATAATGTTAAGTTAAGTGTTGCCGAGATGAGAATGATTAGGTGGATGAGTGGCTTTACACTTAGAGACAAAATGCGAAATGAATATATCCGTAAAAGGGTTGGAGTTGCACTAGTGATGGATAAAATTAGAGAGAGTCGCCTTAGATGGTTTGGTCACATTAAATGTCGACCACATGATGATATGATTAGGAGAGTAGATGTTTTAAATACAACTTATGTTAAGAAAGGAAGAGGCAGACCTAGGAAAACTTGGGCTAATTGCATAAAAAATGATCTTAATTTATTAGAATTAAATGAAAAATTGACACTAAATAGGACGCAATGGAGAAAAAGGATTCATGTAGCCGACCCCACTTAGTGGGATTAAGGCTTGTTGTTGTTGTTGTTGTTGTTGTTAGTGAATTTTTTCAACAACCATTACAATTAATAATATAATGAACACTCAAAGAACCCTTATACTGTCGCATCTGTAATTTGTTCCCTCAACTTTGTCATCTCGCTTGCACCTTCCTCGTCTTTAGTACAGGTTTCGGAAGCATCATTCTCATCGTGCGACAAAGAATGTCCAAGACGGTACTCAAATGCCTCGGCAAGGACATACTCATGATCCTCATCCGCACTATAGAAGTCGATGTCGTTGCGGGAAGGATGTCGTTGATAGTAATTGTGGAAAGTCATCGTGACAATCACAATCTACACCTGTTTGGGAAATGGGTAAGATAACATATTGTAAAGTATAACTCATTTCTTCTTGCAAACACCAAAAGTCCTCTCAATGATACCACATAAGGAAGAATGTCTTTTATTGAACATTTTTTTCTGCCCCACAGTACATTGTTGGCTCGCTCAAAGCTAGATATGTGATATCTCGTATCAGAATTGGGCATGAGATACCCTTGCTGAAACGGATATCCAACATCAACCAAATAGTATTTACTGATATGAATTGTATAGTTAATATTGCGAGAAAAATTAATTAGGATAGTAAATCAATCACAAGCATATTTGTAGGTAAATGTCGGAAGTTGTACTTGTTATTCTGTGTTTATGGCTTTAAAAATTTGACTGTCATGTGCACTGTCTTCCTAACCAGCAACGACAAAGGTGAAGTAGAAATTGAAGTTACATTCAGTCATACCATTCTACGTCGGGAACCCACAACAGCCGATGAATGTGATATTCTAATTAATTGGAACACATACATCAACGTGTTTTATCGATTGCTCAAATATAATTCTAAAAAATAATCAAGAGTTACATCATTACGATATTTATTTGAAAATTTATTGTAATAAATTGGAGAAATTACTTTAAAGAATGGTATGTACCGCACATCGTGTGAAATCTCTGTAGGGCTCCACTTGAACATAAGATCAATTGGTTATTTGACTTATGAAGAAAAACTTACAAGTGCATTCAACTCTACTGAGAAGCATCTGCAAATTATTTCAGAATTTTAAAATCACTTTATTGATTCTCACATTGATTCCTTTTGCGATATTACATAGAAGGTTATCGCTAAAACCTCTCGCAAAGTTGTCCTGGATGAGTTATAAAGTCCATGAATTATGTGTAGTTCCTCCAACAGATCGTTGAATATCATATGTGTCATGCAGAATATATTGTTAAATCTCATTGGGTGGCCCGCAAGCACTCCCCAACCCATTTGTCACCAGTATATGAGATTTTCATGCAAGTGGAGCACTTTATGTACAATTTATAATATTTGTACATCAAACATAAGGCAGCTGCAACTATCCTTCTATATTTTTTCTCTGGTTGCATCCATTTATATCAGTATTAAAGTGTCTAACACATAAACATCAATGAATTAGCTACAATCATATAAGGTTACAAATAAGAAAATAAACATATAAGAATCAATGAATAAGCATACATGGCATGTCCAAATAGCTTAAATATCCAAAGAAAAATGAAAAGCAATAAACAAATACAAATGTCACCTGCGATTGTAAATAATAAAAAAAGTCTCTCAAATGTTCCTGCGCTCATAAAAAAATCGTGCGTACTCCGCCCTACAACCATCGGATATCTTGATGAAAAATATTTCCATGTCAAATCTTCAAGCAACTCCATTGAAAACAAGTACAACGACAACTACTCAGAAATTTCTACAGTTGCATTCTGAATTTGCAGAACCTGGACGACAGAAGTTGTTTGAGATGTGTTGGGTTCATAGTTGCATGAAGCCAGCAGTTATGATATCTAGCTTCAAAGGAAAGCAGCTCTCATTTCTTTTTATTTTCAAGCCACAAATGCTTAGAACGACACGTGGACTCAATTTTATAAAGGTCCGCGCTGGAGCCTTCAGTGGAATCACCCGATTAGTCGGCTCCCAAATTTTCGGGAATGCCACCAAACTCTGTCTTGTTAGAGACAAGCATTGTTGCTTGTAGCCACAACACCCCCAAACATTCGATCAAGTTCTCCTCTAACTCAGGATCGATTCCACTATATTTAATTTTTTTTCGCAGCAGACACCACCTACAAATTCGTATAGCATCTAATTCAATTTAAAAATAATTTAAAAATTGACCAAATTAGGGGGCATTTCAAACATGCTTACTGCAAGTCTTTGTGCCTACCACTCCTCGGATGCATCAATTGTTCGATTCACCGGATCTCGCCCTAAATAAGTTGACCCTCGTTTCAATTCCTTCCAGCTTTTTCAATCTTTCTTGAGCTGATCTAACTTGTTTTTAAATTGCAGCCTATCGTACTCTCTGTCTGTACTTTCCTTGGATTTTCTGATAATACTTTGTCACCCTTCCTTATTGAAATAAATTGTATGTCTATTTTCCAGATCAATTTCTTTGAGGCAAAGGTCGCAAAACATTATTTTTATTTCTTTATCCCACATTGTAGATGAACTAGCCGCTTTGGACTTAACCATTGTATTGTTATGATGAAAAAAGTAATTAACATAAATAGGAACGCCACAATAGAGAAAATCAAAGAAAACATGTAGTACCGCAATATCATCACCAACACATCCACACACCACACCACCACCTCCACACCACCCACTAACACATCCACAAACCACACCAACACATCCACACACCAAGCCACCACCTCCACACCACCCACCAACATATCCACAAACCACACCACCACCTCCTCATCCCACAACCACCCTACACGACCACCTCCACACGACACACCACCATCTCCAAACTACTCCAACGCATCCACACACCACCACCTCCACACCACACAACCACCCAACAACACCACACCACCACATCCACACACCACACCACCACCTCCACACTACACACCCACCTCCACACCACCACCTCCATACTACACACCCACCTCCACACTAAACACTCACCTCCACACCACCACCTCCATACTACACACCAACCTCCACACCACACAACTCTCCTACACCACCACCTCTGTTGGAATTGAAAATAGCAATATGAAAATCCAGCACCAAATTCTCGTTATTGTAGTGGTATACAAATCCAGCATGGAATTCCAGTGAAATGCCCACTAAAATTCCTACTGAAATAGAAATATACATTCAGTTTTCCCACTGAAATTCCAGTGAAATGAAAAATAGTAACATACAAATACAACATGAAATTTTCACTGAATTTCAAAATTCATGCTTCAAACCCATATTCAACACATACACAGCACCTGAAATATTGTGATTAACAAACCGAGCACCAAATTTCATCCATTTTTCAAATTCCCCGCTCAAATATCAAGGTTCATAAGGAAATCCAAATTCCACATAGCATAAGCACCAAAAAAATAAACAGTCCACATGGAGGGCACCCGAAACATTACTAATAGGATAAGCACCAAAAAATCCAAAGATCGCCGCAAAGCTCGGATACATCCAACATTGCTTGAAAGGCATAAACCAAAACCTGTATGGATGCAACGTGATGCATCAAAACCACATAATCGAGCGTATCAAACCAAAAATTACAAAACTAAGCAAAAAAAGACGAATCCAACCAGCATAATGTGCACAACCACACACTGATGAGGGAAAAGAGGAAAAAAAACAGAGAAGACAGGTAGAAGAAGGAACATCGTGCATAGTCGGTCAAGCGCAAAACCACCAAACCAAGCCAAAGGAGAGAATGGAGAGGGGAAAAGATAATACAAACCTCAACGCAATAACCACCAACTGAAAAAATTGATCTACCATACCGAAGGACGTCCTCCACCAAACAGAACACACAGTCCACAAACCACTAAAATTTGAGTGAAAGAAAAGATGAGAGAGGGAGAAGAATGTAAGGGTACCAGAACAACCACTCGTAACCGAAAATAGCCAACCGTAAACAACGCCTAGCCACAGAAGCAATGGATCATGGGAGAGAGATAACAAAGGCAGAAGATTCGTGAGAGAGCGGGGTTGAGAGAGATGAGAAGAGGGGTCAAAGGGTAATTGAACCCGCGGTCGAGACATAAGAAATGTGGGCTAAATTTCAACGAATTATTTTAAAAATGCTGCCGCAACGCAAAAAAATGCCACAAATCATAGTCCATACCGCACTGCGCAAATTCAGCAGTCCAAATGGACCATAAGTTTCATATGAAGATCTTAGGACCCCTATCCCACTTTATTGGCATCAAGGCTATCAACACCTCATATAATATTCACTTATCCCAATCCACCTATGCTACTGAAGTATTAATCTCAGCCGGCATGACCAACTCCAAACCCATAAAAAATCCATGCTCCACCAAACAATCCACTACACCTCCCGATCTCACTCCCATGCCAAATCTCACACGATATCGCCAAATTGTGGGCTCTCTTCAACACTGACCTTAACTCGCCCAGACATCTCCTTCGCTATCATCCTCGCCTCTAAACATATGCAATAACCCACACAATGTCATTTCCATCAACTCAAGCAGATCCCCTACTACATCAATAGCACCAGAACAGTCGGCCTCCCTATCGGGAGATAACATCTCATACTTACAGCCTACAACGACTCTGCTTGGCAGGAAATCCTATTGACTGCAAATCTACATCAAGCCACTGTTCTTTCCTCAGTCGAACTCCCGTCTTCTGGTCCACCAAGAAACAAGTCACCATAACTTGATCCTCCACTGAGGCCGAATACAGAGCCCTTGCCTCAACAACTACGGGCATCATCTGGCTTTCAACGACTACTAAGTGATTTTCATACGCCTCAACAACCGAAAGTCCTCTCTTTGACAACACATCTGACAATGCTCCCACCAACAACTCAATCTCTTATGCTTGCACCAAATACATTGAGGTTGATTGGCACTTCATAAGAGATTGCATCAAATAGAATCTCCCTACCGTTCATCATATAACCACTCAAGATCAACTCACAAACATCTTCACCAAGGCACTCTCCAACTCTAGATTCTAACAACTCAAATTCAAGCTAACATTTTCACCTAAAACTCTCAGCATGAGGAGGGATGTAACAACCTCTGTCGTACGCAATTGTTCCCCACCTTCACCTGCAGTCTGCACAAGGACAGATCAACATTGTCCAACAACCAACTAAATCATGACCATTCTCTCCATAAGTACCTAAGGCTCTCCTTTCCCTTATATAATGCATTTATTGTACCGATAACTTTAGCTTGGTTTTAATGAAAAGTTGCTGATCTTTCTCCCTAATATTCTCTATTACATGTACTCAATATTCTTTAATCAACACTAATCGAAACAACTATTTTCCTTAATTTTAAATCTTAGGGTATGTTTTGGGCAGATGCAGCTTAATAATACGCTGTTGCGCAGCAACTGCCACAGAAAACCGTTGAACAGAAGCTATTGCAGATAAGCTGGTTGTCTGTTTGTTTTTTGTAGTTTGAAAAAAGCTGTGCTGCAGGTGTTTCTGGACAAATGATCATTTTGTCCCTGTATATTAATATTGTTTGCAACAGAAGTATTCATACTAGTATATTTTATACTTTAAAAAAAAAATATCTAGTACAAAACAATATAAAATAAAGACTGACACCTCACTAAACAGTGAATAGCATGACTACCAAAATAAAGAAAATGACTATTATAATTGATAATATAATAATATTATTTTTAAAATGCAGACAGCATGTGTCAGAAGCTAAGCTGTCCTCCAAGGATACTCTTCATGCCCGATCATTCTAGGTGGTGAAATCTTCTAGGTCATCTACCCACAAAAAATAGTCACTGTTTTTTGTGTTTCTTCGTAGACACTGTAAACTTGTCTCACATAACTATGTGGCTGACCTGAAGTGAGCAGGGAACATTGAAATCCATAATAGCAGTGCAATCCTCTGGAGGCACCGTAAATCGTGAGCTCATCTTTTTTGAAGGCTTAAAATACATACCCTTAAACATAACACTGATAAAAATTGATAACATAAGTAATTAATCAAAGTTTTATGCAGCTGTGATCTCAGAGAACTTGGTGTATAAAACAACAAATCTATTACTATAAGAAGATAGTAGAGCTTATAAAAAAGTTTTTTTCGTTATTTTTAACTCACATAATACAAAACTTGTGTCACATATGCATATTACCAAAAAATGTCATCCAGAAGAATCTCAAACTGTAGCATCGAAAAAAAGAAACTTGGTTAACTTCATTTGAATTTCACATGTGAAACCAACCAATAGTGACATATAGATCATCCAAAAGAACCCATAAGGTTAAACGTTACATCATAGACCTCCAAGACTCACCTATAGAAGAAAAACGAAATGCAAAAGGAAAAAACACATACAACTTGCATAAAAAACTAATACAGTACACACCAAATTCATAAGGAAAAGAAACATACATGAACTATATAAAATCTTAATATAATAAAAATATAATGTCTTCAACAACCATTATAACTAACATAAATAAAAAAGAATGTGTCCTTCCCGAATGGCTCAAAAATGCTCTAATAAGCAATCCATAAACTCCTCCCACGTATGCATTAGATAAATTGTCTCCATCCACTGAAACCACGCTTGAGCCCCGCCTCCATAAGATTTGCATCCTACATTAACCCGTTGACTGCAAAATATCACTCCACTCGATACACCCACACATGTCCATCCTCCCTTTGAAGATCGGCATCTTCAGTTTTTTGACCCTTGCATCTCCACATCAACTTCCTCTTCCTCCAGTATTTCCCCCCATTTTTCTAGGGAGAAACTCCCTCCGACCATAGTCATACCCCACTCTTGATTCCCTCCTTCCTCCTTCGTGCTCTTCCACACCCCTACATGATTCCTCTAATTTTCAGTAAAGCCCCCTTCATTAGAATTCTCCACTCCTCTAAGAGTCCTACGGAGATGCTCTTGGTGGTAAATGATGTCCTCATTGTCCTCATGTTTGATCTCCTTCTCTTTTGATCTGGCCAAGGATTCCCTAACCAACCCTTGCTTAGTGTTTGCAACTTGAGCAATCGGCATGACTTTGGATTGAATCTCCATGTGCTTTTTCATCATCTCTCGCATTGCTCTTATGCTCTCGAATCTATCCTCCAATTGGCTTTCTATTAAAAAAAATATTCCTTCAATGGTGGCACACCTTTCTTCCAAATACGGTCTACTTTGCCCAACTTCTCCTTCCAACATGTCCACTTTCATTGCTCTGATAGAAATTTGATACGATCTGGAACCTAAATCAGCATGCAAACAACGATAAAAAGGAAATGGATAAGTCGAAAAACTCAAATGAGGGCAACGCCTACAAAAATGAAAGGAAAACAAACTAAATATAATGATGGTCTACTATTCAAGAGGTAAAACGTCTATCCCACAATCTTAGATGCTGCTAGGAGCAACACAAGAAAAGAAGAAAACTAAAGCCACCAAAAACATGCAAAAAAAAAAAAACAATCCCTAGGTTAATAGCCTTAATATAATTCTATCACAGCACTTCAAAGTTTCTCTCCAAACTCCCCCCCCCCCCAAATAACTCCTCTAATTTCTCTTCCTTCCATATTTGATTAGAGCCCTCATTTTCCTTGTTCGTTTATTGCGTCGTGCTGTGTTCATCTCGCTCCCCGCTGAACCGAACCTCGATGTCGTGTTCGCCCCGCTCTACTGCACCGAATTGGACCGCCCTCTCACTTTCGCCCTATTATGTGGGGTCGACCGGCCCGTATAGGGTTGGGGTTAGTCAAGCGAATGATGACCGACCGGTCCTACCTGGACCAGTTCCTGGTCGGGTGTAACAGTGGCATAAGCAACTAAAAATTCACAAAATGAAATAAAACTAGGTTGTAGCAAATCTAACAAAATCTAATCATACTTTCAATGAATTAAATGAAATAAGAGAAAAAAAGGGATGAAAGAAAATTAAAAACTCATTAGGCAAGCCTAGAAAACTCATACAAGGAACTATTCTCTCTTTAAAATTCTTCAAGTCCCATATTTGATCACGAGTTAGATTCCAGAAAAATGTGGAATGATTTGCGCATTAAAAAGAAAATTTTATAAAGCCATGAAAGTAATTTATAAGTGCCTTAATTTTTCCTATTCAAAAACAGCAAATGAGTAAAAATGAATCACCTAAAGAAAAGATCACCATATGAGATATAATCAAGCCACAACAGTTGCGCACCTACAAACTTCTAAAGACACAATGTAAGGAGTCCTTGTGGCTTGATATAGTCCCACAAGAAGAAACCACGAGCTCCTCCAAAAGCTTAGTCGAAGAAAATGGAAAATAAAATCACTGTATCAAAAGGGCAAATGGAAAAGGAGTAATAAACAACCCGCCACTACTTAGCCACCTCTCAATTCTCTGTGGTTCAATCTCTAATGATACAATGAAAACAATAGGAATTAAAGAAAGAAAGGAAAAACTAAGTTGAGCAAATGGACCATCCGACTGTTGCAAAATAGTAGCACCAATAACTTTAGCAAATCTACCATGAGGGACTCCACAACTCTTCCCATGATTTATGAAATAGAGTAGCAATGAACCAAACTAAGTCGCAATGAACTAATTCTATTCAAGTAATTTAATCCTTAAATCAACCTTTTTTTTATTTTTAAACCAAGTTATTACACTTCACTTATGATGTTTGTTGGCTCCTTGTTGTATGCATCATCTCTAACCTCCCTAAATAGGCTCAACCACTGAAGAAGTGAAACATTAGATAAGACTTAAATTTTTGAACAAGTCAAGCAAAAGCTAATCAACTTGGGTAAAAATATTCCAAAATAAACCCAGAGTGTGTTTGGGGCTGCTTTTTAGCCGATTTTCATTTTGAAAAGCACAATTGGTGTGTTTAGGAGCTCACTTATTTGGTGCATTTCGTAAAAGACCATTAAAAAGACGTTGGTGCCCTTCATCTTTTCCGCAAATACCTTGTTTTATCTATGATAGTTACCCTTGGTACTTAGCTTCTCCCCTGTCTTCGTTGTACACTTTCTGGGTTAAGGCATACCAATGAGGGGTTTTGGCTTCTCACCCCTTAGCTGCAAATCAAATGCATGTATCTGAAACATTCCTCTTTAGTATAGGGTCACACGAAGAAGCTTCTTTTTTTTATTGTTCTAATTTTTTTCTTCCCTATCATCAGATTTCCATATTCTGATCTTCTCTGTATTAATGAGTTTGATTATTGATTTAGGGTATGCATTCCACATTAATTGGGCTTTGCATTCCATGTGATAACTTCAAATTTGCAGACAGTTACTTTGTCTTCAATTTTTAGGGTTATTATGTATTTGTGCTACTCTTCGCCATCGCTCTGAAAGCTTGGGTGTTAGCTTTGCAAATACATGGGTATTGTGTTCTCTATGTTTTTGGGTGCATTCCATGCTATTTTGGTTGAGATTGCTTTGGTTGGGTTCGGATGGCTGTGGTTGGGGTTGCTTTGGTTGGGATTTTGTTGGATGTGGCTGGGCTTGCTCTTGTGGGTATCGTTGGTTGTGGTTGGAGTTGCTCTGGTTCGATTTCGATTAGTTATCATTGGGATTGATTTGATTTGAATTTGTATTGCTGTTGTTGGATTTGTTATGATACTGGTTGTGTTATATTTATAGGAAAGCTTACTATAACTTTGGGATTTTGTGGTGCGCAATTCATGTTTTGCGAGTGTAATAGATGATTTGGTAATTTGTTTTGATTACTTTCTTGAGTTTGCACTGGATTTGGGTAGTGATGCTACCTATAGGATTTTTTTATGGGCAACCCTATGCATTAAAAAATGTATTTCAATTTTCAAAGTTCAAATGGTGATTGTTTCATGTGATATGAGAAGCCAAAGGTTATATAAATGCAAAAGATAAGTTCTTTGATATGTATGAACATAAGATTTACGCTTTTGGCTTTCTCTGCAATGATAATTATATATTGTTGTATTTGCTAATATAATGGCATCTAGCATGTTATATGTAATGTGGATTTAGAAGGCGTTAATTTTTGCAGTGTTGTGTAAAGAAATGAGAGAAGATTTTCTTGTTGTACGGAAATAGAACACGTGAAGAGCAGATTTTTTTGATTGTTTGATTATATAGAAGAGTTCACTCCAGGTAGTGACTAAGTCGGGAAAGAGTTATAGACAAAAAATTATCTTAAAAACTTAAATGTTTGAACATAGAAGGGAACGTCATTATAACATCCCTTGTTATTTTTGTAGTTTTTATTATTGTGATATTATGCGTAAAGTGTTGACCTCGCTTTTAATCATGCTCGTGTTAAAATTTTGCGAAGATACCAAATTTCGATGCGACCATCGACGAGGTTGCCCAAACGACCTCGGACGACGAAACGGACTGCGCCGATGCATCCGGAACGTCGATTTCACTTAAAATTGACGTTAAGTTTGCGACGACGGCCTGTCGGGGACTAAAATTGTGATTTAGGGTTTAATTTATAATAAAATAATAATAAATATGTATTAAATTAAACCTAAGCCCTAAAACCCACTTACCCCGCTCGGTTGACTTCGTCTCTCCCGCGTGAGCTCCCTGGAAGCTTCGCTCGATCCCTCTCCCGCGCTCGATTGTTCTCCCTTTGCGGCCGTTTATCCCTCGAGCCTCTCGCGATCACCCCCATTCTCATCCTGCAGCATCCCTGCGGCATTTCTTGCGCGAGGGTTATCCCTGCGGCGCGTGCGCAAGTGGCCCGAGCCTCCTTGCGGCATTCTTCCCCATTCTCTCGTACCTTACCCGAGCCTACTCGACTCCACAGGTATGGAGGGACACTCCTCTTCCCCTTTCGCCTATAAAAACCCCATTCTGGGATGTTTTAGGGTTGGCCCGAATTTCTTGTGAAGAAGGGGAGGTGCTGTTGGATTGTTCATTGAGCTTTTGTCTTGCTTCCTGTGTATTCTACACGACCTGGTAACTCTCCCTACCCCTTTCTCCTCTTCGGTTTGGCCCCAAGCACCCGCAACGTTGCTGTTAATGTGGTTCTTCCCTGTTTATTGCTTCGGCTGAGAGCTTATATGCCATGGAATGTTTTATTAGGTTGTTTAAACGATGCTTTCTTGCTTCCTCTATATAATGGCATGTTAACACATTGATTTGTGGATGTATTATTACTTGGAACATGCGAAAGATAGGACTGTAAGCATATATAAAGTTTGGGTTTTGATGGCATGCTAATATCTCTCTCTTTATTTTATGTTCAAGGCAAGTATAAAATGTTGAAATTGAAGCTTTAGGTTTATGCTAGCCCTTCTTGCAAAAGTATTGAGATGTGTAGCTTGGAGCTTTTTATTCATTCTTGTTTGTTAAAGAATAGTAGGGGAGCTCATTTTGGGTTCTCTCATAAGCACATGAGATTCATTTCTTGCCCCTCTTAGTGCTTTTTTTATCAAAAGAGCATGCTAAGAGAAGTTTAGTTTAAACTTGAGTAACTTCATGCTTGTTCTCATGTAAAGCGTGTGGTGGCTTTATGTCTTGAATATATGGAAGTCTAGTCCTTTATGAAAGCACGTTATGAAGATTTGAGATATTTGTATGTTTATTCTTGCTTGCAAGCATGTTGAGATAGGTATTGAGATGTTCTTTGCTCATTTTAGCTTGACATGAAGCATGAAAGTATTTACTTATTTTCTACATACATGTGGAGCTCATTTCTTGCTCCTTGTAGCTCTCCTTTACAAAAGTTGCATGTTAAGGTGAAGTTTTGATTCAATTCGAAGGAACCCTATCTTAACTTTCATGATAAATGTATAGAGGCTTTATATCTTAATGTGTTGAGCATATGGAAATGTTTATTTTAGCCTCATGCTAGTTGTGGTTTTAACTCTATCATAACTTATTTAAAAGCTCGGTTGGCTTAGCTTAGCCCTTACCCGAGAGGCTATTTCAATGTATACTTGCTGCTCTTATTTCAATACTTGAAGAGATTTATTTTGGCTTTGTTTGGGAGCTTGGTGGGTTTGATTTACTTCCTATTCAAGAGTCGGATGGCGGCGCCGAATCAGAAGACGACACGCTGCGCTTCGGAGATTCCTAGGTTGAGTTGGCGTCGCGTGGATAAGTAGGAAATTAGGTTATTTTCCTATTTATTTAAGTCCCTAAACTTCAAAAATGCATAACTTTGTGTAGGAAAATCAGAAAAATAAAATAAAAATACCCTCTTGCTCAGTGAACAGAGGAGAATAATATGGAAAAGAAATCATTTAATTTCATTGAGTATTTTATTTTTAATAATTTATTTACTCTCTCCACATTTTCAATTCTCCATGCATGTATACAATTCACCATGGCATGAGACCATAGGGCTTTTGAAGCCTCTGAATTTGGGAACATTCCCTGAATTTTCCAAAGTCAGAGGCCATCCCTATGAAGAGTTATTGATTTTTCAATTCTAGATCACTATTCTGACTATTTTAATTCCAATATTTAGCTTGTTGTGAAATAAATTCTAGGAAAATTTGGTGATGTTTATTATGACCAGAGGACCCTAGGAAAAATAGGTTTTGAGTTAAATCACTTGGAATAACCCTAATTGGCTTAAACACCCAAAATGGAGCATTAATTAATTAGAGCTAATCATACATCAAATTGACTTGAAATCAATTCTCAACTGACCTTTAGGATCAGAGGAACCCACCATAAAAGTTTGAAGTCAATTGGACTTGGTTAGCTTCTATCAAATAGGTTGATTAAGCCATTTAGCCAAAATTAGACTTAAAAAATTCATAACTTTCAAAATACTTTTCAAAAATTCACCAAATTGGTTTTGGAGCCTCTCTGATATTAGGGGAATTTAAGAAAATTAAAATTACAATTTTCTAAAAAAAGTTGATTTTTTGCATTATTTTAATATTTTTTATAATTAAAAAATAATAAAAATCACAAAAATAATAAAATTCACCAAAATGTCACATTTTGAATTTTAATCACTTAGGAACAAACCACATATTTTTCTTAGGTCTCTATGATGAGATATTAAATTTTAAAGCCCTAGGGTAATTTTAAAATTAAAAAAAAAATGTATTTTCTAGCATTTCCACTAAAATAATTCTAATAAATCAAAGAAAAATCAGAAAATTGTAAAAATTGGTTCTCTGATTTCCTTGATATCGAGAGATTTTTGAAAAATATAAAATTCATTTTTCAACCTTTATTTTATTTTTAAATTAATTAATACTCCAAAACCCAAAATAATTATAATAAAAAGAATATAATTCAAAAAATCACCAAAATTAGCCCAAGTGGTTCTCTGGTCATTAGGAATGTCCCATAATTTTCTTAAGGACAGAAACTTTTCCTTGGTCATGTTATTGAATTTTCCTTGGAAATCCCTATTTTCTACAAAAAATAATTACATAAATAAATTAAATACCGAAAAATCACATTTCTCCTCTAATGTCTTTATTGACATATGAGTGAAGTCACATAAAAATTTCAAATTCATTTAAGCTCAATTTAGTGAGTTATGAAATTATTAAGCTTGAAGGGCAAAATGGTAATTAAAATTTTAACCCTTAATTAAAACTTTAGGTTTAATTAAATGAAAAAGTAAAATATTTGATCTTAATCTGATTTGGATGATTGAAATTTAAATAATTAAAGGATAGAAACCTACTAAACAATTTAAAAATAATTAAAATAAACCTTAATTAAGTAATTAATTAAATTTGGAAGAATAATAAAATTGGAATTATTAAAATAGGGATATTATTAGGAAGAGATTTGTTCTTTAATTTAAGAATCCCTAAATTAATCACCTCAATAATATTTAATTCCTAATTAAAATGATAATCCAAATTTAAAATTTAAAATGCTAAAAGACTTAATCATTAAATTAAATTAAAGTTAAATAATTTAAATTAAATCCTTTTAAAATTTCAATTAAATTAATATTTTAACAATTAAAATTAAATCATCTTCAAAACATAAAAAAAGAAAATATTAAATTAAAATTAAAAATTAAATTAAATTAAAATTTAAATTAAATTAAATTAAATTAAATTACAACATACTAAATTAAATCAAATTAAATTAAATTAAATTAAATTAAATTAAATTAAATTAAACTAAATCACATTAAATTAAGTTAAATTAAAATTAAATTAAATTAAATTAAAATTAAAATTAAAATAAATCAAACTAAAATTAAATTAAATTAAATTGAATTAAAAATAACATCACCTAGGACATAAAGAAATTCAAAATAAATTTAAAACAACTTGGACACTATTCCAAACTTAAATCCATTAACTGAAATTAAATTAAATCATAAACCATTTGAACATCAATTTGCCCTCGAAAGCTTTTGTTGTCATAACTCCTAAACGGAAAGTTAAGTGAAGTGTTACTTCACTCATAGGATATTCAAATGTCCTAGTTCACTGAGTAAGATAACAACAAAACTCGAACTCCCGGACGATTAATTCATTTGTATAATTAAATTCTCTTGGACTTAAAATAATCCTAGAAATATTGAAAAGATGTTTAAGATTCGTCTTAAGCACTTCCTCGATATGATAGGATGTTTATAAGAACAATTGAACTTAATTGTTCTTTGATGAAGAAAATCGTCCTCAAACCAAAACACAAGAACCTAGACGTCATAGGAGGTGACTAGCTATAGGAATAGGACCTTGGTAGAAAACCATAACCCTTCCCTTAGCTTTACCTAGGAACTTGCTTTAAATGCTTAAATATTCTAATTGTGTTTTAAGTGCAACTTGGGATGACGGGAAGACCCTGCAGGTACGCTTTATTTTATTGCAATTTATCTTATTGCAATTTATTTAATCGCATCGCACTTACCTTTTTGCATGATAAACAAGCTGTTGCATGAAAACCAAAACCTTTAGGGTAGTCCCTAAAGCTGAAACCAAAACTAAATTAAAAGTCATTACAAGATAAAATTCATCGCCACAACATTTCAAAATATAAAACAACTCAAACTTTAATCACGAAACGAACAACAAAACTACAACTACAACTAAATTAAAACGTCTTGTTGGATGATCGGGAATACCTCGGATGATGTAACCTACGTGTTGCTAACGGGATTTCCCACGGTCTAAATGAAAGTGTGGAACTCATTCGATTGAGTTTAGCAAATTCATACGGACTAAGTGAATCCGATAAAAATAACGATGTCGGAAGGATGGAACCGTGGGATCTTAACCAGGTGTTGTTATAATCAACTTTAAAATTTGTTTAATTAAAATATTAAAAACACTCGGATTTTAAGATTTTCTCTAAACCAGAACACTTCTCTCATCTCCGATTTATGACTTCTAAAACTAAACCTCTGCAACAACGAGGAGCTCGGAGCATGGTGGGCGAGCACGACCATCGTCATCGGCAAAACTTTCTTAGAATTAAATAACCAAGCCATAGGACTTCGAGGTAGTTTGCACTAGTGCAACATAAATCCTCAACTCTTCGTTAGGCATTTGCATGATCATATCATGTAAATTAAGCCCTAACCGGTCTTAGGACTCGAGGTAGTCGTCCGATACGACATAAACCCTCACATCTTCTAGGCTATTTGTATGATTTTATCATACGAATATAAGTCCTAATTAATTAAAATTGGCAAGATCAAAATATTAAATAAACATTAGGGCTTTCCTAAATCCAAGCCAAACAATAGGATAGTCGGGAAATTACCGAAGTTCGCTTTGAATCTGTGATTTCTCCTACCTTTCTTCCTTTGGATTCCCAAAATAAAATGTTCCAAATTTGATTCATTCCCTATTGAAATTCCAAAAGTCAATCCCTTGAAAACTTAAACTTTGAAATTCTTGAGAGCAGTAACTATCGATTATTATCGAGAGTTTTCTTAGGTGATTCCCGTCACTTAAGATGTAATTAACTATGTGGGCTTGCCCTTATAGGGAATTTTAAGAACCCGAGTAATATAAACCCCGTTTAATGTTTTCATATTAAGCGAGGGAACTTGTCGACTTATAAAATTGGTTCGCAGACCAAACGGATGTCACAAGCTTTTCTAGTTTATTTAATCGAGCCCCATTATCAAGCAGTGTGTCTATTCTTTGGGATAGATACACAAGTTTGTGGTGTGGTGCTCGTTTATATAAACTATTCGGGATGTGAGATCAGTTTGATTTCATATCTTAAAATTTTCAAATTTAAAATTATTTTAAAAAAAAATCAAAACACTACTTTCCAAATCATATATATATGTAAATTAAATTTAAAATTCGCCGACAATTTCTGTAGGCGACCTCTTTTCAAAAATACAACACTCAACCTAAAATATGCCGACATCAATGTCATTGAAACCAGAGTTGCTTCATTTGCGCGCGAATCCCAACCTTCTACGGAAGGGAACGTCGTAGATGAGCTGCGTAACACCATCTCAATAAGGGATGAGCAAATCAGTCAGATGGAGAGAAAAATGGAAGTGATGGCCACTGCCATGGCCGCCCTGGTTGTAGCTCAAGGACTGTCCCAGCCTCAACAGATAGCTTCTCCAGAAGTCAATCGACCAGAAATTATACAGATCATAGATGAAAGGAGAGAAGTTACCTCAGCTAATAGAGATGATCAACAGAAGAATGACTCTGCCCAAAGCGTCATACCAGAATAAGAATTCAAGCAAATAGTCGAACAAGTTCGGGAGGCCATAGCCCAATCCAAGAGTGGTGCATTGATTTTAAAGGGTAGACCTTACCCGGAGGAATTTGATGTCGTACCTTACCCTAAAGGTTATGTGTCACCGAACCTCAAGATATTTAGTGGGACTGGAAATCCCAGACAACACATAGAGCATTTTCGAGCTGGTTGTGGCAACACCGGAGGTAACGAAGCATTGCTTTGTCGTCAGTTTGTCAGCAATTTGTCAGGGATAGCATTTGATTGGTACGCCAAATTGCCTAACATATCAGTGAAGACATTCTCCGAGTTAGAACAGTTTTTCATGAAAAGATTTGCCGGAGCACAGCACCATGTATCCATTGGAGATCTCGTGATAAAAAGACAAAAGCCTAACGAGACTCTAGTAGATTATATCTTGAGGTGGAGAAACCTTAGCTTGAAATGTGAACCTCAGCTACAGGAACATCATGCGATTGAGATTTTGCTCAAAAGCATTCATAGACTGATAGCTTTCATGCTCAAGGGACTCACTATCAAGTCTTTTGAGAAATTACTCAGCAAAGCCAGCAATCTGCAAGAAGAAATCAAGCATATGGATTCTCATGAGAAGGCTGAGAAACCCAGGACGACCAGGATATTCGAGAAAAAGTCTGGGACAGTAGCGATAGTCGATAAGGGAAAACAGCCGATGAAGATTTATGCAGAAGATTCTCGTCAGAATTTCCAACCACCATCGCAGCATAATCAGCAGCAGTCGTTGCAGCAGTATGCCCAGCCTAAGCAACAACTGCCTCAACCAGGATCATACCAACCCAGGAATAAGCAGATGTCCATTGAGGAACGGAAGAGGAGGGTGTACTCTTTTAAAGATGAAGCAGTGCCCAAGATGTTCAGGAGTCTGATGAAGAAGTCTGAGTTCAGATTACCAGATCCGAAGAAACCAGAAGAGGTCGATAAGAAAGATCAGCCTAATTATTGCCCGTATCACAGGATGCTCGGACACACCCTGGAAGATTGTTTCGTCTTCAAGGATTGGCTCGAGAGTAATCTTAAAGAGGGAAATATAACAATTCCGAAAGAATACGTAAGAGTACCCAAAGGAGGATCTATAAATATGATTTCGGCTGAACCAATTACTCCGATAGATTTGTACTCAAAAGAAGACAAATGGACTACAGTTTGGAACAAGTCATCCAAAAAGATATTGAATCAGATTCAGAATGCTTCAGTTCAGGAAAGCATTCAGGGTCCACAACCCGTTCAACCAGAGATAAAAGTTCCTTCAGAGAATGAGAAGAAATGAAAGAACGACATCACGAAGACCGATAGCGCGGGGGGTAGGATAGAGGCTACCTCTGTTAGACTTGTTGTCTCGGATTCGGGAGAGAAAATCCTCGAACCTCTGAGCTTGTATGATTATCTTTCTACTCCTCTGGAGTATTATAAATATAATGATAATGATTTCGGCTACGTTTTTACTGTTTCTGCTGATGGTGTGACTGATTCTGGTCACCCTGACTTTGATTTTGATTCCCAAACCTATCCTCAAATCGTGCTTAAGTCCGATGAACCCGTTAACCAGAATAAAGAAGACATCGACGCCACCACCTACGATAGTTCAGAAAGTGACGAACCGGTCCTTGAATGTAAAGGGACGCCGATCGCCATCAACTTGGACTTTTCTGATTCAGATTCAACACCGGAACGATCAACTACAACATCAGAAGAAATAACGGAGGTCTACTTAAGAAGAGGAAGAGTGATACCCTCGGGAACGACTCCGATTGATAAAGGAAAACAAGCAGTTACGCAAGAAGAACCACCCCGGGCAGTGGAAGAAACACGTGCTCAGGAGAAATCACAAATCCAAACAAAGTAGATTATAACGTGCTAGCTCATCTTAGGAAGCTGTCGACCAAACTGAGCATCTACGACGCTCTAATCTTGTCAAAGGAAATAAGAGAATCTCTGGTTTCAGCTCTTGTTGATCCAGATATTTGCTTAGCCCAGTTAGCCAAAGACATCCTCGGATGTATTTGCTCGTTGAAAGAACAGTCCGGAGTTACTTTCACAGATGAAGACTTGTTGCTCGGTACTGCCGACCACAACCGTCCGCTTTATATCTCCGTCAATATTGGCAGATTTGTACTATCCAAAGTTTTGGTTGATCCCGGGGCATCCCTCAACCTGATGAGTTTACGGATATTGGCCTATTTGGATTTTGAAGTTCAAAAACTTGTGCCTGATAAGAAGATGTTAAGAGGATTCAACCAAAAAGGAGAGAGAGCCCTTGGATCAATTACGTTGCTTATGAAAGTTGGAGAACTAGTAACAACCGTTAAATTCCATATTATTGACGCCGAGACCTCTTTCAATGCCCTACTCGGTCGACCATGGATTCACGAGTATGACATGGTTCCGTCTTCTCTACACCAATGCATTAAGTATTACAAAGAAGGACAGGAATATTGCATCAAAGGAGATTTACAACCATTTTCAATTCATGAAGTTGGCATCCATGAAGACGCATCTTACTACTCGCCTCTAAAGAAGACTGTTTTCTCTCGTGAAGTGATTGCAAATAAAGTGAAAGATTCAGAAGGATTGCAAAGAAGAGGCCATTCAACTCTGCTTCGACAATCTACTGTCATTCCTTCACAACGAAATGATAAGGATCCTTTTAGTTCATACACCCGAGATCGAGGCCGGGGGCGTGGACGAAGAAGAGCCAATGTGATTGTTGAACGGACTAGGCCGACTATCAACATCGACGAAGAAGAAAGTTCTGAAGAAGAAATAATAATGATAAAACAGAAGAAACCTCAGTACGAGATACCTTTGGAAGATATAGAGAAAAATGAATACAAGACGATGTATGATCGGATAAACCACTATGTGAACACCATGACCCTTACTCCAGTCCTTCCCCAAAATGTCGAGAGTTTAGAGGTCAAGGAGGTCCCTTGTGCTGGTTCTAAGCCGATCGAGTTTTATTGTGCTTCTACTTCTACCAGTCTTGAAAATCATGTAAATTTGGATGAGAATTCTAATGAATTAATGGAATTGCCTTTTGGTTATTTCTCGCCTTATGTACAAAAATTAATCCAACAGGGACATTTGCCAAAACATATGTCGAAAGATAAATTGCAACTCTTTGAAGAATTATGGAATGTTAGGAGTCGACATCCTAACTCAAAAGAGGGTCTCGGATTTGGTACGAGTTGACCGACCGATGATTCGAATTTTGCATGGTCGTGCCGACCTCATTTTCGATGAGGTCTTCTCTTCTTCTTTTTAGTACTTAGGATCTGGCACTTAGGCCTTTCCTTTCGACTATCCTAGAGGATTAGAATCGGGACCCACCATTTAGAAATTCAAACCACTTCTTAACTCCCTGCAAACTCCACAAACTTGATTGTAGACCCCTAATCACCTAGAGGGTCGAAATCAAATGTGGAAGTTTAAAGGATGAGTTCCTATAGGACTCTTTGGCCTTAGGACTCGCCTCAAGTGGCCTGGTCCGGTGAAGGGCTAACCTACACACACACTACACTTATACACTACACTTTCACACACCTCCTAAAACCACACCCATACCCAACTTCGACCTTCGACTCATGAAGGTGATTCACATGGATGGTCCTTAACCCCTAAGCCCTCGCGCTAGAGGTTGAACAACATAGTGAATGCCTCAAATGAGTCCTCTCATGGCTCATATAGGCTTAACATGGCTTCATGGCTCAACCAAAATGATTTCATTTTACTTACATTTACCCAATCTTCAATTTTCCAAATTTTTAATTTTTGACTTCAGGACTCTACACCCGCCTAACTTACCCAAAACCCTCGAAATTACCCAAATTTTTCAAAATTCTCCAAAATCACCCAAATTTCTCAAGACCAATCCCAAACATTCCCACATCACTCAAATTGATCATTCATAGCCAAAAATACCAAAAATTCCAAAAATACCTCCCAATACCCTCCAAATACCCAAAATGCCTCTCTTAGCCAAAAAATCCAAAAATTCAGAAAATTTCCAGAAAATTCCAGAAAATCACAAATATTCCCAATTTCATTTTGTCCAACTACACCATGGGCCAATTTTGTCAATTTACCCCACTTTTGTCAAAATCCCCAATTTGACCCATTTTTAACCCAAAGTGAACCCAATGTCAAACCAAACCTACCCAATTGACCCAAATTCTGGTCCAATTCAATTCTAAACTTCAATTCAATATCCCCAACACCAATCTAGACCAAATCCAAGTCCAATTTGATTGGCATTTGGACCCAATTTCATTTTGGACCTTAAAGCCCAATTTTGACCCATGACCCAAACTTAGCCCAAACTCACCCAATTCAACTCCAATTAACCCAAAATATTTTCTAAACCTTCCCTAACATCCCCACAAACAAAACACTAACATGATTTGCCCAAAATTTAAACCCAAACCCCACTCAAATTCAACCCAAAGTTAAAAGACCCAATTTTAACATAAACCCAAACCTAACCCAAATAAGCCCAAACCCCAAAATCAAAACCCAACCAAGGTCAAAACCTCTTTGAAACACTCCCATAAACATTTCACAACATTAATTTTACATAAATTTCAACCCTAGCCCAACATTTGCCCAAGTTAGCCCAATTTGACCTACATTGGCCCATTTACCAAAGGGGCCCAAATCCAACCCAAATCAAACCCAAACCACCTCAAGTTTGTTACAAACCACTCATGACACATGCCTAAACCAATTGCAACATTTATTTGACATGGTCCTTCACCAAACTTTCATCCTAAAATCCATTTTAAAATCCAAAAGCCCACTTCCCTAAACCATTTTAAAAGCCCACCTAAAACCATTTCAAAGAGCCCAAAATCTACCCTAAAGCCCATATGACATTTTCATTTGCCATCCATTTAATCAAAGACATTCCCTAAGTACTAATCCAATGATCAAATAATTCTAAATAGAGCTTCATCCAACTTTCCACCAAAATATCCAAAATCCTTAAAAACCATTTTTACGAAATTGACCAAACTTTTTCCAAGCCAAATGTGAGCCATTGAGCCATGTACAAGCCACATGGAAGCCATGGGAGCCACTTTCCACCTCACCAAGCCATTAATGGCAAGAGGAGGGGACCCTTTCCTAATCCTTCATTAAGCCTTTTAACCATACTCATGTCACACTCTAAACCATGCTTAGCCACCTCACCATGGATGGAGACCATACCATTTTCTCTCGTGCGACCTAAGTGATCCTTTTCGGCCTCAAGACCGGACCTTGGGTGGTGAACCTAGCCCAAAATCATGGGTTGACTCATTTGAACCCAAAATGGTCTTCCCCCCATTCCATTTCAATCCAAACTCTTTACACATGGCATCGGCAATCGTCTACACAAAACCCCGCCCCGACCCACCCGAACTCGAGGGTGACCATCGCTCGCCGGCCACCCGCCCGGATCGCCGGAAAACACCATGGTCGAGACCTCGGGAGGAGCCAAAAATTCAATTCTCCTCGTCGACTCGTCTCAACCCAAACTGGACGACGCATAGCTCTTCTTCTCCTCATCGGAGCAACTCGATCCCCACCTTAAACCCCCAGAGGCCCTCCAGCCTCTCCTATTTAAACCCCACCTCCTCTCGCCATGAGAGGTGCCGAACCGTACCTCATCGAAACCCCGCCAAAATTGCTCCGCATCACTCTCCACACTTAGCAACGGCTGATCCCCAGAGTGACAATTTGCCCTAATCCCCACCAACGAGCCCAATCTCTCACCCAAAATTCCACCCAAAAACAAGACATCTCCCAATTCTCCACCAAACTCAAATTAAACTAACCCACACCCGCACAAGGTCAAGAGAAGGAGTTCCACAAGTGAAAGCCCCTCTCCGTGCCACCCATCCGTTCCGGACTCCAAGCTTTGTAATCGGCCGTGGTCGAAATCATACCCGGACAATTCACTGACCCCAAGGGACTTCATCCGGAGCTTGCTTGGACCCAATCGAAGGTGACACAACTCTCGCATCGAAGCTTCACTTCTCTGAGCAAAGGTATGGACTCACTCTTCTTCCCGAGCTTACAGAGATTCTCTATTTAATTTGAGTCAATTTCAATACATGTTTACCGTATGGATGTGTTCGTCTCCTCAAGACGAATCCATAGAGCATAAGAACTCGAAAATCCATCGAGAATCGAGCGAGAAATTAGGGTTAGAAGGTCGACGGCCACGGTGCACACCGGCCGTAGACGATGACCGGGAGCCGCTCTGGATCGAGCGTGTATCGAGCGGACGGCCGTGATCGTGCCGGACGGAGCAACGGAACATGAACCGCGGGGCCCCGGAGCTCCGAGCTCGGATGGCGGCGCCGAATCGAAGACGACACGCGCGCTTCGGAGATGCCTAGGCTGAGCTGGCGCCGCGTGGATAAGTAGGAAATTAGGTTATTTTCCTATTTATTTAATTCCCTAAACTTCAAAAATGCATAACTTTGTGTAGGAAAATCAAAAAATAAAATAAAAATACACTCTCGCTCGTTGAATGTATGAGAATAATGTGGAAAAGAAATCATTCAATTTCATCGAGTATTTGATTTTTAATAATTTATTTACTCTCTCGCACATTTTCAATTCTCCATGCATGTATACAATTCACCATGGCACGAGACCATAGTGCTTTCAAGCCTCCGAATTCGGGAACATTCCCCGAATTTTCCAAAGTCGTAGGCCATCCCTATGAAGAGTTATCGATTTTTCAATTCTAGGTTGCTAGTTTCGAGTCATTTTAATTCCAATAATTAGCATATTGTGAGATAAATTCTAGGAAAATTTGGTGATGTTTATTATGACCGCAGGACCCTAGGAAAAATAAGCTTTGAGTTAATTCACTCGAATAACCCTAATCGGCTTAAACACCCAAAATGGAGCTTTAATTAATTAGAGCTAATCATACATCAAATTGACTTGAAATCAATTCTCCACCGACCTTTAGGATCGGAGGAACCCACCATAAAAGTTTGAAGTCAATCGGACTTGTTAATCTCTATCAAATCGGCCGATTAAGCCATTTAACCAAAATTAAACTTAAAAAATTCATAACTTTCAAAATACTTTTCAAAAATTCACCAAATCGGTTTTGGAGCCTCTCTGATATTAAGGGAATTTAAGAAAATTAAAATTGCAATTTTCTAAAAAAGTTGATTTTTTGCATTATTTTAATATTTTTAATAATTAAAAAATAATAAAAATCACAAAAATAATAAAATTCACCAAAATGTCACATTTTGAATTTTAATCACTTAGGAACAAACCCCATATTTTTCTTAGGTCTCTATGATAAGATATTAAATTTTAAAGCCCTAGGGTAATTTTAAAATTAAAAAAAATGTATTTTCTAAAGCATTTCCACTAAAATAATTATAATAAATCAAAGAAAAATCAGAAAATTATAAAAATTGGTTCTCTGATTTCCTTGATATCAGAGAGATTTTTGAAAAATATAAAATTCATTTTTCAATCTTTATTTTATTTTTAAATTAATTAATACTCCAAAACTCAAAATAATTATAATAAAAAGAATATAATTCAAAAAATCACCAAAATTGGTCCAAGTAGTTCTCTCGTCATTAGGAATGTCCCATAATTTTCTTAAGGACGTAAACTTTCCCTTGGTCATGTTATTGAATTTTCCTTGGAAATCCCTATTTTCCACCAAAAATAATTACATAAATAAATTAAATACGAAAAATCACATTTTCTCCTCTAATGTCTTTATCGACATATGAGTGAAGTCACATAAAAATTTCAAATTCATTTGAGCTCAATTTAGTGAGTTATGAAATTATTAAGCTTGAAGGGCAAAATGGTAATTAAAATTTTAACCCTTAATTAAAACTTTAGGCTTAATAAAATGAAATAGTAAAATATTTGATCCTAATCGATTTGGATGATTGAAATTTAAATAATTAAAGCGGTAGAAACCTGCTAAACAATTTAAAAATAATTAAAATAAACCTTAATTAAGTAATTAATTAAATTTGGAAGAATAAGTAAAAATCGAATTATTAAAATAAAGCGGATGTTATTAGGAAGAGATTTGTTCTTTAATTTAAGAATCCCTAAATTAATCATTTCAATAATATTTAATTCCTAATTAAAATGATAATCCAAATTTAAAATTTAAAATGCTAAAAAACTTAATCATTAAATTAAATTAAAGTTAAACTATTTAAATTAAATCCTTTTAAAATTTCAATTAAATTAATACTTTAACAATTAAAATTAAATCATCTTTAAAACATAAAAAATAAAATATTAAATTAAAATTCAAAATAAAATTAAATTGAAATTTAAATTAAATTAAATTAAATCATATTAAATTAAATTAAATTAAATTAAATAAAAAAATAAAATCAAGTTAAAATTAAAATTAGATTAAATTAAATAAATTAAATTAAAATTAGAACTAAACCAAATTTAATTAAATTAAAGTTAAATTAAATTGAATTAAAAAAAAAACATCACCTAAGACATAAAGAATTCAAAAATAAATCTAAAACAACTTGAACATTATTCCAAACTTAAATCCATTAACTGAAATTAAATTAAATCATAAACCATTTGAACATCAATTTGCCCTCGAAAGCTTTTATTGTCATAACTCCTAAATGGAACGTTAAGTGAAGTGTTACTTCACTCATGTGATATTCAAATGTCCTAGTTCACCGAGTAAGATAACAACAAAACCCGAACTCCCGACGATTAATTCATTTGTATAATTAAATTCTCTTGGACTTAAAATAATCCTAGAAATATTGAAAAGATGTTTAAGATTCGTCTTAAGCACTTCCTCGATATGATAGGATGTTTATAAGAACAATTGAACTTAATTGTTCTTCGATGAAGAAAATCGTCCTCAAACCAAAACACAGAACCTGGACGTTATAGGAGGTGACTAGCTATAGGAATAGGACCTTGGTAGAAAACCATAACCCTTCCCTTAGCCTTTACCTAGGAACTTGCTTTAAATGCTTAAATATTCTAATTGTGTTTTAAGTGCAAATTGGATGACGGGAAGACCCTCCAGATACGCTTTTATTTTATCGCAATTTACCTTATTGCAATTTACTTAATCGCATCGCACTTACTTTTCTTGCATGATAAACAACTCGTTGCATGAAAACCAAAACCTTTAGTGGTAGTCCCTAAAACTCGAAACCAAAACTAAATTAAAAGTCATTACAAGATAAAATTCACCGCCACAACATTTCAAAATATAAAACAACTCAAAATTTAATCACAAACGTAACAACAAAATTACAACTACAACTAAATTAAAACGTCTTGTCGGATGATCGGGAATACCTCTGGATGATGTAACCTACGTGTTGCTAACGGGATTTCCCACTGCCTAAATGAAAGTGTGGAACTCATTCAATTGAGTTTAGCAAATTCATCCGGATCTAAGTGAATCCGATAAAAATAACGATGCCTGAAGGATGGAACCGCGAGATCTTAACCGTGTCGTTATATCAACTTTAAAATTTGTTTAATTAAAATATTAAAAACACCTGGATTTTAAGATTTTCTCTAAACCAGAACACTTCTCTCATCTCCTAATTTATGACTTCTAAAACTAAACCTCTACAACAACAAGGAGCTCGGAGCATGGTGGGCAGCACGGCCATCGTCATCAGCAAAACTCGACTCTACTTCAACTAAACCTTTCTTAGAATTAAATGACCAAGTCATAGGACTTCGAGTAGTTCGTACTAGTGCAACATAAATCCTCGACTCTTCGTTAGGCATTTGCATGATCATGTCATGTACATTAAGCCCTAACCGGTCTTAAGACTCGAGGTAGTCGTCCGATACGACATAAACCCTCACATCTTCGGAGCTATTTGTATGATTTTATCATACAAATATAAGTCCTAATTAATTAAAATTGGCGGGATTGAAACATTAAATAAACATTAGGACTTTCCTAAATCCGACCAAACAAATAGGATAGTCGGGAAATTACGAAGTTCGCTTCGAATCCGTGATTTCTCCTACCTTTCTTCCTTTGAATTCCCAAAATAAAATGTTCCAAATTTGATCCATTCCCTATTGAAATTCCAAAATTCAATCACTCGAAAACTTAAACTTTGAAATTCTTGAGAGCAGAACTACTGATTATTATCGAGAGTTTTCTTAGGTGATTCCCGTCACTTAAGATGTAATTAACTATAGGGGCTTGCCCTTATAGGGGATTTTAAGAACCCAGGTAATATAAACCCTGGTTAATGTTTTTCATATTAAGCAGGGGAACTTGTCGGCTTATAAATTGGTTCGCAGACCAAACGGATGTCACAAACCTTTCTAGTTTATTTAATCGAGCTCCATTATCAAGCAGTGTGTCTATTCTTCGGGATAGATACACGGTTTATGGTGCGGTGCTCGTTTATGTAAACTATTCGAGATGTGAGATCGGTTTGATTTCATATCTTAAAATTTTCAAATTTAAAATTATTTTCAAAATCAAATACTACTTTTTCAAATTATTTATTTAAATTAAATTAAAAATTCGCCGACAATTTCTGTAGGCGGCCCCCTTTTCAAAAATAAAACACATAACCTAAAAATATGCCGACAGGTTTTTACCAGTGAGCCAAAAGAATATTGCCTCGATGTGGAGGATGACTCTACCGATCAGTCATTGGAAGATGCTCCACCGGAATTCGAAGAGGAAATTAAGTCAAGAATCGATGAATTGAAAGAAATTAACCTCGGGACTGAGGAGCAGCCCCGCCCAACCTTCATAAGTTCTCTACTCGATGAAGAAGAATCCGCAGAATTAATACAGTTATTGTCAGAATTTAAAGATTGCTTCGCATGGAGTTACGACGAAATGTTAGGGCTATCAGCAGAGGTTGCAGTCCATAAACTTGGATTCGATAGAGATATATCGCCAATAAAGCAAGCTCCAAGAAGAATGTGCCTCGAAATAGAGCAGCAGGTGATTGTCGAGGTAAAGAAACTGATAAACGCTAACTTTGTGAGAGAGGAGCAATACCCCACGTGGTTAGCTAGCTTTGTGTCAGTTAAGAAGAAAAATGGACAAATCCGTGCATGTGTCGACTTCAGGGATTTAAACAAAGCATGTCCAAAGGACGAGTTTCCGTTACCGATACCAGAAATGATGGTGGACATCGCCTCGACACATTAAATTTTCTCTTTCATGGATGGATCGTCGGGATACAACCAAATCCGAATGGCTCGGAAGATGCGGCCCTGTACGACCTTCGTAACACCTATTGGAATTTTCTGCTATACAGTGATGCCATTTGGATTGAAGAATGGAGAGCAACTTATCAACGAGCAATGACAAAGATTTTTGATAACCTCATTCACAATCAAGTGAAATGCTACGTGGATGACTTGGTTATCAAAAGTAAACATAAGATAGACCATTTGCACGATTTGAGGATAATGTTCGAACGATTACGACAATATAATCTCAAGATGAATCCCTTAAAGTGCGTCTTTGGCATTACCTCCGGGAAATTTCTAGGATTCGTTGTCCGTCATCGGGGAATTGAAATCGATCCGGATAAGATTAAAGCTATCTTGGAAATGCCACCTCCAAAAACACTGAAACAACTACGTTCCTTCCAAGGGAAATTGGCATGTCTAAGACACTTTATTTCTAATCTCTCAGGTAGGTGTCAGCCCTTCTCGGCATTAATTAAAAAGGACGCCAAATTTGTTTAGGAAGAGAAATGACAGCGGGCCTTTGAGGACGTTAAGAAATACTTAATGACACCTCTTGTTTTGGCAGCCCCTATCCCTGGAAAACCTTTGATACTTTATACCGCGGCTTTAGACGACTCTCTTGGAGCCCTACTAGCTCAAGTCAATGACGAGGGTAAAGAAAATGCACTTTACTACTTGAGTCGACGTCTAATCCCGACGGAGGTAAAGTATTTGCCTATTGAGAAGCATTGTCTAGCTTTAATTTTCGCAGCCCAAAATCTTAGACACTACATGCTTTCTCATAAGATAACCCTGATTTCGAAAATTAATCCATTGCAATATTTGATGACCCGACCAACACTTTCTGGACATTTAGCAAGGTGGTCGATGATTTTATTGCAATTTGACATAACTTTTGTTCCCCTCCGCGCTATCAAGGGACAAATTCTGGCAGACTTTCTTGCTGTACACCCACTTCTAGCTGGGTCATCTCTTAATGATGAGTTACCAGATGAACAGATACTACAAATGGAATTCTCCAGTGTGCAACGCTGGAAGATGTACTTCGACAGAGCTTATTCATCCAGAGAAGACAAAGGATCGGGAACAGTTATACCAGACAAAGCAGAAATTGGTCTAATTTTCAACACACCATATAAGGGTATGCTGAGATTCTCCTACCACCTGATAGAGCGTGTACAAACAATGAAGCAGAATATGAAGCCTTAATCGCCAGATTGGAATTGACAATCTCAATGGATATAACAGATATCGTCGTCTACGGCGACTCCCAGCTTATAATTTAGCAGGTTGTCGGGCAGTATAAGATTTTGAAACCAAGATTAGCAGAATATCACCGATACGCGATAAAGTTGTTGGAGCAGATTCCTAGTGTAACGTTCTATAGAGTTCCTCGATCGGATAATGCCCATGTCGATGCTTTAGCAAAACTCGCAAAAGAATCGGCATGTTCCCCGCAGATTCTATCGACGTGTACAAGACAAGGAAAAACGAGTTTTGTCCCAAATCAACCTCGAAGATCTACGGAAGTTCGAAGGAGAAAAGAGTCGACGGATGCCGTTGCCGATATCAACGAAGATCGGCGTAAGCTCATCGATGTAATATTTGCAACCGGAAAGTTACTGAAGACAAGTCAACAGTGTATCATATTACAAGAAGGGCTATGTCATACGCTTTAGTGGGTGATGTCCTCAACAGGAGATCGTTCGATCAAATGTGGTTGCGATGCCTAAGCGGAGCTGAAGCGCAGAATATCGTCAAAGAGGTACATGTTGGATTGTGTGGAGCTCACCAGTCAGGACCAAAAATGAAAATGAAGATTAAGAGACTCGGATATTATTGGCCAGCAATGATGTCTGATTGCATGGATACAGCCAGAAAGTCACCAGTGTCAAGTGCATGGGGTGGTCTTACACCAACCTCCGAATGTGCTACACCCGACTGTCGCTTCGTGGCCATTCGAGTGTTGGGGCATGGACATAATAGGTCCGATAGACCCTCCATCCTCTAAAGGACACAGGTTCATTCTCGCAGCTAAATATTACTTCTCTAAATGGGCAGAGGCGAGTGCGCGTTTACGAAATGTCACAACACACCATGTCCTTCTCTTTTCAAGAGTCGGATAGTTTTACCGTTTTGGAGTTCCGCGCGAATAATCTCCGATAATGGAACCGCCTTTAAAAGCACCAAGATCAACAACTTCGTCGAACGACATGAGATAGATTGAGGTACTCGACGATCTACTTATCCCAAGGCGATGGTTTAGCGAGGCTTTCAACAAAACACTGGTACAGATTTTGAAGAAAACACTCGATGAAAATAAAAGAGATTGGCATAACAAATTGTTAGAAGCTTTGTGGGCATACCGGACAACATTCAGGACTCCCACCCGATGTACACCTTACGCACTCGTCTACGGATCAGAGGCCGTACTACCGTTAGAAGTTCAGACGCCGTCTCTCAGAGTTGACGTCGCCAATCAGCTTACAACAGAAGAAAGTGCAAAACTCAGACTTGAAGAATTGGAAAGTCTTTAAGGAAAGCGACTGGAAGCACAACAACATTTGGAGCTTTACCAGACGAAGATGGTACAAGCTCATGACAAATTGGTTCGCCCGAGGACGTTCAAAATTGGTGACCTTGTTCTTGTTCTCAAGAGACCTATTCTTGCACGCCGCAAGATAGGCGGAAAGTTTGAGCCAACTTGGGAGGGACCATTTGTCATAAATAAAGTCTACTCCGGAGGAGCTTACCAGCTTGTGGATTCCCAAGGCGGAAGACCTATGTTGTCGATCAACGGACGATACTTGAAGATATACTACGCAACTTGACGCTGTTTGAGTTGAAACTTTGAAATCTTGATTATCCTGGGGTTATGTATTTGGTCAAATACTTGTAACCAGGTTTAAAATTTTGTAATAAAATTAACATCAATAAAATGAAGATTTTTGAGAGTGCATGTTTTGACTATCTTTTCTGTTTTCACTTTAAAATTTGATACACATACACATAAATACCAACATAAACTAAGGCCTCCTCTCGTAGGCATTTTGTTTTGTTCTTGTTCCTGTCAGATTTCAGCCCACTGATGTTTCTCCTGTTGTCTGCAGAGAAAATGTCAGGACAGAGGTTGATTTTGGCTTTTAAGGATGGCTTGAACCTGCACCTAATGAAGAATGGGCACCGCAGGGTGGCATCATAAACTTCGATATGGATTTCAATCAGGTCAACATAGACTATGAGAGCCCCCTGATGGATGCAGTTAGCCACCAGGAGATTGAAGGACTACCGTCACTGATGAAGATCAGCACCAGAAAAGATACATCGCTAAAGAGAAAGAAAATACTACAAGATCCGATAGAGGGGACTAGTCGCCTGTCATCTATGATAACTGCACCAGCTGGAGGCCTAGTCGCTGTCAATGATGACAGATTACCAGATGCACCACTACAGAGTACCATACGCAGAAACGCCAACCGAAGGAAGCGCAGAGCATTCCGACGTGAAGAAAAGAGACACTTTCAAGAGACAGAGAATTTACTTAGCTCTATCCCAGAAGGAAAGATCTACGATCCAGGCATGAGAGAGACTTCTTCCAGCCTGCCTGCCACAGAGGATGAGTCCGAGTATGTTACAAAACCAGAGATTCTGGAGATACCAGAGGTTCCAATTGATCTTTGTACAGGTTACCCGACATGCAACGCAGAAATTCCAGTACGTTCTTCAGCCGCAAGGGCATTTGTGGAATGCCCAGACTGCAACGTCTTACACCTAAAGCATTACAGTACTCTGGAAGAGTACATGTCTACTGATGATAATTTTCAAACCGCTGATTATCCAATGGGAGAGTCATATATCCCACTGAACACAGAGACGTCAGCTCGGGTTCCTACTGATAGTGAAATGAGGGAGCGCCCTCGACAACTACCGATGATTACCTTAGCAGAGCTTGATAAACTCGTTAAAGTAAAGAAACGAGAATTTGAATTCTACGAAGAAGTTCAAGGCAGATTTGTCAACATACTGGAAGGCCTAGAACTGTACACCAGAGTCTTCTCCAAAAGCGACGAGAAGAGCATTCTTGACTGCATACATAGACGACTTGCAACTCAGAGGTCGGGCAGGTCTTTTGAGGAAAAGGACCTATTCTGAACCGGAAAGATGGATGCGTGGAAAAGGTAGAATCACCATTCAATGTGGTTGCTGTTACAACTTCACTACAGACAGACGAGGGAATCCCCCAGGGATTTTGAGACGTGATTAAGTGGATCCTATACCTCCTATGATAAAGTAGATGATTAAGAGAATGGTTCGTTGGAACATACTTCCAGCCGACTGCATTCCCAACAGCTGCATCATCAATATCTACGAGGAGGGTGACTGTATTCCCCCTCATATAGATCACCACAATTTTGTCAGACCTTTTTCTAAGGTCTCTTTTATGAGCAGAAGTGATATACTGTTTGGAAAAGAAATAGACATTGTTGGCCCCGGCGAGTTCAGGGGATCTGTGCAGATTCCGCTACCAGTGGGTTCAGTACTTGTTCTTAAGGGCAACGGAGCATATATTGCCAAGCACTGCATTCCAAGAGTACGATACCCCAGAGTTTCTGTGACTTTCAGAAGAATGGATGCTACTAAGATGCCGTATGGATTCCGTCCAGAGCCAGAGTTGGAGGAGTTACTGCCCTACGAGCTATGAGAGGGCTGTACCTTTAAGCACATGCAAAGGGACTCCTGTTCTGGAGCATGGCTTAGCAGGTCAGCTCGATCAAGAGCTCGCCTGACCAGAGACAGAATTTCAGAGGATACTCTTTGCACTGCGTTTTGACACGATAGATATGGATGATATTTGTATGAGAGATGCTTAGTCTATGATATGTACTCAGCATAAGATGTCTTCAGATGTACTTTTGATGCGTTCAGCATACTGTACTCTTTGATATTTCAGCATATAGTCAGTTTGTAACTCTTGTTTAAAGCTAGTTAATTAAAGCTCTTTCAGAATCCTGTCTGTTTGTCCTGTTGCCCTTTGTGTGCGATGGATAAAAGCCACCGAACCATGCGTTGGTTTCGAGCTACAATGAACAAAGAACGAAACAATAAAAGATATGATTATAATGGAATTCAAATAAAATATTCTTTTGAAAATCAACCAAAAAAAATCAAAATTTTGAAAAGTGTGTTTTGATATATAACATAACAAAATGAAATGAATTTGTTGAGTGTGTTTATCTCGATCTCGAGATTTCTCGCTCTCTGATGGCATAGCGCGACTATTCCAATCTGCATCGATATTCTACACATTCCTCTCAAAATTTCACATTCTGCACAAAATCCCACATATATTTCTCACTAATACGGATCTTGTCTTATGACATATCTCTGCGAGAGTGCCATTATACACTCTCTATTCATTCTGACGTGATGATCTTTCTACACTGATTTCCTAATCCTGAGATCAGTACTCATATTCTGATTCTCTATCCTGAGATCGGTACCTATATTCCGATCCTCATCTTTCGAGACTAGTACCCATATTCTAGTCCTCATTCTGTGATCAGTACTCATATTCTGATTTTCTTATCCTGAGATCGGTACCTATATTCCGACTCACCTTTCGAGGCTAGTACCCATATTTTGGTCCTCATTCTGAGATCGGTACCTATATTCTGATTCTCATCTTTCGAGGCTAGTACCCATATTCTAGTCCTCATCTCAATATCAGTACTCATATTCTGATTTCCTCATTCTGAGATCAGTACCTATATTCTGATTCTCTCTACCTCATTCTGATTTCAGTACTCATATTCTGATTTCCTAATCCTGTGATCAGTACTTATATTCTGAATTCTCAATCCCGAGATTGGTACCTATATTCCGACTCTCACCTTCCGAGGCTAGTACCCATATTCTGGTCCTCATTCTGAGATCGGTACCTATATTCTGATCCTCATCTTTCGAGACTAGTACCCATATTCTAGTCCTCAATATTGATATCAGTACGCATATTCTGATTTTCTTATCCTGAGTTCGGTACCTATATTCCGACTCTCATCTTTCGAGGCTAGTACCCATATTCTGGTCTTCATTCTGAGATCGGTACCTATATTCCGATCCTCATCTTTCTAGGCTAGTACCCATATTCTAGTCCTCATCTCGATATCAGTACTCATATTCTGATTTCCTCATTCTGAGATCAGTACCTATATTCTGATTCTCTCTACCTCATTCCGATTTCAGTACTTATATTCTGATTCCTTAATCCTGTGATCAGTACTTATATTCTGATTCTCAATCCCGAGATCGGTACCTATATTCTGATTCTCATCTTTCGAGGCTAGTACCCATATTCTGGCCCTCATCTTGTTATCAGTACCTATATTTTGATTCTCCATTCTGCGAAATCGATACCTATATTCCGATTTTCTCTCTTTGAGGCTAGTACCCATATTCTAGTCCTCATTACTCGAAGTCAGTATTCATATACTGATTTCTATTCTTCGATACACATCTGAAACCTGATAATCCGAAGTCCACTCTCCAATCCTCAGCGAGAGTTTCTGGTCTTTGATTTTGATTTTATATCCACTTACCCTTTCCCCGGCGAGAGTTTTGGAATCTTCAGCTTTGGAGACATACCTTACTCCCCAGCGAAAACCTCCATCACTCTTTCCTTGTTTTGTTCTGAGTGTGTTGACTCGGAACATCTGTGTTGGTCCTATTAATCTTGTCGGTCAACGCCAATACGCGCGGTGTGCTCGGTTAGCACACCACACCTATTGGGGGTCCTTTTGTTGACCTCGCTTTTAATCGTGCTCGTGTTAAAATTTTGCGACGATACCAAATTTCGACGCAATTTTGACGCGACCGTCGACGAGGTTGCCCAAACGACCTCGGACGACGAAGCGGACTGCGCCGATGCATCCGGAACGTCGATTTCATTTAAAATTGACGTTAAGTTTGCGACGACGGCCTGTCGGGGACTAAAATTGTGAGTTAGGATTTAATTTATAATAAAATAATAATAAATATGTATTAAATTAAACCTAAGCCCTAAAACCCACTTACCCCGCTCGGTTGACTTCGTCTCTCCCGCGTGAGCTCCCTGGAAGCTTCGCTCGATCCCTCTCCCGCGCTCGATTGTTCTCCCTTTGCGGCCGTTTATACCTCGAGCCTCTCGCGATCACCCCCATTCTCATCCCGCAGGCATCCTCGCGGCATTTCTTGCGCGAGGGTTATCCCTGCGGCGCGTGCGCAAGTGGTCCGAGCCTCCTTGCGGCATTCTTCCCCATTCTCTCGTACCTTACCCGAGCCTACTCGACTCCACAGGTATGGAGCGGCACTCCTCTTCCCCTTTCGCCTATAAAAACCCCATTCTGTGATGTTTTAGGGTTGGCCCGAATTTCTTGTGAAGAAGGGGAGGTGCTGTTGGATTGTTCCTTGAGCTTTTGTCTTGCTTCCTGTGTATTCTACACGACATGGTAACTCTCCCTACCCCTTTCTCCTCTTCGGTTTGGTCCCAGGCACCCGCAACTTTGCTGTTAGTGCGGTTCTTCCTCGTTTCTCGCTTCGAGCTGAGAGCTTATATGCCATGAAAATGTTTTGTTAGGTTGCTTAAACGATGCTTTCTTGCTTCCTCTATATAATGGCATGTTAACACATTGATTTGTGGATGTATTATTACTTGGAACATGCGAAAGATAGGACCGTAAGCATATAGAAAGTTTGGGTTTTGATGGCATGCTAATATCTCTCTCTTTATTTTATGTTCAAGGCAAGTATAAAATGTTGAAAATGAAGCTTTAGGTTCATGCTAGCCCTTCTTGCAAAAGTATTGAGATGTGTGGCTTGGAGCTTTTTATTCATTCTTGTTTGTTAAAGAATAGTAGGGGAGCTCATTTTGGGTTCTCTCATAAGCACATGAGATTCATTTCTTGCCCCTCTTAGTGCTTTCTTTATCAAAAGAGCATGCTAGGGAGAAGTTTAGTTTAAACTTGAGTAACTTCATGCTTGTTCTCATGTAAAGCGTGTGGTGGCTTTATGTCTTGAATATATGGAAGTCTAGTCCTTTATGAAAGCACGTTATGAAGTTTTGAGATATTTCTATGTTTATTGTTGCTTGCAAGCATGTTGAGATAGGTATTGAGATGTTCTTTGCTCATTTTAGCTTGACATGAAGCATGGAAGTATTTACTTAATTTTTACATACATGTGGAGCTCATTTCTTGCTCCTTGTAGCTCTCCTTTACAAAAGTTGCATGTTAAGGTGAAGTTTTGATTCAATTCGAAGGAACCCTATCTTAACTTTCATGATAAATGTATAGAGGCTTTATATCTTAATGTGTTGAGCATATGGAAATGTTTATTTTAGCCTCATGCTAGTTGTGGTTTTAACTCTATCATAACTTATTTGAAAGCTCGGTTGGCTTAGCTTAGCCCTTACCCGAGAGGCTATTTCAATGTATACTTGTTGCTCTTATTTCAATGCTTGGAGAGATTTATTTTGGCTTTGTTTGGGAGCTTGGTGGGTTTGATTTACTTCCTATTCAAGAGCCTATTTTGGTGTTCTGGATTCATTCTTATATCGGGTTTTGTTGAGCCTTGCTATATTTGTTTTTGTTTCGAGCTCGATTTGGGATTTGGATTTTGGTCTTGTGTGGCTCGGTTTCCTATTAGTCTTGTTGTTTCCTCTGTTTTAATTTGAAGCTGGACTCATTCCAGCCCAGCCATGGCTCGGGTTCGACCCTATATGGGCTCGGGTTTGGCTCTTTTAGCTCCCTTTTGCTTCGGCTTTGAGTGGGGAATGTTGTGACTTGATTTTATACTGATTCCCACACTCACTATGGCTCGGGTTTAATTTTGTGTCGGAAATGTTGTGATTTGGAGTTGGGCTGATTCATTTGGCTCGGTTGAATGCTTCATGATGGCTCGGGTTTGATCTTATTTAGGCTCGAATTGGAAATTTGGTGCTTTTTGCTCTAGCCTTGTGTTGGGGGATGATTCAATGTGAAGCTGGGCTAATATTTGGCTAGATGAGGACTCGGGTTTGTGTCTTGAGTTGGCTCAGATATGGCTTTGTGAAAGTTTAAAACTTCATGGTTATTTGACAAATACCTTTATATACTTTGTTATGAGCTTGGAATTGAACTGATTTTATGGGGCTTGTCCTCTCATTGGGGATTGGTCGTGAGCCTCATTATGATGATTTGGAATTTAGGGAGGGCTTTACCTTTGGCTGCCCCTTTGTTCTAGCTTGGCCGTGAGTCCCTCTCACTGCTTGTAGCCCTAGCCGAGGGCCTTGGCGGAGTGGTTGATGTGGTGGTGACCTTACTTTTAGCCACCCTTGCCTATGGAGCTTATTATGGTGATATGAGGGTCTTCTCTAGCTGGTTTGTGAGGAGAGATTACAAAGGTTATTGATATTTTTAAAGTTTGAGGAGGTTTAGCTTTAGCACGGGTTTGGAAGGGTTGGCAGCCAGTTCTCCCTAGGCGATCCTTTTTGTTTGATTTTAAAGACCTTGAACGATTTTCTCGGATCTCGTTTCTAAACACTCTTTTAATATAACTGCACCCAAGCGAGAAAGGGACACCCTAGGGGTCTATTCAAGAAGCTTGGATTGTACTTTCAATGCTTTACATGTCTTAGGGGAGTCTTAGATTAACTCACTCGTCGAACTAACCCTTCAAATTAGAAAGTGGGTTAGTTTTCTTTTCCCCTCCTTGTTGCTTGACACGTCTTCCCCGCTCCACTCGGAGTTTGGTTTTGTTTTGTTTTTGGGGCAATGACGGCGATGATGCTAAAGGCACGCCAGAGATAGAGTAGAATGATATCCCATCCTACAACACCAGGACTCGCTCCAGAGCCCCGATGAACCGTAGGATGACGGTATCATTCACCGCCATAAGACTAGCGGGGCACCCATACCTTCTTAGGATCTCTAGTGACCTTATACCCGACGAAATGATCGACTCGTGGACAATCATAATCTTCAAAGAAAACCTGATAAGAATATGATACTACATTTTGCAACAAAAATATATTTTTGCCACAACCAAAAATTAATTTAAAATTCTCTTTTGTATGCCTGAAATCCATGTGCATGCTAAAAACATAAAATTTTAAAACTACAAAATTCGGTTGTCCACTGATTGATTATCAGTTATGGGTTGAGGAGCACCCTCCTGAGTTAGGTTTAGTAGGACACCCTTCTAGTTGAGTGGCGGGCTCTATACACTCGGGTGATTGAGTAGCCTTCGACGACCCTTCGAGCAGTACTACACAGTTCTGAGCCTAGCCCCGACCCGAGTACTTGCGGTTTTCTTCGAATTTTCGTATGCTTTTGGTAAAGCACTCGTAGTCCTTTTTCCGGAACTTTCCCGAGGTTTTGATGATTTTATTTTCGTTTGCTTTTTCGAGCTTTCTATTGTGAGTCCACCGTCTTTTCTCGAGCTTTCTGGATGATATTTCCGTTTTCTACTTGATTTTCGCCTGCAAAACACACTCCAGCCTAGGGGTGTAAACGAACCGAACACGAACGAACAGAGCTAGTGTTCGTGTTTGAAATGTTCGAACACATCACTGTTCGTGTTTGGTTCGTTTGCTTATCGAACGAACACGATCTTCCCGGCGAACCGAACACGAACTGTTCGCGAACAACGAGCTTTTTTGACAGCCCTAGCTTTGATAGGATACTTCCTTAAAATGAAGCAAAATGTTTAGGTATTTCGTACACATCAGGTAACTCATACTTCCTCAAAATGAAGCAAACCGAATAAGGCGTTTAGGGTTTTGATTAGGGTTTTATTTTAATATATAGTATACTATATTAATTATAATATTATAATATTTATATTAATATAATTAATAAAATAATAATATTATTATTATTATTAATTTATCATATATTATAGTTTATAGAAGTTTAATTATTTAAAATATGATAACTTTTTATAATATATAATTCTTTTTAAAATATCATAAATTTTTTATATATAATTATTTTAAATTATTTTATATTTCGAACAATAACGAACCGAACACAAACGAACACATCATCTGTTCGTGTTTGGTTCGTTTAAAAACCGAACAAAAAAATTGTTCGTGTTCGTCTCGCTTCGTTTATCGAACGAATCGAACACGAACTTTTTGGCGAACCGAACACGAACTGTTCTCGAACAACGAGCTTTTTCGACAGCCCTACTCCAGCCTACTACATTTAAGAAAATAACGGATCTCACAGGTATACAGGTTTGTTTACATTTACAGCGTGTTACTTTCTGCATACCTGCAACTGTTCTTCTTAGCACATTGTACTCTACTGCATGTTTTACTGTTTTTCTCGTGCTTATGTCATTGCTACACACTGTACAACATTTAAACATACTTGGAATAGGATGTTTAGAAGAGTTCGACCAATAGGGCCACCTAATTGAACATTTCAACTTGCCATCTTAGAAAACCTAACCTCTTCACTGCAGGAGCTCTGAGTTGCAAGATAGTAGGCAAGACGGTCTGTCTTCAGCAATGGAGCATGTCTTCATCAATCAAACCATGGGATAGCTCGGAAGTTATCGAGGCTCGCTTTCGGACCTCCGACATCCCCGCTCTCTCTCTATGGATTCTATGATGAAATGTTCCAAACTCGAGCAAGTCCTTTCATACACCTCTCTATCTTATTTCGTTGAAAAGTCCTATCCTTTTCGACCTCCTCAAGATAATATTTCCTGATTTTTATCAAGAGTTTCTTAAGCCGATTTCGGTCATTTAAGATGTAATTAACTATACGGCTCGTCTCTTATAGGAACGATTTCCGAACCCAACTTAAAATAAACCCTATTTAATTCTTTATATTAAATAGGAAAGCTTGTCGGCAAATAAAATCGTTATCGAGACCAAACGGACGTCATATATTTCTTAGTTAATTTGATCGGCCTCACCTCAAGTCTTCGTGTTTCTCTCGGGATAAATGCACGACTTGAGCGCGTAACGCTCTTTCATTTAAACTATGAAAAATATGGTCGATTCGACTTCATATTTCTTCTCATGTTGAAGCATCCTTCCGAAGCGGGCGACGGGATTTCGATTCCGGCGGCCGACAGCTTCTTACGGGCACTTCACACCCAAAACAACGCCGACATAAAGTGATGACTTACAATTGATGTATTGAAGAAACTTCAACTCCTAACATATATTGTTGAACTTGTTTTTGTATTCTACTATAATTATTTTGATGAATACGCTCATTTAGCCAATTTACATATATAAGAGCATAACCATCTTTTTCATCAGAACATTATCCAAACAAACTAATTGCTACTCCAGTAGTAGTTTTCTGACAACAGTTGAAGCAAAAACCGCTCCAAACGAACCTAAATATCCGTATCTCAAAACTCAAACAGCCATACTAAAGTTAAGGGTATTTCAAATATAAATTACACCATGCTTCATTAAGTCAAGACAACATTAATTATTATAATTAAAAAGGAATGGAAGCCACCTGAAATGTCTGGAGGCTACATAGGTTAAACCATAAAAGTATGATTATCAGTACATGTGAAATAGCCATGATTACCAAATCACATCGGCAAAAAGAATTTAATTTACTAATGGCAAAAAATGCCATCCACTAAAGCAATAACAATAATGTTAAGTATTATCGTTCATTAAGGATGTTAGGATTTTATAAGTCTTGGTAAAATCATAGAAAACTCCGGAAATCTATAGGTGATCCCATTTTGCAATAGCCAGAATTGATTCCATTTCAGCCGTGCAGCTAACTTCAGTGCCAAAAGCTTCTTTAGGGGTCCATGACACTTAGGCCAAGCAAACATGATTTCTTAGCTAGGTATATGCAAAGTGCATCCTTGAATAAAAAACGTAGACAAAATAGCCCTCCAAGCACATAAGGTAAATCTGAATGCAAAAAGGATATTTTGAATTAGCAGTATATTGGAAAGCGTAGAATAGACATGCGCTTATGATGGAATGGCAAAAATTGGGATAGAAAAGAACCTAGGAAAACCTAGCACCATAACGTAAAGATTTCAAATGACCAAGGCCGAATTTCTTAATTACACAAATTGTTAATTCAAATTTTACACTCAAGAAAATTTTCAGTATTTTGTACAATAAAAAAAAAACAAAGCGAAAAAATCAAACGTAGTGCATACCATGAATAAGCACATACTGGAAGACAAGTTGAGCACAATAAAAGTACAACCAAATCAAATGAGCCATCTCAAGAAATGGTTGCTAGCCACTCCAGGAGCTGTTCATCGAGCACACAGTCACAAGGTGCTTGATAAGAATAGTCCTCCTCACAATGATGACAATATTCAAATCCACCCAAAACATACTTTGAGTGCCAGCGAAAAACCTTAAGACGTGTAGCCTTCTTAATAACCTCACTGGTGATGCCAGAAATTTCGTAACCAGAGACATCAAGGTATTCAAGCTCCTTCAACCCGTCAAGCAGAGTAAGGATGGCACCTCTTGACATTAAGCATTCAGTGATCTCAAGTTTTTGAAGTCGTGGAAGGCATTCACAAATGATAAAAGCCATTGTTCCATCCATTGTATCAGAAAATACCTTCAATTCAATGAAGTTACTACAACATTGATTGACATGTTGAAGGACCTGATGGCAGATCAAGCTCTCATCCACAGCCATTCCCTTAAGAAATTCAATTTTGCCAATGGCCTTGCAAAATTCAGTTTCAGATACATTAGGATTCTTCATGCTGAAATATTGAAGCATTGGACACCTAAAATCATTCCAATTGCTTTAATTAGAATTGAGCGACTGCTCAAAAGGAGAAGGAAAGCGAACAAACCCAACCATGAAAAGGAAAGAAGTATATTTTAGGGCAGAGTAAACAACAAAAGAATATCAAAAAAATAATCATAATTTTTTTAAGAATGATGAGTGATAAAATGCAAAATATGACTCAAATTTGTTACCGTGAAGAAACAAACTTCATCTCCAATCAATGGGTAGTAGATCCATTCACAAATCATAAAAACTAATCATATGCTAAAAATTTAATTCACCTTGAAATTGATTACTAATATGTTATAGAATATGTTTCAATTTAAATTTCACAATTATATCCAAAAATCCTGAGATGGGGTAGATAATGTCTGCATCCAACCACTTCACCATATTTTTCTTAATCACCTCATTCATTACAAGGTTAAGTCTCCTCTACGCGTAAGCCTTGGGTTTGTGGTCCTCCGTCAAAATCTTATGCATGCACAGAAGGGATAATACATTTAATGACTGCTATGATCCACCCAAAAACTCTCCTAAATGTCCTTAGAACTCTAATCAGTTTCTCTTCTCATAACTCACTCTAACTCCACCGACATGATCACTAGCAGTGCAAACGACTCTTCCAAGAAAACATACTTCAAGTGCTTATGCAAGAATTTCACTTCCAACTCAGAGGCTTCTTCTATGGAGGCCACTAAGGATTTCGCATGGGCAGTCATGTCCAAAGCTCGAATCTCTCTCTCTACACTCTAGGGTTCACTTCTAACTGTAGATTTGATTCTTCCTTAGAGTTTTTACCATCTTCCTCAATCAATACATGCTCTCATAGATCAGCCTCAAATGTATCCTAAAACTGTCTTCTAAACAACAAATCCATCATGTCTAACCTATAGCACGAATCATAACTAGAGTCTTGAGGGTATTTAATCGATTTTATCATATTAAATATTACATCTTAGTCATTAGCCCTCATAGTCAATTCCCCCTTTTGAACATCAATCATCGCTCTTCTGGTGACTATAAAATGTCTACCTAAGATTATAGGAACTTCTTTGTCTTTCTCCATATCAAGAATTAAAAAATTTGCAGCGGATAAATTTATACACCGTAATCAAGACAACTTTTATAACCCCATAGGATAAGTCAAAAATCGGTGAGCAAGTTGAAGGGTTACAATGGTAGATTGGACTTCTCCTAGTCCTAATCTCCTGAAAATAGACAAGAGCATAAGGTTTATATTGGCTCTTAAATCACATAAGGCTTTCCCAAAAAAAATTCTCTCATATATCACAGAGAATGTCAAAACTACCAGAGTCCTTAAATTTTTGAGAGAGCTTCTTTTGAAAAATAGCACTACAGTCCAAGCTCAAAGCTACAGTCTCAAAATAACCTAGTTTCCTCTTTTTTTTTTATAATGCATTTCATGAATTTTGCTTAACTAGGTATTTGTTCTAAGGATTCAGCAAAAAAAAAATGTTAATTGTAATCTTCTAAAAAACATTCAAAAACCTCAAAAATTGTTAATCAAGCTTGTGTTATTGAAGACTTTGGGAAATGGTGGGAGTGTTCTTTCTATTTCCTTACTAGAAAGTGAGTGTGATTTTCGTAAGCCTGGGGTAGTTTTGTCAATAAACCTTTCGAGCTCAAGGTTGACTTCTTCCACACTAGGCTACTTCCTAGTCATTTCTTACAACTTTTTTCTACTTCGTAATTTAATGACTTTTACATATTTTGTCTTTGGGATTCACTTCAGTATTACTATGTAGAGTTCACCGTATCTGTTACTCAATGAGTTTGCTATTTGTCCTAACTGATTTTCAGTTTTTCTTATTGTTACAGCTTGACGTTGCAATTAATTCCCCATTTGCATCACAATCTCTTCCAAAGATAGTTTCTTTTCCTTAAACCGTGTACTTGAAGTGAATCCAGGTAGATAAGTCAGTCCAGGGTTGCCACTACCATAATTATTCTAATTACCTACTGGGTCAAATTAGTTGATTCCCTAATGTTAGGTTACTACACCTTGATTATTGTTATTCCAGATAAAATTCGGTTGATTCATGTAGGTGTTGGAATATAGGTTATTGAATTTATTAATTATAGCATTCATAGATTCTACATGCATAGCATTAGAATCAACTAGTTGTCCATGAGCATTTTCCTCTATTATTGTTGATCTTGGTGTGGAATTAAACCCTAGATTGTCCAACTTCCTAGAGATAGTAGCTACTTTAGGTGTTATAATTGCTAACAAGTCTGTATCATGCATGTTGACTATCTTCCTAGGGTTGACTCTATCTGATAGCCATTGAATGTTATTTTTCATCATCTCCTCAATCAATATATACGCCTCCTCAAATAGCTCAGACAAAATTGCTAAACCATGAGTGATCCCTCAGCTATAGCATCAATTATGGACCTCAACGATCCCACCAGCCCATTAAAAAATCTTCGAATTACGAGTCAGCCTAAAAAGGTGTGGTGGTGACATTTCCTAAGTAACTTCTTTGTTGAAATTCAATATAAGGCGGAAAATACTTTATTGATATGAAAAGAGTATAAATAACCATTACATGAATCATAAAATAGGAAAGACAATAAAACAAAGAAATAGCAGGAAAGGAATGATATATCTCATAATATCTCAAATTAATCAATTCATATTAATTGTTTGGAGATAAATGAAACAACATAAAGTATGAAAGCCTAAAATAGGAAAGGAAATAAATCTAATTCAAGAAAATAATTTATTCAAATAATTTGTCACTAGAATACATTATTTTCAAATATAACTTCTAACACTCACCCTCAAGTTGAAACATGTGGTAAACTATGTTCAACTTAGATTAGAAAATTTCAAACAACGAGCAAGTAAGATCCTGTGAGGCAGAACATGAAGTCTTCATCCTGTAGTGCGGTTGTCTTTGACTGCAGTTTCTGCAGTGTTAGTAACTAGGCGGAGAATGCTCAGGTGGATGAGTGGCTTTAAACTTAGAGATAAAATCGAAATGAATACATCCGCGAAAGGGTTAGAGTAGCTCCAATGAGAGAATCACCTCAGATGGTTTGGTCATGTTAAACATTAGCCATATTATACCCAGTTAGGAGAGTAGATGTTATAAATTTGACTTATGTTCAGAAACGTAGAGATAGACCTCAAAAGACATGGGCACGTTGTATAAAAAATTATCTTAATTTATTAGAATTAAATGAAAATACAACACTAAATAGGAAAAAATGGAGAAAAATGATTCATGTTGCCAACCCGACTTAGTGGGACAAAGGCTTCGTTGCTTTTTTTGTGTGGTTGTAATATTTATTTTTTTAAAAAAATTTAATATAGTAATACTTTATTATCTTCTTCATAGCTAATGAGTCAACAAGATAGATTGATTTGATAAAGTTACTCACAAAGTTTACTATAAGGAACAAAATGAGTATTATATTTCACATACTCAAAACTTATCCTCAAAGATGTTTTTGGGATGTAACAGCATATTATTTTTTCTTCTTTAGTTATTTATTGCAGTTTTTGTAAACTCATAATCTTATAAATTGATATTATATAATTTTTTATTTACTGTGCTTTTCATGATAGCTTGTTTCTATTATAATATGCTATTTGATATTAAAATCTGTATACGATGAACCCATTTAGATTCAAATTAAAAAAAAAATTGTGAATTTCTCTTGAAATTGTGATATTCTAAGAGTTTTACTTAATTTGAATTTTATTTTTCTCATATGCTAGAATTGAAATTTACATTAAAGAGTGAAGCAAGTTGATAAAATTGTTAAATTTCTAAAAATGAAAACAATATAACTAACGAAATAAATAAGTTTTTAAATGCAAATTGTTGTATGTTGTTTGCCTATTCACTAAGCATAGATATAAATTAGAATAAAATTTTAATTTAGTCTTATAACTTCTTTCTATTCGCAGCTTTCTATAATATTCAATATTATCAATACTTAAGAGAATAACAACTTAATTTACTTTATGGCATTAGCATATCACAACTACATTATGAATTGTATCAAATAATAATGATGAGACAAGCATCTATCAAATTCTTAAAGGTGAACTAATGCTCTAATGTTTTTAAATGTTTTCTCAGGTTTCTGAAAATCAAAATATTTTGGTTAACATAATTCAAATTCATAAAGCTCAACCAACGTAAATACTTTTTTTTCTATCTTTTCTTCATTCATAATACCAGTGTATAATAGTAATCACTGCGATGAAATCCTATTTAATAAATAACTATCTTAGGATTGTTATAAATTAATGATTGATGCAAGTAAAATTATCGAAAAATCAATTCAAATGTAACTAAACTTAAAATTTTCAACATTATATTTTAATAATATTTTGTATTCTAACTAACAGGCCTAAATCTTGGTTCAATTGTCAGATAGTTTGTGGAGAATTAGTAGGTTTAACTATTAGCATGCCAAACAATTTTTAACATTCAACTACCTCAAATTTTATAAGTCCAAAATTATAAATTTACTAAATCCTCTACCTGCAGCCAAGCAACACCTAAATCCTGCTTAATCCCCGCTACCAAGCATCCCCAGAAATAAAATATAAGACCCAACTTACCATAGAGATATCCGCAATTGACAAGCTTCACGCATGAAAGGAAAAAATTTTCCATATGGGGTCCAGACACAGCTCCTCGTCCGGACTCCAATAACATTATGTCATGTGTATCTGGCTAAGCCCAATTTTAAAAAAAATAAAAAAATCGCTTTTTACGCCTAACCTGGCCCCGAACTAGCCTGATGCTTCAAACTCTAAAACCGCGCGATGATTCGACTGTCAGAATCATTGCTTCGAAAAGGAAAAAGAGCTACGCGTCTCTTCATTCTCCAATTTCATCGCTCGTCATCTGCTAGGCTTTCCATTGTTGCATTCCGAGATCTAGATTTGCATTGTATCTAATCTGAGTCCCTCTTTACTATCATGCAAGTCTTTTGATATTAAGGTTTAATGCGGTAGAAGCTTTGCGTGAGGGGTTAGGGTTTACAGTGCGAACTCATGTAGTTCTTTTTTCTTTTGAAGCAAGTTAACACTGGAAGAGAAGAAGGAAATCGAAGAGGCTAAGAAGATGGAGTTGGAAGATCCTAAGAAGATGAAAACCGAAGTATCGGAAAAGATGGTAACAAAAGAACGTAAGAAGAAGGAAGCCAAAGAGTCTAAAAAGGACACTGAAGTGGCTAAAAAATAGCAAAAGTCATCCAAATAATTTTGTTTGTGCTTGTTATTGCATTTAATAACGTTATGGTTTAAGTTAAATAATATCACACTAACACCACAATAATACCATGATAATAACAAAAATAATATCAAAATAACACCAAAATTAAACATAAATAAAACAACAGTAATACCATAGTATTAGTTAAATAACACCACACATACCATTACAATAACACTGAGACAATATCAAAATAACACCAAAACAACATCAAAATAAGAACAAAATAACAACAAAATAACACTAATATCACACTAACACCATAATAACAACACTAACACCTCAATAACAGCTAAATATCACCACAATAACACCTCTAATACAGCTAAATAATATTAAAATACAGTCGAAATAACGCCACATCATAACACAAAATTACCAAAAGAACACCAAGATAATACCAAGATAAAACTGGAATAACATTGAAATAACACAAAAAAAAAACATCATTTTGGTGTTATTTGTGTTATGCGGTATTATTGCAATGTTTTTCTGGTGTTATTCCGGTATTATTCAAGTGTTATGATGGAGTTTTTGCGGTGTTATTCTAGTATTATACTGATGTTATTATGGTGTTATTTTGTTAGTGTTGTTATAATAATAATTTGTCGTTATATTCATGTAGGTTTATGAACCCAAGGACCATCAATTGTCAATGTCGTCCATCAGTAGTAAGAGATGCACTTGATAAGGTCAAACCTACCATATCTGAGAAGACTTGGAATAAATTAAAAGATATTGTCTTGAGGATACAGAGAGAGATCAGTAGTACAAGATGCCGCCCATCAGTAGTAAGAGATGCTCATTTATTCTTCAATCAATTTTGGCATTGTATCTGTTGTCAACAATTTAATTCAAAATTAATCTTTGCAGATTAAAAGTTTTGTGAAGAATGCCGAGAGAGCTTTCAGGAGTGATCCGACCAAATGGCTAGTTGTCATGGCCAAAGGCATTCCAATGCAAAGTAATGGCTTTGACTGCAGTGTGTTCGTTTGTAAATATATAGAAAAATTAGTACAAATAAATAGAGGTGATTTGAGCGATAAATTAGACTAGCATGTGGAAATGACAAAATTTAGAGCAGAAATAGCCTTTGATGTATGTTTATATGTGATGGGGGTAAAACATAGATGATACTCCTTTAGATTTCCTCTAACTGCATGAATGATTTTTAAGAATTTATCTGCTTTAAGTGCTGCGGTTTATTGGTCGTCTTAATGTTTTAGTGAGCTCCTCAAGACCACATCACTGCAATATACTTCAATAACTCCATAACTCTATAATACAACTCAAAGCATGACAAATGCTCCAACACAGCACCAATAATCGTTAATAAAACTCCAATAGCCCCAATGAAAACATGCTCATGCTCCAATAGCACGTCAATAATACCTTAATAACTTCACGGTCCCACATCAATAGCCCCGCAAAACAGCTCCGATAACACCGCAATAACACGGAGGAAAAGCACCAATAACACCACGGTGAAAACATTTCCAATAACTCAGCGTTTCATCGTCAATAACCCCGCAAAACAACTCCAACAACACCCCAATAATATCATAATAACACCGCTGGAGAACCTCTCCAATAACTTCGTGTTTCCGCGTCAATAACCCCGCAAAACAATTTCAATAACACCCCAATAATATTGTAATAAAACGGGGGAATAGAGCCAATAACACAGCGGGGAGAATCTCTCCAATAACCCCACGTTTCTGCGTCAATAACTCTGCAAAACAACTCCAATAACACCCCAGTAACATCGCAATAACACAGGGAACAATGTCAATAACACCGTGAGGAGACGCATCAATAACCCTGCAAAACAACTCCAATAACACCCCAATAACACAACAATGACATGGAGAACATCGCCAATAACACCGCGAGGAGAACCTCTCCAATCAGTTCACGGTTCCGTGTCAATAATCTCGTAAAACTAGTCCAATAACACACCAATAACACGGCGATAACACGGGGGAACAGCGCTAATAACACCGCGGGAAGAACTTCTCCAATAACTGTGGTTCTCGTTGCAGTGTTATTGGCGATGTTCTTCGATGATATTGTGGTGTTATTGAGTGTTATTAGAGCTGTTTTGTGAGGTTATTGACGCGTCTCCTCGCGGTGTTATCGGCACTGCTCGCCCGTATCATTGTGATGTTATTGGGGTATTATTGGAGTTGTTTTGCGGGTTTATTGACGCATAACCGCAGAGTTATTGGAGAGGTTTTCTTTGCGATGTTATTGGTGTTGTTCCTCCATATTATTACGATGTTATTGGAGTGTTATTGGAGCTGTTTTGCGGGATTATTGACGCGAAACCATGAAGTTATTAAAGAGTTTCTCGCCACAAAGTTATTCATGCTGTTCTCCTGTGTTATTGTGATATTATTGAGATGGTACAAGAGCTATTTTGTAGGATTATTTACGCGTCTCCCCTCGATGTTATTAGCTTTGTTTCCCATGTCAACGCGATATTATTGAGGTGATACTGGAGCTGTTCCGTGGGGTTATTGACGCGTCTCCCCGCGATGTTATTGGCGTTGTTTCCCCGTGTTATTAGGATGTTTTTGGAGCTATTTTGCAAGGTTATTGACAAGGAATTGCAAAGTTATTGGAGTGGTTCTCGCAGCTGTGTTATTGGCGTTGTTCTATCTTGTTATTGCGATATTGTTGCGGTGGTATTGGAGCTGTTTTACGGGGTTATCGAAAAGTCTCATCGCAATGTTATTGGTGTTGTTCACCAGTGTTATTGCGGTATTCTTGAGACAGTATTAGAGATGTTTTATGAGATTATTAGCGCGTCTCCCCCACAGTGTTATTGGCGTTCTTCCCCGTGTTCTTGTAGTTTTTATACATATGACATCTATTGTACATATGAAAAGTTTCGAGTGCATTTATCTATTTTACTTTCATACCACTAAATTTATCTATTATTGTGATGTTATTCGGTCTCTTCAGCGGAGTTATTTCAGGTAACCTGCAACGTTATTAGTTTGTTATTATGGTGTTATTGCATTGTTATTAGGGTATTATTCTGATGTTATTGTGGTGTTATTCGATTGTTATTGTGGTATTATTTAAGTGGATTTGCGTTGTTATTGCAGTACTATTGTGTTTTTATTGCAGTGTTATTCAAATGTTATAGTGGTATTAATCGAGTGTTATTGCGGTGTTATTTAGGTGAATTTACGGTGTTATTGCAGTATTATTTAATGTGTTATTGCGATGTTTTTTTTTGCGGTCTTATTGCGCTATTATTAAGGCCTTATTTGAATGTTATTGCGGTGTTATTCGGGTGTTATTGCGTTATTATTCGTGTTATTGCGGTTTTATTTAAGTTGATTTGAGGTGTTATTGTGTATTATTGCGCTGATATTGTAGTGTTCTTCGAATGTTATTGTTGTGTTATTTAATGTGTTATTGTGATATTATTAAGGTGTTTTCGGCAGCAGTGTTATTGCGGTGTTATCATCATGTTAATACGGTATTATTTGAGTGTTATTACAGTGTTAATTGAGGGAATCTGCAGTGTTACTGGCATTTTTTCGGCAACGGTGTTATTGCAATGTTATTTAAAGTTTATTTAGAAGATATTGTGGTGTTATTGAAGTGTTACTGCGGTATTATTAGAGGTTACCATATTGGTGTTTTCGTTAGCAGTGCTATTTACTTAGATTGAGGTGTTAATGTGGTATTATTTCAGTGTTATTGAGAGCTAAAGTGTTATAATGCAGATGTTAAATTAACCGTGAATGTGAAATAATTATAGCTGACACTAATACCTCCAATAGAATTTAAAAAGTTATCAGACATCACAAAATTAAGTTACTTGCTCTGTGTAGAAAAAAAAAATTGAGAATGATAAAATATAACAATTTCGTTGGCATTCCAAACAACAAAAAATATGCTTCTTCTGAAAGAATGCTGTAAAAGTTAATATCTTCTACTATGCTAATCAATCTGTAGTTACTAGAGTTACAGTTGATCTTTACTCCATATTAATGATACTATACAGAATGCTAAATTATTTGATTTATGCAATTATGCAATTGTAAAATAAAACTGTTGCAGTTATGCATTTCTGAAAAACCAAATGTAAACAAATCATAGTAGAGCATAAGTAATTCCTGTATTATTTTAGATTTAATACTTATTTTTCTCAAATGCATTTCCATCAAGAGAATAATGTGAATATTTTGTGTTGAATTATATCTCATATATGAAATTCATCATTAGGATGGTATATGGTTTTGTAGGTTGTGGTGTAAACCAATCTTGCAATATTGAAATAATCATGAGTGAATGTTTACAAACGTGTAACAACAAAAAAAGAAAACAAAAAAAGAACCTACTGATGTTCAATTTCCTTTATATATCGACCTGCGTGAAACAATCAGGCATTGAACACAAGTTTGGATCGTATTGGGTTGAATGAAGCTTCTTTTTTCCTTTCCTGTATACCATGGTTAGTGTTAGAGAAACTTGTTATCTATAATAAAACTCACATCGGAATAGAAGGAATATACCTTTTACTCTCTTGTTCTTCTCTTAGTGACCTTTTAATCTGAAATTAGATATTCCACTGGGGTGCATCTTCATTAGGTCATTCAAGTTGGATTCTTTAATGATTCGTTTTTTATTCTTTTTTTATTGTTGCCTAAACTAAGATCCTCTGCCACTTAATATGTCATCGACATCCACTGATAATTTTTTCAAAGATTCCAACATGCAACGCATAGGTGCTTCACTCCCCTATGCTTTAGTACTAATTTGATATGCAAACTTTTGTATCTCTTGAAAATGCTCATATCCATAGCTGTTATAGATATCTCAGACCATCTCAATAGGAGATATTTATCGAATATTTTTGTTATATGTTTAAAGTTGAGCACTCGTAGAGATTGAGCACATAATAGCTCCATCAATTTAATTTTTTAACTGCACTTAATCTCGGAATTAGACTTGTCAAAATTAACCACCCAATATTTGTTTGTCTGCTGATTATCCAAACTCTTAATGAAATATTCTGAATCACACTTTATAGAGAATTTTACAGCAAGATCTCATGACTCGTGTAAAATATCTTCAAACATTGAGTACAACTTCCTTGAATAAAATGAAGATGTCTGTCTCAATTTTGTGATTTTTGTTGCGACGGAAATAACTACAGATTAAGCACACTTAAAATCCTCGTTCTTCTCATTCCATCTCCCTGTTCTCATGACATTTTCAAGGCTCATAAAATAATAAGTAATAGAACTTGTTGGCTTTGAGACATCATGACAAATATTATTGGTGGACTCACTTTTTTTGTTAATAAAATTTTCATTCCAAAAGTTTATTTGTTAAACTTTGTTGACCACTTATGTCTAATGTTGTATAAATCATTTAGCCAAACATTATCGTTAAGATTTCTTTTCTCAATCATCACAGCCCAAATATGTTCAAAGTCCTCTTTAGAATCCCATTTGCTCATGCGTTTATAGAAAAGATCGCTTATTATCTTATTACTCACTCACAGTATACTTTCAAAGAAAATTTCTTATTTATATGTCACTGGCATAATCTATATCGAGTATTTGGCAAAATATCTTCTATGGCTCTTGTCATTACTTGATCCTGATCAGTGTAGATTGTTATTGATGCTTGTTATCCATGATACGAAAAAATATTTAAATAGTCATTCAAACGAATCAATCGTCTCATCTGACAAGATCCAACTACACAGAGAACATTTTGTCAATAGTGATTCAAACAAACAAAGTGAGCACAACATAAATTATATTTATTGAGTCTATAACTTGTATTAAAAATAATAGCATCCTCAAAGCAGTCATAATCAAGTCAGGACGTGTCATCGCTCCAGAAAAAGCACATCATTCTACCACTCTCATCAATTTTGAGGTCACATGCAAACATACTATCCTCGGCCCGTCTCTCCGTGAACAATTGTGATAGAGAATTAGCGACGTAATTTTCAATTCTAGATCTTCACTCTCTTTGAATAAAATTGAAGGCATCTTTTTTCGTACATTCAAGCTTATCTACTCCCCCAACTTTTGTAACAAAAAGTATGATGCATCTGTAGCTCTTATCTCTGATTTTATCATCGATGTGGGCACATCTGAATTGATTTCACTTATCTTTCTGCTGGAACACAGAAGGTGCTCATCAACAGAGTTCGCTAAGAAGTTATTATGAGTTTCAATATATTTTAACTGTCTAGTTGCCTTAAACATCAACTATGTATCAAATCATTGTTGGACAACAAGTCCTTGTGTACGTTTTTTTTGTATTTGACAGTCTTAGTGAACTTTAACTCTTTCTTAAAACATGTTTTACTATATACGAAGTCCGTCGTCTTAATATTCATCAGGTTCAGCCGAAAACTAGCATGCTCCTTTCGAACAGTAAATCTAATATGACGAGCATAAGCACAATATACCTCGTATGTTTCTTTTTCATTATGAACAACTGTGTAAAGTAATCTCTCTGCTATTGGCTCGGTACAAATATCTCCAGTCTCACTAAACTATATAATAAAAAATGTTAATCTTAAAATTTTCTTCAATCTTACTCAAATAACTGTGCGATAACACCTCGATAACACCTACATGAAACCATAAAAACCCCTCAAAAAATAATAACACGACCAAACTCACCTCCATTTCCAACTTCAGTTTTTTTATTTGTAAGACAAATCTCCTCCGTTTCAAACATACACCTCCAAAAAACCCATAAACCCTAGTGATAAAACCACCCTAAAACCACAATAACATCAAAATATAACACCTCAAAAAGATCAGAAAAAAATTCCTCAAAAAATAATAACACATGGAAACTCACCTCCATTTTCAACTCATGTATTTATCTGTTTGCTGGAAAAATCTCCTCTATTTCATACATAAAATCACTATTTTCATATTTCATTTTCAATGTTTTACGAGCCGACTGCGAGAGAGAATGGCTCAGAAGAAAATGGTCTGAAACTCTAAACCCTAGTTGTCCCTGCCAAAAATGGCCCATTTAAAATGATAGTAGCTTCGGTGCGTGGTTTTAGTTGTTTGAAGCATCGAGCTGGTTCGGGCTGGGTCAGACGTAAAAAATGATTTTTTAATTTTTTTAAAGGTGGACTCAATCAGATATACATGACTTAGTGTTATTGGAGTCCGGACGTAACTCTCCGTATGGAAAATTTTTCACATGAAAGGGATCTAAGAAACCAAATCTGGAACGCTTATTCCATACGGAGAACGCACGCATCCGCATGCATCTACTCCTAATACCCATCCAGTACCCTTCAATACCCACCAATACTCACCTAATAGCCAATACCCAACATCAAATACTCATCCATACACATCCATACCCATCCATACCCATCTATACCCATCCAGTACTCATCAGTACCCAAAAAAATCCGCACCCAACGCTGCGTACGTACTCCGGATGGAATAATTCGCCCTAAAAATAAGAGCAATGGTTCACCACCATTGAGCTAGTACCCAACTTCCATCAATGTGTCGGGGACAGAGAAGAAAACAAAACCTGCATAAGATAGATCACCTGTTTGCGACATACTCGAGATCGATCTCGTCGGAAAAGTTTGGGAAGTAGACATAATCGATGACCTCCTCACTTCGGGTGATGGCAAAATCGAGGAGATCGGCGAAGTCCACAGCTTCATCGCGCTGACAGCCGAGACGGTGAGAAATATCGTTCCAACTCCGGAAGTCGAGCACACGCCAGCAAAATGGATCCCGTGCAGCGTACCGCCACGCTGAGCACACATATGGCACACCGGCTATAAGATCTGATACTCCGATCCGCGAAAAAATCGCCACCAAAAGGTCGCTACTCAGGTCCTCCCACCTCCTGCTCCTTCCGTCTCGGACGGCGCCGCTTCCCTTGTCGGCCGCTGAAAAACTTTTTCTTCCGTGGTTCGCCGCCTCCATCTCCGACGCGTTTGTCTGAAGGTTGGGTCACTAAGATGCTATTTACAAATCTAGCACGCCCTATCATCCATTTTCCAAACTCTCACTCAAAAATCAAAAATCATCCTAAAATCCCGATTCCAATTTCTCATTTTTATCAAATTCTCAATAATTTAATGATAACATACCTAAATGGTAAATATATCCATTTCATAGTTCAAACATGTAACATGATTACTAAATTTTATAATTAATAATATTTGAGGTATTTTGTAATTATTCTTTTAATGAATTATCTCATATGACCTCAACACTATGACTCAATTAATAAATTTCCAATTGAAATATACAGAAAGGTTGTGTCCACACACATACACACAAACACAAACACACACACACACTGTATAACCCTAAAATAAATTTAATAATTTTATATTTTTAATTAGTTTAAATTAAAATATTTTGAGTTGAGCTTTCTTCATTTAAAGTTATTTTTAATTTTCAATAGTATAGATATGTTTAAAAGAATATTTTATTGGGAACATTTCTAACAATACATATACAACCAAAAAAAATATATTTGTAAATGTCATTCATCATTTACTTAGTAAAAGTTCTTATTTATTGAATCGAAGAAATACTTCTCAAATAAATTGGTTTAAACTCTCTCTCTCTCTCTCTCTCTCTCTCTCTCTCTCTCTCTCTCTCGCTCTCTCTCTCTCTCAAATCTTATGCCTATTTGGTTGTAGGTGATATGGGGGTTGCCTGGCTTCTTTCCTGGCTAAGCCGGATCGGTTTAGCTAGGCTATAATTAGGGTCGACTAGACCTAAGAAAGAGTGTTGTCGCAAAATTAGGAAGGGCTCCCACCTATCTGAGTTATCTATTAGTATTTCTGTGTGTTTTCGATTTTATGATTTAGTTTTTGCTTTTTCTATCAGCACAGCCGTTGGAATCCCTAATATTCCCTCTTAGAGTTGTATCTAAGGATATAAGTGCTCCAGTTTTATCTCGCTAAGAGGTGGTGTTTATCATCAACTTTCCCATCCTTAGCAACCTGACCTCACTGCTCTCCTTCACATATTTCTTCTAGTTGGCCGCCACAAACCTTCATACATACTAGCTACTGCTGCCCAAACCCTGCTACCTATCTATTGGTGCCACTAATCCTCCTATCTTCCCTGCATATTACTGCAACCCCCATCTCCTATAATCCTACCGCCTGCTACTTATTGTCAGCCTAACCTATCGACCTGCTTGTCAATCCCACAACGTACAAGGCAACCTGATGGCTTGTACCTTTCTTCTACCTTCTTACCTCCTGTCAGAACTAGCAGTCGCCTCTATTCTATTTGTTATTGCCTTCCAACCTTCCACCTACTTGTTGCCGCCCCTTCCAAACATCTTCTTCTTGCTATTATCGGTTTTATTTTTTGACACAAGGTTTTGAATACCATAAAGTTTGAAGATTATTTTTTTCAAATAATTAAATGCGACATCAAAAGTAGTATACAACCTCAAAAGGTAGAATTATAACTTTACATTGGGTTTAATTACTTAAACTAAGAAATATTCGATATTTGTAACAATCTACGGTTAAACTGACAAATCTTTCTCATATACAATCTGTAAACTATATTGGGTTTAAACTAATTTGGGGCCTTAAACTTCCTATACGACTTAAGAAAAATATTGATTGTTAGTGAAGTTTTGTCTTCAAGAATTTTCTAATTTTAAGTTTCCACTTATGGTCAAAGTTTCAAAGGGAAATGCTCAAAAGTGGAACAGTTATTAACGGAATCCAAAGGGAGAAATAGTATGAGACATCAACATACTAAGAAAATCACAGTAATATCTTAGTTGATCTTATTAAGAGATATATTTGATGATTCATCTTGACATTTTATTAGAATAATAAGACTTAAATCACGTGATATAAGATCGTAAGAAAGTATAGGAGGGTAATGATTTATGTCGTAACTAGATGAGCAACCTCATGATCCTAAACTAAAGTGAAGTTCACTGATAGAAGTGAAACTTCATAACCTTAGGAAAGCATGAATAAACATAATGCAATTGACTTATGACCTCGTTTGGAAAGGTTGTCATCTAATCCACCTAATCACATTTAAAAAAATGCACTACTGGTCTCAATGAATGCATGATAGGATATGTTGTTATTTATTAGGAGTAGTGGGTCATATGACTTGATTATAAATCAAGTTGTTTAAGTATGTATGATATGCAAATGTTCTAAGACTAATGTGATTATATTTTTATAATTTAAAACTTAACATTTTATAAGCTCACCACACTTTATATTACTTAAGGTTAACTCTTAGTGTCGAGTGAATCAGAGCAGGTTGTAAAATAGGTTATGCATGTCCTTGATGATGAATGTTTAGAGGATCAGTTTATAAGGCCAATTAAGATGCACATAGCAGAACTCATTTATAAGTGGAGAATGGTTCTCAAAAGACAATTCATTCCTTCTATTATGCAAAGTACGGGTGCCCAAAATACAAGGAATACAACCAAAATGATTTTACATATGCCTACAGATCATGTTCGTGTTCATATTCTGTTTTCTACTCAATTTTATTCATTTTGTTAAATTGGGACTGTTTTATATACTTGTTTTTATAAGGTTGTGAATGAAATAATTTATGCAATTTTTATTCTTGGTTATGAGTTTTATTTAATTTTGAAAAATTAAATGTAAAGTTTTTTATTTAGTTTTGGTAAAAGAATTTATCCTTAATGAGCCTACCGGTTATCCAAGCAAAAAGAACCAAACAACACATCGGCTTAAAATAAGGGCCGACCTATCGAGCTAAAGCATGGGACACAGGGATGGGTGCCAATCCTTGACCTACATTAAACTCGTCGATCGACATAATCCAAAGCACCTTTGATAGTTTAATTGAAGTTTATCATTCGCTTCTTATTTCATCGTCTTTTGGATAGTTTGGATGTTGATCGTCATCCAATCATAACACCTCCTAACTCTAAATAAGGAAAACATTGACTCGAGAAAAAAATTGTGAACTATACCAGCCTAATATCAACTATAATAGCCCTACAAAAAAGAGTTAGCACATCTTAAGCTTACTATGACAATCTAGAAACATACAAAGTAAATCCATAACAACCTATAAAAAGGCAGTCTACTCATCCTAATCGATGTATAACTGGCAAGCATAGTGATCCCAATTTATCTACTTCTATGAAGGAAAGAGGGTTAGTGTCTTATCATTTCTAAAGGTGTGTAAAAATAAAGTGAGAAATTAGCCAAATTATTTAAGACGACTGATACACTAAAAATGTGCAATTTTATGTATACAGTTTATGTTTTAATTTGGTGATATTGAACTTTAAAGAAAGATATTTTGATGTTTTTTCATGAATTTTTAGAGATGGCTCTAAAGTCAAAGCGCGCGGGTGAAAAGACAAGATTTGATTTTGACAAGTTTGTTAGTGCAAGGGCTGAGGAACGATACGTCGACGCACTACAGTCACATAAATTGATTCTTGAGCGTGTGTTCAGTAAGCCAGGAGAAGTTATTGAAGAGATGATTTCTAGAAGGAATTGGGAGAATTACTGTTGCTTCTCCGCTGTTGCTGTTGTTTCTGTAGTCAAAGAATTTTATGCGAACTTACCTGTAGCAGAAGAGAACTTGGTGATGGTGAGGAGACAAGAAGTTGATTTTTCACCTGCAGTAATCAATACTTTTTATCGACTGCATCCTGATATGTTTTGTTTTTATTCTAACTATCATCCTACTGAGGAAGAGTTAGATGAGATAATGACATTTTTGACTGATAGAAGAGGATTATGGAAGATAAATAATGATAGAAGAGTCAATTTTCAGGCCTCTAAGTTAAATGTCACTTCTAAAGATGACATTATTTTATCTCATCTAAGCTGTTGCCTTCAAGTCATACTAGTGAATTTACAAAGGAGAGAGCTGTGTTGAACTATTGCATTGAAGCAAGAGAAGCCTATAGATATTGGAGCAATCATTTATGATTATATTTTGAATTGTGTCAGATCTTCCACTACTGCAAAATGGGATTTCCTACCTTGATTCATTCATTATGTGAGTGGTCTGGTGTGAAATTTGAAGCTTGGGAAGAGGTTCTTCAACCTTTGAAACCAATTACCAGTGTAAACGTTGGAGCTTACTCTGTACATTTAGAGTTTGGCTGGAGAGGAGAATTTGGCAAGGCTTTTACTGCTTTTGCTTTTGCTTCTGCTTCTGCTGCTTCTACTTCCCGTGCTACTACTTTGTGAGCTTCATCATCTAGTGATTCACAGACTGGTTTGTTGAGAAAGATTTTGAAGAACGTGAGTCTTACTTGTGAGCATGTTAGAGACATGGATGGTAAGATGGATAATATGGAAAGATATATTGTAAAACATGATGAATATGAGGAGAATTATCAGCATTATTTAGATAGATTGATTAGAGGTGATATGAGTGTTGAGATGCCTCCTCATCCATTCTACATACTTTATGTGCCATCCAAAGATTAGAACGAGCAAGATGATGATGATGATGAGGATGATTAGTAGATTTATTTTTTTTATATGTTACTGAGTTTCTGTTGATGTACTGATATATGTTGTGTCTTGTGTTTTGTTTTGATGTTATGTTTGCGGTGTGAACTCTGATAGTATGTTGATTGTAGTTGGACTATTTTTTATGCATATTCAGATGTATATTTGTTGGATTGATATTTTATATGTTGTTTTGTATGATATATGTGTAGTAGTAAATGTTTTAACGTGTATGTTGTGTCAGAGTTTTTATAGTGTGTACTTTAATTCCAAAACTATTAGGAGAATATGGAACACTATTAAAAATTATTATTTAAAAATTGCATGTTTAAAACTTTTCAAAATCTACTACTACCATTTATTATCTAGTATTGGTGTGATTTCAGTTATTTTCAGCTGGTGTGTATTTGCTTTGAAAATCTCTACTACTATAGAAGTCTTTTGAAATTTTTACTCTTCTTTTTATAAAAATTTTAAAAAAAAAAATTGAATTTGATTTCTTTTTACTCCTGTTTTTAAATTGTTATACTTGCATATTTATGATATTAAGATTCCTGCAAGCATGTAATGTTACACCCATGTATCATTTCTTATGCTTAAATGTTTTATCCTAACTAAAAATTAAAGTTTGGGGGGGGGGGGATTTTAAAGCAGAAAATTTTTCAAAAACCTAAAATTTTTTTTGTTCTTAAGAATACTTAAAATTAATTTGATTTTTGATTGAAAACAATTATGTATATGAAGTTATATTAGGGGAACAAAATTTTGAACATAGAAATGAATAAGAGAATTTAGTTAAAATTTATAGTAATAATGAAAATTTTAAAGTTAAAATTTTCTTAGTAAAGAAGTGTTAAATATAGTTCAACTATCTTTAGTAAAAAATGTTGTATTTTTGGATAAATAGAAAATTTGACTTTTATTCTTCAAAGCTTAAATTTCTTTTATTGAGTAGTAATTTTCAAATACTATTATTATGATTTTTAAGTGAAAGATGTATATCAAACCTTTATTTTAAATGAAAGAGTGGAATTCAAAATCATTAAAGGCCTATCCAGATACAGTAATCCTTGCCTTACAAAAAAAAGTACGTGAAAATGGAGGAGAAGCTTGAGGATTTAAGGGCCTAATCAAAAATTGGTTCCATACCTAAAGTATAAGATATAAGTTCTGAGAAAATCTAAAGCTTAAGGTTATAATATAGGAAGTAAAATTATTTTCAAATAAAGATTTTTAAGTGAGAAAAATAAGTGTATGAATCCTATATTTTGAAGAATCTACAAGTATTTCTGAATTAGATAGAAACATATATTTTACATTATCATTTACCTAAGAACTTTGTAAACTTTAAGTTGGTCTTAATTACTGAATTTTTTTCTAAATTGGACTATTCCATTTCTAGAACAAAATTTTGTTACTTTCCTAAGAAACTCATTACACAATTTGCATGCTAAAATTTTCTATGTGATTAAGAGTCACTTGAGGACAAGTAATATTTTAAGTTTAGGGGATTTTGATACACCTAAAATATATAGTATTTTTATGCATATTTTTATACCTATTTTTGATGATATTTCATTTTAATAGAAGGTACTTTGTGTTTTTCTTGCAGGTATGATGAAAATGAGTGATTATGATGAAAGGAGCAAAATTGGATCAAATTTGGAGCAAAAAATGAAAAAAATGAAAAATTGGACATCGGCGGCTAAGCGCCGCCTGGTCGGCGCTTAGGCGCCACAGTTATAAAAATCAAATTTAATTAAATTTGGCGCCGTTTCCAAGCGGTGTTGAGGAAACTTTTGATGGTAACCTCCTTAACTTCCTTTTGTCGGCAGAAGTGATCCAAGGGATGCAAGGTTTGGTGGATACATTAAATCGGGACACAATTTGCAGAGACACCAAGGCACCTTTTTGATTATTATTAAAATTATGTCATGTAATTTGCATTAGATTTTTTAAGAAGGAGAGTCTTTTTAGAGTTATTACAGAGTTTAGAGAGTGTGTGAGGGAGAGAAATCAGTAAGAGTAAGAGTAGAGAGTAAGAAAGGAGAAATGGGTTAGAGTGAAGCCTTCTTCTCACCAATTCTCTTCCTTCCTTTTATTTAGTTTTTGTTGAAGTCTGAAGTCTTTTCTGAGTCATCAGAGTTGGGAAACCCACTCTGAGAAGTGTTTTAGTGGAAGTCAAATTTTAAAGGAACTTCCGGAGTCTTGTGGAGAGGTTTTTCAGATAAGTTTTTACTTCTATTTTTATATTTAGTTTTTAATTAAAACTTGTTTTGTTTTCATTATGATTTCTATTTTCAAATCAATGTGTGCTTGTGTTTTCTCCATGAGTTCTGAGTAGTTTTCTTTATCTTTTTCTTTCTTAATTGAAGAAGTAATTAAATTATGTAGGATTGTTGTTGAATGTATAAGTGTTTAAAGTTGGAATAAGTTGTGAAGATTTAATTCCATGAACTTAATTTACTTCTTAATTTGGCTAGTTAAGATGTTAAAATTTGTTATGAGATTATGTAAGATCCAATACAATATTGTCTCAAACAACAATTGGTAAAAATCACATGCAATTATATGGGTGAGAATTGTAGTCCATATAATTGAATACAAATATATTAGGAGATATGTTTTTAATGGGGAGTAAAATTAGAGGACTTTAGAGTGATAGACTAAAGCCCCCTAATTTGGTTTGATATTTTAAATTTTGTTATGAGAAGTTAGCCCCCAGGTGAAGGGAATCGAGGGAACTTTAGAGTGAGAGCTGGTATTTTCCCTGCCTAACCATTTTCAAAATTTTAAAATTTCAAATTAACTAATGTTCTTTATAGAACCAAGTAAGGGTAAAGAATAAATTTACTCATATTTGTCACAACACATTTAATTACTTCCACAATAATACTTTTATAAGTATTACTACTTTATAAGAGAAATAAAAAGATTTGTTATTTCCTAGTGTTTTATATTGTGTTTTAAAGTTCTGATAATTATCATTTCTTGCTTAGCTTTTTATCAAAAATACCAAAAACAACTTTCAAACTTTGCAAATCAAAACATACTTTCAAAAGTCATTTAAAAAGTAAAAAAATATAATTTTCTTATTTCTTTAAAAAGTTTTTACATTTCCCTGTAGGTTCGATATCTCGAGGCTTAATCAGAAAGTCCTATATTACTTGATAAATGATACTTATACTTGTGTAGTATCTCATATTATAAAATCATAGTTTTATTATCTAAATCGTAAGCACATGTATTTGTCGGGGATCAGGGTGCTCGAGCGAAATTACAAAGAATGGAAAATAACAATACCAAAAGAATACTTGAAAGAACTTGAAAGAGGTTCTATAAACGTGATTTCAGCAGAGCTAATCTCTCCGATTGATCCATATACCGGCAAAGGCGGATGGAGCACAATTTGGAATGAACTCAAGAAAGTCCTGGATCAGATCCAGTCTACTCCAAAGAGAGCTATTGCCCAGAATCTACCGCCAGCCCAGTCTAAGATTAAAGCTTCGCCAAGGAGGCCACCACGATAAGAGTGGAGAAAGAATTGAATCGTAAATGAAATTAAGGACGAAAGCGCGAGGAGTTGGATAGAGGCTGCCCCTGTTAGATTGGTTGTTTCGGATTCGGGGGTGAAATCCCTTGAACCCCTCACTTTGTACCATTATCTTTATGCCCCTCCAGGGTCTTATAATGATAATATAAATGATGTTGGCTACGTTTTTACTGTCTCTAGTGATGACATAACTAATCATAACTTCTCTAACCCCGATTTCAATTCCTAAAATGATCCTCCAATCATGATTGTTCCCGACGAGAATGTTGACAAAAATGAAGAAGATATCGATAATACCTGCTACGACAGCACCAGAAGCTCAGAGCCAGTCCTCGAATGCAAAGGAACACCACTTGCCATCAATGTGGACTTTTCATATACAGAAGAGCCAGATACGATAATAGAAGAATCTTTGGGTCCAAAAGAAGAAGAAATAGCAGAAGCGCACTTAAGGAGTGGCAAAGTGCTACTGCCAAGGACAGCTCAAATGGATAAAGGAAAACAGTAGATTACTCAAGAAGAAATATCCCCAGCAACGAAAGAAGTACAAGTGCAAAGCGAAATTGAAGATTCAAACAAGGTGGATTACAACGTGCAGCTCATCTCAGAAAGTTGCCAGCCAAACTAAGAATTTACGATGCTCTGATCCTGTCAAAGAAGATGAGAGAAAATTTGATTAAGGTCTGCTTGATCCAGATATTTACTTAGCACAGTTGGCTAGTACATCCTCGGATGGAATTTGCACTTTAAAAGAACAGCCTAGCGTAACCTTCACCGATAAAGTTTTGCTACTCGGTACAACCGATCAAAACCGGCCGCTCTACATTTTTGTTATCATCGGCTAGTTCGTACTTTCCAGAGTGTTGGTAGATCCTGGAGTTTCACTCAACATAATGAGTTTACAAACAATAGCTCTTGGGCCTTCGATGCTTGAGAAGCACATGGATAAAATGATCTTTAGAGAATTGACAGAGAAAGGAGAAAGAACCCTCGGATACATGTGTACAAGTGAAAGTTGGAAATCTAGTAACAGCGCAAAATTCTATGTCATCGATACGAGATACATCATTCTATACCTTGCTTGAGTCGGTGGTGACTGTGAGTAAAATATGGATCCGTCGTCGCTAACGATACATCGTCACTACAGTACGGACAAGAACATTGAATTAAGGAGACTTCTGACCTTTCTCGATACATTAAGTAGGTATTCATAAAGACTCCGTCTACTGCTCCCACAAGACAAAACAATACTTTCAAGAGAAATTGTGACAGGTAAAGTCGAAGATTCGGAAGCCCCCATGAAAATGAGATACTACACCTCCGCTTGACATTCTCCCGCTCCTTCGCAACGAGTTGGTGGAGGTTCTTACCCAGCATCGAGGTCGAGGTCGGGGGACGTGGTTGAGGAAGAACTTGCAGGATTGTGAACGGATGAAGCACATGATCAGCATTGAAGTAGAAGGAGGCTCGAAGAAGATAAAGAAAGCCCGATGATGATAAGTCGAAAGAAGCCTCGGTTCGAGATTTTTATGGATGACGCGGAAAAGAGATGAATATGAATCAATGTATGATCGGAATAATCATTATGTTGAAGCCATGACTCTAACTCCAATCCATCCTCAAAGAAGATCGAAGTATATAGAAGTCGGAAATTAATGATGGTTTAAATGATGAATTTATAAAGCTTCTCCTTCTACTTGAACCTTGTATAATTCTCGAAGAAAAAGATTAAATGAATTAATGGAATTACCTTTTGGTTACTTTTCGCCTTATATACAAAAATTAATTGACGAGATGTATTATGAAAAATACTGAAAGATAAGTTACGATCGTTCGAAAAATTATGGAATACAAAGGGAAAACAAACTTGAAAGTGAGTCTTGGGTTCGGTTCGATTGGACGTATCGATGACTCGGTATTTTGCATGGTTGTTACTAGTCGAGCTAGTGGAAGATTTCTGGACATCCAAGATGAATATGAAGATGTTAATAGAAGAGGCTCCGCGGGGAAAGTTGAAGAAGAAATCAAATGTTGTGGATGAATTAAAAGAAATCGATCTCGGGATGAGGAGCGACCTAGTCCCTTTCATCGTTCTTAAATAAAGAAGAGGTTACAGACTGGTCGAGTGATGCGGCGGGACATTTACTTATGTAAGAATTTATGAATTTATATTTAAATATTTATATTAATTATTGTAAAAGTCACGATTTCAAACGCAAGTATACATATCGTTTCGAAGTAATACGGGGCTCACATTGGAGTCCGGTTATTGATCACGCATGGAAGATTTTGAGAAAATTAAGAAATATTTTAGATTTTTCAAATTAAAAGTAATTATTATTTTTATTTATTTTTAAAATTTAGATTTTAAATTTAATAAAATTTTACTAAATGTAAGTAGCGGTAATTAAATAAAGTTTAATCACAGTATAAATAAAACGAAACTTTTTTCTTTTCGCAATCAAAATTTTTAGAATAGTACCGTTTGTAGAGAATTTAGATTATGGTATTGTCGAATAGAAGCGTTCTATTCTTTCCTTTGGTCGGGCATAAAGAACATTATTTGTCTATAGATCGGTTCGGGGATGTTTTATTAGTAGAATGGGTTAATACGGAAATCGCACTCTTTTAGATGTCGAGAATTGTGTGTCGACTGCCGGTGACAATTTAAACACATGGGTCAAATTATTAGAATTTGGTACGTAAACAAAAGTAATTATTTCTACGCCCGATAAATGCGCTATCTTCTGATTTGCGCTTTCACCTTGAATAACCGCATAAAACGCCCCGATTAGGATTAAATTGTGATATCTAGTAGTTAAGAACTCATCTCGGGATAGGTTTCAAAGTGTGACAGGTTTTAACAATTTAAATGGCCGAGTTTAAAGTAAACTAATATCGGATATTAATATCATCACAATTTTTATAAATATTTTAAGTTAAATTCTCTGACAAAAATTCGATTATCTTATTATCTTTTTATAGTTGAAAGGAGAAAGAAAAGTAGCTACTCGGAAACAGCATTAATTCATACGAAGCAAAATATATTTATAAAAATTTGAACCAAGTTACAAATACTTATGCGGAATGTTCCCTTGGTGATCCGCTGACTCCTTGACTTGATATGATGAAAGACTTGAACAACAACAACAATAAAAATCACACTTAACACTCAAAATAAACTCACTAAATACTTGTCGGCATGTTTTTTTTTAGGTTATGTATTTTGAAAAGGGTTCTTTACGAAATTTGTCGGCGAATTTTAGATTTTAAATTTAATTTAAATATATATAATTTGGAAAGTAACATTTAATTTTGAAAATAATTTTAAGTTTGAAAATTTTAAGATATGATGAGCCGATCTACAGCCCGAATAGTTTGTATAAACGAGCAAGTATACGCTGGCTCGTATGTCTTATCCCGAAGAATAGACACGCAATGACGATGATGTCGATTAAATAAACTAGAGATTTGTGACATCCGTTTGGTCTGCCCGAACCAATTTTATAAGCCGACAAGTTCCACAGCAATATAAATGAATTAAGCGAGGGTTTATATTACATGGGTTCTTAAAGTTCTTTATAAGAGCGGAAGCCCACATGGTTAATTACATCTTAAATGTCCGAAGACACTTAAGAAAACTCTCGATAATGATCGGTGGTTTTGCTCTCGGAATTTGAATTTTAAGGTTTTCGAACAATTGAACTTTGGAAATTTTAATGGCTTGATAGCTCGGAATTGAGGAGCAGGTTTATTTTTAAGAATCCAAAGGAAAGTAGAGGATATCGGGACCGAAGTGAACTTCGGTGACTTCACGGCTATCTATGGTTTGGCTTGATTTGAGAATTTATTTAATGTTTTCGATCATAACGATTTTAATTAATTAAGACTTATATTTGTATGACATAATCATACAAATAGCCTCGAATGTGTGAGGGTTTATCTTGTCTTAGAATAGCATTCTCGGAGTCACAGGAGGCTAGTTAGGACTTAATTTGTATAATATGATTATGCGAATACTGAAAGTTGAAGATTTATGTTGTACTAGGCGAGCTACGTGAAATCTATGGCTTGGTTTTTTAATTAAGAAAGGTTTTCTTTAGTAGACTCGAGTTTTAACGTGTGATGGCACGTCTTGCTTACTTGTACTCGAGCTCCTTTGTTTTCTGCTGAGAGGTTTAGTTTTAGAAAGTGAAAATCGAGAGATGAGAGAAGTGTTTTGGTTTAGAAAAGTCTTAAGGTTGGTGTTTTTTAACATTTTATTAGGGGAATCTTAATGTTGGTTATAACAACACCGGTTAAGATCCAGCGGTTCCATCATTAGAGCATGATTATTTTATCGGATTCACTTAGTCCAAATGAATTTACTAAACTCGACTAAATGAGTTCTAGCTCATTTTATACATTAAGGAAATCCTTAGTTAAAACACGTAGGTTACATAAATACACAAAGGGTATTCCGGATCATCCCGACAAGACGTTTTAATTTAGTTGTAGTTGTAGTTTTGTTGTTGTTGTGATTAAATTTTGAGTTGTTTTATATTTTGAATGTTGTGGCGGTGAATTTTATCTTGTGTTGTTTTTAATTTACTTTTGGATTTCAGTTTTGTGGCTATCCTAAAAGTTTTAGTTTTCATGCAAGGTGACATTCTTATTTAATCGTACAAGAGAAGTAAGTCTGATGCATGTAAATAAATCACAATAAAATAAAAGCGTACACGGAGAGTCTTCTCATCATTCCGGTTGTACTTAAAACACATGTCGAGGCATTTATATATTTGAGAAGCGCTAGAAAATTTAGGGAGGGATTACGGTTGTCTACCAAAATCTAATCCTGTTGCTAGTGCATGCATGACGTATAGGTTCTTGTGTTTTGGTAAGGATGATTTTCTTCACGAAGAACGATGAAGTCTGTTTTGTTCTTTTAAAACATCCCATCGAGTTAGAGAAGTGCTCGGAAGCTGAATTCGAACATCTTCTTAAACATTGTAGAGATTATTTTAAGTTCGAGTTAGTTTCATTGGTGATGAAACGATCACGAATTCTTTAATGTTACGTCTTATTTGACTGCTGTTCCGGTGAGTTTGAATGTTTGATTATCAGATGGAGTGGGGTGACATCTCACTTGATACTCCATTTAAGAATTATGTGGGTGGAAGCCTTTAGGGCGAGGTTAGGTTATTACGAAACTTAACCATCTTATTTAGATTTAAGTTGGTTTTCTTTAAGATTAATTATAATATTTTGATTTCAATTATGATTGTCTTATGTTATTTGATTTGATTGTAATTCCAAAGTTGACTTTGCTATTTTAAAATTGTCTTAACTTTAATTTAGTTACATTTAATTTAATTGTGTTGATTTTGAAGTTGATGTTAATTTAGTTATGTCGTTAATTGTGATTTAAAGATGATTAAATTATTTTAAAATTGCTTTAATTTAATTATATTTAATTTGAATTGTTTTGAATTAATCATGTCATTTTAATTTTTTTAATTTAATTAATTATATTATTTTAAAATTATTTATATTTTTTTATTAAATTGTCTTAGAAATTATTTTAATTTGGTTATTTAATTTATCTTTAGTTTTTATTAATGAATTATTAAATTAATATTAAGTGGTATTTGATTTCCATCATTAATTGGGGGTTAAGATTAATAAATTAATATCTTCCCGAAGATTAAACCCCTTCGCTTAATACATTCTCTTTTAATTAACTTCAAATTTTTAATAATTTAAGAAATTATAATCATTTTGTTTATATTGGAAGAGTGATAAATGAGTTTTACACCCTTTAATTCCTCGTGTTTTGATCATCTAAGGAGATTAATTAGGATCATTCATTACCCATAATTAAGCCTAAATGTGATTAAGGCTAAATTTCGATAATTACCATTTTTGCCCCATAGGGCTTGTTCACTTCATAATTCATTAAATATAATTTCAAATGACATTGAAATTTTTATTTCACCTTACTCGTAGGTCAATTAAAATATTAGAGGGAGAAAATGTGATTTTTATTTTTAATTTAATTTATATATTTATTTTAATGAAAAATAAGGTTTTTAAATGAAAATTCAATAACATGACTTCAGCCTACTAAAGTTTATGTCTGGCAAGAAAATTATGGTATCACTTATTGGTAGGGCAAAACATTTTGGTGATTTTTGAATTATATTTTATTTGTTATAATTATTTTAAATTTTGGAGTATTAATTAATTATAAAATTAAAATTGAAGTTGAAAATTAAGTTTTTTATATTTCTTAAATCTCTCTGACCTCAAAGAACTTAGAGAAACAAATTTTATATTTTCTAATTTCTCTTTGATTTATTAGAATTAATTTGGTGCAAAGGTTGGAAAATCCATTTTTTAATATTAAAAATTGTCTTAAGCTAAAATTGATATCTTGCTTTAGGGACTTAGGAAAAATATTTGGTTGATTCTGTAAGTGATTGAGGGACTACATATGACATTTTTATGAATTTTAATATTTTTGTGATTTTTTTAATTTTTTAATTATTAAAATATTAAAAATAGGGTTAAAATGAAAATTTTTGAAAATTCCAATTTTTTATTTTATTAGATATTACAGTATTAGAGAAACCCCAAAAGAAGACGATTTGGTGAATTTTTAAAAGTGTATTTTGGGTTTTATGAATTTTTTAATTTTAAAATGAGTATGTGGCTTAATTAATTCATTTAATGGCTTAAATTATTTGTTAACCTGTAGTTAAGAATTAGTATAACTTTTAGTTCTCAAAGGTGTGACAGATTTTAACGAGCTTAAAATGCCGATTTAAATAGTAAATTAAGATGGTATTAATATCGCTCTGTGATATTTAAAAACGTATTTAGTTTTTTAATTCTCGACGAATTTTATATTATCTTATTAAATGCTTTTCATAATTGAAAGGAGAAAGTAAAGTAAGCATTACTCGAACACATTGAATTTAAATAATAAAACATATAAATAAAACTTTGAATCGAATTACAAATGCTTATCTCGAAGTGTTTTCTCACGTTGAACCTCTTTGATTCCTCTTGACTCGAAAGTGAAATAGGCTTGAATGCACCGGCTTCTTTTGAACTCTCGAAGTCTGAGCTAAAATAAAATAAACTCACTAATTTATGAAAGAAAGTAAACTAAAAGTGTGGCCACATATTTAATTATCTCTACGATTGGGGAGCCTCTTTTTACGTAGATATGGCCTCCTATTTATAGGGAACGAGGTTGCAAAAGTACATGTAAAATGTGTCGAGTTAAATCGAATCTCCCCAGCGTATTCGACACTGGCGCCCGGACTCACAGTCAGTTCTTCGCACCTCTTCACTTTAGATCGCACCTCTTCGCGATCCAAGCGGGTCTCCCAATGCAGATACAATGTATCATATCCTATAATCCCGAAATAAGCGCGATCTTAGAAGGTCGATAAGCCCTTTCTAGCAGTCGAAATAGCGCTTGAAAGTTGTTCTGAAATCGTAGCGTTTGGTATCGAGTTGGCGCTTAGGCGCCAGTTCGGCGCTTTAGGCGCCGAGACCGAAGACACAGCAATTTTGCATTTTGGCTCCATTTTTGCTCCTTTTTCATCATTTTTCATCATTTTTTCATCTTTTTTTCTTTTTGAACATTTTTACATCACCTGCATCAAAAAACATAAAAAAATACCTTTCATTAAAGCATAATATCCTTAAAATTTTAATAAAAATCAAGACATAAAAATGAGTATTTTTTTCATGGATCACAGCGCCTCTTGGAATAGGCGTAGAGGGCGAGGAGAATGAGATCGGGCGTCAAGAACGGCATAGTTCTGCGTGACGGTGAGAGCTACTCGATTGATGTGAGACTAGAAACTCCCGCTTTTCGAGTTCCGCAGCTGCTTGTCATAAAGCATTCGCGGTTCGACATACAAAAAGTTGAGGTGCTTGATCGGCGTACAAAGGTCCGAAATGCCGCCCGGCCGTCGCAGTAACGCATGGATCGACGTACGACTCCCATTTTCTTGTTGCTCTACTTCGTTGTCACCAGCCGATCGGCGGTATCGACCCGAATGGCGGGGGAGGTGGGAGCGGCTCCAGTGTCTGCGGCCTCATATTTCTTTTTCATATCGGTAAGGCACACCTCTTTTATGTCATGCGAAGGTCATTGGAAAGTGCGAGATGTTTGTCATTGTATGGATGGTGTACGCTCTTCGAGTGCTAGTATTGTGAGCGAGTTTCAAACAAGGTGGCAGTTTTTGATTTGGAAGTGATACTATTCTTGTAAAGTTGTCGGTAGTATGAGTGAGTAGAGGAGAAGGAGATAATACAAAAGGTAAAACATTGAAATTTCTAGAGAAGATAGATCTCGAAGTTACGAAGGTCTTAGTCCCGATCATCTGAGGCCAGCATCTTGATAGGAGCCAACACCTCGGCTTATGTGCTACGACGCGGTGAAACTAGATCTTCCTCTTGTAGATGCGAAACTTGTTGGACCAACCTCATATCGAGTTGTGCAACGGTGTCAGTAGTTGTTACAGTAAAGAAGTGGGGATAATACGTAGGGATGAGAAAAAAAAGTAACAGTGTTGAGGAAGATAAGTGGAGGTCCACACATGCATTAATTTACACCTAACTATTAATTCGATGGTTCCATTGATTGCCACATTAGTGGATGGCATTCACATGATGGTGTTCCAGATCCAATGTGACATAAAGAGTGATAGAAATTTAGAAGTACTCCATAGAGCTAAAGTAGTTGTGACGAGATCGTGCTTGCTCTCACTGTCGAGTTGTGGTGATCCATGGTGCGAAGGGGGAGATCTTTGCACGGATGTGAACTATCCGGTTTAAGATGCGGAACATGACCTTTGATCGGAGGAGATCGAGTTCTCTTGGCCCAGGACAATGATTCCTTCACTCGATGAGGCCATCGCCGCGAGGTTGTAGGAGGAGAGTCGCATGAAGGCTGTCCTCATCGAGTAAAGCGAACACGATCAGCTTTCAACGCCTCGAGCTCGGGTATGGTGCACAAGAGGGGGGATGCAGTGACACAGCGTGAAGGACACTGACTTGAGCTTGTACGGATGCGCCCCAATGAGAGCGATTGGTGAACTTTGGCGGTCACAGAAGTTGTGTCGTAATCTTGGGGCCAAGGGTGGAAGAGAGGGCCACGGGTGAGTCTGATGGTAGCGGAGAATGAGAGAGAGACATGAGTTGTCTTTACTAATAAAGATCTGAAGCTCTTAGAGATGTGAGGAGAGAAATGAGAGAGCAACGGAGTAATGCTTAGTGAAAATGTATCCACCTTATCATCATTCGGGAGAATATTGCTACTTATGCTGAAGCCAAAAGTAATCATGATACTCTTAATCTTGCCTCTATATTCACCACAGGATCACCCAGATAGATGGTAGATTAGTGCATCTCGATATGTGACAAGTGCGATAGCGAGTTCTCTTTATATATATATAATAGTTTCGAGCATTGATCACGATGGTACAACTTACACCACATGGTTATTAGAATACGATAAGTGTACGATTCTATGGCTATGTTCAACATTTTGCATGCTCTTTTATTTCCAATGAATATTTTGTATCTAATAGTGTCATTATACTCCAAATAAAATGTTTTCATCTGATATTCTAAGGTGATCTTTCTGAGAAGGGGACCGGCCGGTGAACTACGGTACTTGGATAGAGAGGGCATGGACTCGATCTTGACATACGGTAGAGTATGAAGAAGGGCAGAGTGTGTGAAGGGATGTGTTGATACCTTCTGTATACGAGACACTCTTTATTTATTATAATGTGTCGTTTGTGTATCTATATTTGTATGAAAAGACAAATAACATAAACTACATTGTAATGTGTGTTAGTTTGTGCAAAAACACACAGAACGTCGGTCTGAGTTCTTATTCTACAACTTTGATGAGAATCTACGAGATATTTTATAACTTTCATTAATTCTCGTGCTACTTAGATATGTACGATGAGGAACAAAAATAATATGTTTGCTTTAAAATCTTCAGGCGATTTAAACTCGATATGATGCAGTAGTGAAGGTATTGAGGCTTTGATAACAAAATATAATATGCGACGAGACGTTTGGGGAGTACGTGTCGGCACGAGAGATACAATGTCAAACTACTTTTCCGTACACACCGGCACGAAAATGGAGTAGCATAGAAGAATAATAGACACGTTCTAGAGGGTAATATAAACATGATAATCTGTATTGTCACAATTATTTTTGGTGGCAACTTGTTTTCACGACAACAAATTGGTGGACAGATTATCTGAAGATAAATAATGGTAGAATCTCATATGGATGACGAAGAATAATAGGATCCTCTCAATAAAGGTATTTATTTATGGTTTTGTGAAGGATAATAGACCATGTTATTAGGAAAAGTGGAAACTAAAAAGTTGTGAAGTGTATTTTAGTAGGTTGTGGCTATAAACTCCGAGAGAGTGTAATTTGTTGGAACGATAAAGAAGAGATTATTTATAAGTATGGATGTGACCTTAGAGAATTTGAATCATACTACACCTTGGAAGTGACCTCGGCCCTCGGTGACATGTCGAGGAGGTTAGAAGCATGAGGCGAAGGGAAGTAGTAATATTGAGAGATTGGTACGAATTAGAATGAAGCTTATCCCATTGTGTGGAAAGAATCGATTGAGTTCGAGCAAGAATGAAATGTCCCAACGTTTTCCTTTATAAGGAGATGAGTGTTCATCGAAGCAAAAGATAGACCGAGACTAGTGAATGGATGATAGCCGAGAAGAAGAAGAAGAAATAGATAAGGGGAAGAAAAACATGCGGCCTCACTAGGGTTTGTGCATTCGAGTTCTCCACTTACGGTAGGCATGATTACTTCCTCTGAGGAGAAGAACCGAGCCCGAAGATAAGGGAGCCGTACACGAGGAAGTCGAAGAATGGGGACTTGATGAAGCCGACGTCGAGAGCGATTTTGCTGTGATGTGAGGAATCGTTGTGATAAGGTGCGGTCGAAGTGGGCAACTATATGCGTGAAAAGAGGTTGAGTAGACGGCTGCCGAGGAAGTCGTCTCGATCATGGAGGGAACGGTGTACATTTTGAACGTGAAGGAAGAAGAGGAAGGAGGAGGTGTTAGAGGTGGGCGAACTGCTTGCGGAGAAACCAAACCAAAGGGAAGAAGATCGTCGACACAGGCGAGCTCGGTGAAAGAAAGGTATGTGTTTAGAGTTGTTTGCTAATATATATATATATATATATATATATATATATATATATATATATATATATATATATATATATATATATATATGATGCCAATATGAAATTATGTTAATTTAAGGTCATAAAGTTTAGCATGAACCTTTATGCGTGTAAGGAAGAAGTGCGAGTGAGTCAGTAGATTCAAAGAATTGATTCAGGTACAAATCTAATTAAGAGTCATCGTACTGTTAAATATATTAATGTCAAATTTGATAATAAGATGAATTATACTTCCTTTTAATTTATGCAAAATTGGATATTAAATCGTGAATAACTTAACTAAATAACACAACATAAGTCAAGTTGTGGATTTAAATGAACATACTTATCATATCAAATTTCATAAAATAATATATATATATAATATTTCAGTTATAAATAATGATAAATTATTTATTTAATTTATTCAATAATAATACTTTATAATTGATGATAGCTATTCTAATTTTGAAGATGTTTCAGAACTTAAAAGCAAAAAAAAAATCATCTGAAAGTAAAGTTGAAATCTTGTACTTTTAGATTATAATAGCGATTAGGCTTTTCGAAATCGGATATATTATGTTAATCGTTAGGATACATTTTATACTGCAAAATAAAAACAAAAATGATTTATCTGTTCTTTATGTTCAGTTTTGGTCGTATTAAATTGTCTATTATTAATAATTGTATCGTCGAATGTATGGTGTAAAGAATGAGATTAACAATTGTTTTGATTGTTTACGTGTGCGTGTTGATTATGATGGAATTCGCACAGCGATACGAAGTGACGAACGAACGGAACAACGTGCGCGTGAATGAAAAATGATATTGTTTATGGTGTTAGTGGGGAGATCTTAAGGTAACCACACATAAATAAATAAAAAAAGTTATTGATACTGATATCACAAGTTTTCAGTCTTCTTGTGACGAGTGTAAATAATACGATATAGATATGAAAATGATATAGTATGACATATGTCTTTATAAAATATATTGCTCGATGTATTCATAAATATCGATTATCGATTTATGCGATTTATTAAAAATTTAACTGGTATATATTTTATTTTCTTTTTCATTTTGTTATTATAATTGATGAGTATGAGTAGTTATTGATTTTCGTGACTTACTGTTATTTTAAACTAACATTCCAGGTTAAAGATAAATAATAAAAGAAAAAAAGTATAAAAAAAAACATAAAAAACGTAAAAACTTAATTATATTATTTTACTTTACTTTCATTAATGATTTTTTTATTTTATTTGGATTATATAAAATGATAGAAAATGAATAAAATAAAACTTAATTACACTATCTGACTGTCTATTCCCGCCAAATTCCAAGCTTGTAGTCAGGTCGTGCCAGTGAAAATCCTACAGCGTAGGAGAATAATATGTAATATAAATTCAATATTTGACTATCAAATGAACATATATATCTATGACTTCAAAAAAGCCACATTTGCCATTTATAAATTGTAATGTGAACAAGGCCGTTAACAAATCGTCTTCAAATAATGACAGTAAAATAAAGATATTAAACCAAACACCCGTAATTTCTTATATATCATCTAAATGATTATAAAGGAATTTTATATTAATTATGGATCATTTGCACTGAAGTGCCCAGAATATAGTTGTGCAATGTTACCATTTCACAGATTATGATGCCTTCTGTCTTCATATATTTTCTAAATTGTGCTCTTATAACTATAGTTATCCATTTTATTAGTTATTAATTGTCGCATAATTAGTAGTAATCAATACTACAGAGATAAAAGATATGAAGTTATCAATATTAATTTTATCAGATTAGCGATCATTTAGACATACAATCACCACTGAAACTCTCTTAAATTAGCTAAAGTTGACGCTTTTGATCAATCCACCTGCAATTGCTGATATCTTTCTTATAACCATCGCATCAATTTAACATATAATAATACTAAACTAAACATATACTATTTGATAAAAATGACATCCAAATAACCATAAACCAAACAAACCATTAATGCTTTCATGAAAAAGTTGAGAACGTTCAAGAATCTCATTGCATGCCAAAAGTCTCATCAGGGGGTCATAAATGTACCTCTCAGGAAAAAATTCAGCAAAGTCTTGCTTTACTCTTTTCTTAAGAGGGTGGGGTAAGGCCCTTCAATAAAATCCTGAAGGCTAGTTCTTCCGGTGGATCTGGGGATCTTTTCATGTCCTCATAAATATTCATTGCATCAGCTGGCGAACCATATCTGAGAAATCACGATAATATAGGCATAGGTCTGCGAATCAGGAAATAATTCCTTTTCCTTCATGCTAGCCCACACTTGCATAGCTTCTTCCATCTTCTGACCCTTCGCCAAAGAAATAATCAAATCCTTGTACAGAAACACGTCTGGCTTAAACCAGTCCTCCTTTTCAATTAACCTGAACATCTGCACACATTCAAGATGGTCAGCCTTCTCCACCAGACATTTAAAAAACTGAAGCCATACCACAAAATAAATCTATCCTGTCTTTGAATTGCACGATAAACAAAATTGCATAAAATGAGCAAGAGCATCTACCTAGCTTCTTAGAAACTATTCTTTAATCATTCAACAACATAAAAACAACAAAGATGTTAAAACAATGCATTTTCAAGTAATATGAACTGCTAGGACATATTGCAACGTAAGTTACTATAAAAGTTACACAAACAGAGATAGAACTTATCAAAGGATTCAGGAAATTCAGTCCAACGCTGAATGTGCGATTAACGACCAAAAGTATATAACAAGTTACACGAAAACATCCCTAGAGTTTTTACAGCTCTGCATTTAAGCAGTGAATTAATTTGTGTTATTGGAAAAGTTTTGAACATGCATTAACAACCCAAACACGCTACGAATTAAATTGTGTCCGCTCAAACTGTTCCTTAAGCTACAAAGTAATGGATAGATATTTACAAACAGCTGGTCATTAATCTTGATTTTCTAGCTAATAAACAATTGGATGAGCAATTTAGCTGCTGTGTTGCATGCTTGTTATCCTCATTTTAACTTCAAAAAGATAAAATAGATAAATAAAAGAAAATAATACACATGCACATCAGAACCTTCATTCTATATTGCTATGGCAAAAACAAGAATAAATTCCTACAAGAGTAGATGGTCAGGATGTTTATCCACTACAGAAAGGATGGCCGACTTCCATTTTGACATCTCTTCAGCTGAACTGTACACTTGAAATGTTTCCATTTGTTTACAAAGAAGTGCATGTATAATTTAATGGAGTAACGAATATTTCTTCTCATTTCCTTTTGATGGTTATTAGAGTAACTTCAAAGAAAGGGCACCCAACCCAAGGAGAGGATGGAGAGAGGAAGAAATGGTACACAATCCAGAAGAAAGGAAGGAAAAAGGGTTACAAAACTCAAATAGAGATATAAGAAGCTTTACTATATAATCTTGCGATTCCTCAATATCAACCACATCTATGGATCCCTCGTGCATACCTTTTATTAAGAGGTAAGCCATATGAAAAAATAACAAAAAAAAAAAAAAATATCAAAATTTCTCCATATAAGAAAAGCCTTTTGGTAGGAATCCTCTGAAATAAGAAAGTTAATAATTAAATATAGATCAAGCTAGAAGTCAGAGTTGGATTTTATGATGGGCTGGAGAATGATATTGACAAACCTTCTATTAGCAGTAGTGCACAACAACATTTGTATTTGTATTATTTCAACTTACGAACATAGAAAGAAACACATTTAGGAAGTTAAAAAGTGGCAGCCATGGAGATAATGGATGTGAAACTAGCTGATTACCACCGAGGTAAATTGAACGCCTGTGACAAATATTTGGGGTTTTCACCTCTGATCATCACCGTTCATTATAATTGTATTTAATCAATATCTAGGCAAATAACACATAATTGTATGCTACTAGTGGTAGTGGCAGCATATGCTGCATGGTGAACTAAGGAATATCATGCAACTCCATCACTACATATAGATGAACATAACCATGTGGTGAGGAGTGCTTAGATAACATTAAATTGATACGATCCCATGTCAAATTCGGCACATTTTCCTAAGAAATTAGAGCAAAGTAATATTTTCTCCAATTTGATACAATCCGACATCATATTCGGCACGCTTTTCCATAAAAATTAGGGCAAAATAATATTTTTTTCAATAATCCAAATAACTCAATAAGAATATAAAGACAAACACCTACAATTAGAGAGGGGTAGGTGATCTCTCCTAATTCCCACAATTTGGAAGCTAAGAATTCTCTCCCGAACCCTAAGCCAAGACTCGCAACTACGTCTCATGCATAAATCTAACTCTAGACATGTAAAGCTCTTTTATACCCAACAACAATAATAATATAAGACTAAATTTCCCTTAGGCATAAAAAAAGACATTAGGTTAGGCATCAAAATAACAATACTCCCCCAAAGACACCTTATCCTCAAGGTGGGAAAATGTGATAGTGTTCCTCCACCATAGCTATCTCTTGTTGTTTGATATATAACGCCACTCGTCATTGCTTATGAGAGCTTGTGATTTTATATCTTTGCAACGGTGTCTGGGAAAAAATTTCTCATCATGCGAAAACAAATCCCTTGGCCCGTTCCTCCAAAATCTACGAACACAATAAGGCGCACGAGGTGTGCAAGCTGCCATTTGTGACTCGGTATTCTTGTCATTGAGGCCTTCTTACGGACTTCCCTTTGTTCCAGGTTTTAGTATCGTCGTGGTTGTAACAATTGAGTACGACGCTCCATCTAATATGCTACTCTGTCGGCCTCTATTTGGTTCTCCTCTGATACAGATTAGCCTCAATCGCCTCCTCGATCTGCCGGTCTCAATGGTTGAATTGACTTAGGTATGTCGAAGCTTTAGGCCCTTCATAAAATTTCTTTTAGCCTTCCGTGATAGCTCGAATCTCTCCATGTATTCATGTGTCCGACTTGGTCAGTTATAGAATTTCTGGTGTAGATCCTTTCGGGCCAGCTCGGAAATGATCCAACAAAAATTCCTAAATTTCATCCCACAAACGGATCGGATATCTAGCCTCCCTCCTTGAAACCAGACTAGAGCTTCCCCCTCCAGACATAACCGTGCATTCATAAGTTTCTTCTCCCCATCGAGCCAATTCACGGTGAAGTATTGATCGCCGATGCACTACCGTGTATGTGGCTTTTCAAATGATCGACATCTTCACTTTCCTAACCCTAACATCTTCGTCTCAACTTGCTCTTCCTGTTGTTTCCCTCCATATATCGAGTTCGCTCTCCTCATTTGAACATAACCATATCCCTACATCTTCTCTCCATTCTTGGTCTTTCCTGCATACCTTTTGCATAATATTTTCTCGATAGATTGGCCCTGCTTGCCTCCATCAGAGAAATTTTTAATCCATCACTCATCGGAGCCCTAAGAGGAGGCCCTTGACGCCTTTATCCTCATATTCGTCTCGTCGATCTCTTCCAGTTGATTTAGCCCGTGGATCGATCAATCAGCCCAGGAAGGGTTTGCAAGCCAAATGTCGGCGGTGTCTTGGATTGCATCTAAATAGCTTCCATCTCCTCCAAGCTCTCGAATCGGGTGTCAACCGCGGAAAATCTTTCCTCTATCTTGCTTCTTCCTCCAATTTCCTCTCCAAATCGTCTATTTTTCTTTGTCATCATTATTTATTGTCACTAGGGCATACCCGGTCCCAGGATCTAGTCCTTGAATTCTAGGATCAAAATTAGGGCAAGCCTTATCCTGTTGTAGCCTTCTGCTAGTTATGGTCGAGTATGTTTGGCGTGATTCGGTGCAAGGGAGATGAATGCATGCCACAATCACCTTTATTTCCCGGATAATTGAAATTGTGATCGCATTGCGAGGTTCAATCATGACAACGGGCTACGAGCGTGACTATATCACGGTGTTCGGTCACGAAGGAGACAAGAAACTAGCGAAAAGATGAATTTTCAAGTCTTTGTATGCCGGCTTACGATTAATACAACTACCGTAGGTTCCCCGATCGTATTTGTATCGTAAAGATGACATGACTTTATATAGTGTTCGGTCGCGAAGGCGGCGCTCGGGACACCAACCAGAAGACAGGTTTCGGGTCTTTGTACGCCGTTTCCCGGTCTCCGCCTTCCGTGGCTACGATAGCGATCGTACCGTGTAAACGAAGGCTCTATCTCGCGGACGATGAAGGCTGTATTGCGCGGCGAAGTAGGAAATAGGAGGTTCGAGGTCTCTGTCTGGCCATGATCTTCGATTTTTCGAAATCGAGGAGTTTTTCCTTGTAAACGCTACGATATCATCGTGGATTTCCATATATTCCGTAGTGGATCGACATTCGCGATGTCCGCCTTCTTTGATTCGAAATTATTTGCTACGATACTAATTTGATACGATCCAACGTCAAATTCGGCACGTTTTACGTAAATCAGAGCAAAATAATATTTTAACTGATAATTGGCTAAATGAAATACGAATGTATGAAGACGATTGAGGTGAGGCGATCTCTCCAATTTCCTACAATTTGAGAGATAGGAATTCTCTCCCAAACCCTAAACCTAAGACTTAACAAATCTTATGCATAAACCTAACCCTAGACATAATAAGCTTTATTTATACTATTAATAATAATAATAATAAAAATTCAATTGCCTCCGGGCTAGGCGCCAGCACTGTAAACTCCTGCGCAAACTCATGCTTAAACTCATCATTATGCTCTAATGGGGATCATGCACAAGCTCAGTTACCGAGGTGGAGAGGAACACTATGTTCATTGTTAGCATGGGACTACTAGATCAACAAGAGCTCTTTATTACATAGATTGCTGAAAGGGAAATACGGCAAAAATTTAGAGCACCAAGACTCCAATAGAACAGATTCAATCGCCAAGAAGATTCTTCAAGAAGGAGAAGCCAACATGAGTGATATTATCAGGTGGAGAGTATAGCTAAAGAAGAGGACATTTGCATTCTCAACCAAGCCTGGCGTTTTATACCGCTCTTGCCAAACGGCCAACCTATCTTAATATAGAAGTAGGGGGAAAAATGGTGTCAGATCTCAATGACAATGAAAAGTACAATTTCGAAAGATTTAGTGGTTGCTTTGGGAAGGAGCTGGCAGATTATATAGTCACTAGTCCACTTCAAACCAAAGTACCCACCAAAGCAACCCGAGCTCATACGCAAACATTCAGGCCATCACCCATTTAGCATATAATTCCCAATTTTTTAACCATCCTGAAAGCCACAACTAGCTCAAAACGATCAAGCTGCACCCCCATGAGCGCATCCTCTGGTGAAGACTATTAAGAGATGCTACCCTCATTAATGGTTGGCTACACATAAAGAGAGCTAAGCAAAACTATTGCTTGCCTTTGGGGTTGTCAGAAGAAGGACCGAGTACATATTATATCTAAACATTCATTGCATTTTGTAGTCACAAGTATCCTGAAGAGGTGGGGGTTCAACATCCCACAGTTCAACAAGTTTGAAGAGGCCATCAACGATCTTGCCAAAGTTAGACCTAGCAACAAAACCTTTGCTAGTACATATGGACATGCGGTGCATTAATGTTGGCGGACCAGAATTGCTAAGAAGCATGAAAAAGCCACATGGAACACCTACTACCATAGCATCAACTCTTCTAGAAGCCCTCACACGCACTCACCTTTTTCCCACTCTAGAGCACTAGGATGATTGCTAGCCTACAGGCTGCGAGTTGGATTAAAAGCCAATGTGAATGCTCTCCTACCTTCTTATCTACAAGCATTGGGATGATCATCAAGAAAGAAACCAGGGATTTTGTGGTGACTATGGGACAGCAACTTCAAGACAGCACATAACTACAAATTCAAGCCATTCTTTCTCTCCAACATATCATTGGACCAGCAGGTGGAGAACAAATGCATAATTATAAAAGGTAAATGATGTGAATGCCATAAGCTTTCTCAGAGGATCAATGCATAATAGAACTTGACCAGCCCAAAACGTCAGTCAAATTGTTGTGCCCGTACAGCCATACATAGTGACTTTATTCTAAAAACTGTAAATAAGCAACATCCTCTTTTTCCTTTATAGTAGAAGATAGGTCACATTTTGTACATTTTTGATATGTTAATGCAGAAAAATGCAACTTTTGAAGGGTAAGGGAATTGCTTGGATTCTATAAATCAGACTTCAACTTGGTGGCTATCAATCCTCATCAAGATCCAAGTCACAACCAAATAATGGCTCGTGATCATAATAATCTATAATCTGATCATTATGTGAGTAAATGGATCTAAAAATTACTTTATTTGAATTTCATCCAGTGGATCCTATGAAACCTTGTTCGGATTGTAGCAGGAAAGACAACAATGATTTTTATTGTACTTTTCTCTTCCGGTTAATTCAAGTTTTGAAATCAACTAGAGTGGAATGTGACCCAATTTTAGGTACGTGAGCAATGATAAACTTTTGAGTGATAAAGAGAGTCACCTCATTGGTATAATGAGTATACCTAAGAATGAGATCAATCATCATATGCATAATTATAATCACAAGCAATCCTAGATAATGATCATGTTGATGAAGTGAATAAATACTAATTATCACTTATCTGTTTGAGAAATTCTAGCAAGAAAAGAGCAACATAATCATAGAATTGATCATACTCTGATACTTGCATCAAATCTTTCAACAAGAAAAAGAAATCATCATAACATATGAATAAATAATCATAATACTTTCTTTAGATAAGCAAGATCAATGCCCATGAAGTTACTTTAATCATCAAGGAGTATGATAGTCATAGTTGTCAGCGGCAACATGGAAGGTAGTTAATTGCTATAAGAGTTGTTTGAGTGCATCAATGAGGCTACCAGCTAATGCAAACTGCTTGAAGTACCAGGCGTTAGGCAGGGAGCTCCAATATGTGGCTGTAATGGCTGCAAGTAGTGATTGCAAGTTCCTCGATTTGTAGTTGATAGAATATGGTTGTTTTTTCAGCTTCCTATGAAAATCTGAGAAACACTAGGGCTGTTTGGAGGATGAATTTTAGTGCTGATGAAGTAAAACAATAGGAATTTTTATAGAATATTCTATTTCCTTGGATTATTTTAGGATTTTATATTATATCATATTATATTATAGTATTTTAGGGGTATTTTTATTTTGAATATAGAATTTTAAGGCTTATCTATAATTAAGTTATAAGATCAACCTGGATTCATCTTACAAATCTATATTTAAAATTAGGGGTTATCTTGTAATCCTATATTTAAATTAGGGCTTGAATGATTGCTAATTGAAATATTATTGAATGACAAGAAATGTTGAAGAGTCCCACTATTCTTTCCCCCTCTCTCCTCATTGAAAAAAAAACAAGGAGTGAAGAAAATGTGAAATCTTGTCCATTTATTAAAATTTTTTTCTAAATTTGATTGTATTACGGTGACCATCATCATCATTTCATAAGACGTTAATCCATCAAAAGATGTAGCTATGGAGAGAGTTCATTCATAATTTCAATTACCAATTTGTGGAAAAAATAATAATCATCATTTAAAATGGAAAGAATTGTATTCATTATTAGTAGTCAAAGGAGAAAAATTTGTTGAGTGTATTTAAAGAAGAAGTGAGAACAAAGCACTGAGAATATCCATTGACATAAGAATAAGTAATTTCAAACCACACTCCTTTCATATACTGTTAGAAATTTAGTAAAAAGCTTCAGTATTGGGTCAGGACCTCTCTCCATCTTTGCCTTCGTGGTGCAACTACAATGAATAAAGTTTAGATGTCATTTTCAATAAGGGATCTAGTAACCAATTTATTCTCATATTATTTAGGAAGGGAATCAATCAAGTAATTAAAGATAGAAATGAAGAAGTTCAAGTGGTGGCTAACCCCTCCGTATTTTGTATTTTTTGTTTGAAATGTTGTCAGTGAGTGAGTTGTAGAAGAAATAGATCAACTGGAAGTATGTTATTATGTACCATAAAGTTAGACTCGCTAGCTAAGTTTCCCGAAAGTTTCACTAAGTTTAGCTCAAGATGTACTCATTAGCTAGATCTCCAAAATGGCTCGCAAAGCTAGGTTCAATGCAAACTCACCAACTGGGTCTCATGAGGACATGCCAAGCAAAGCTCAAGATGCCTACCCTCCAGAATCAAGGACCAATAGGACGACTCAAGGATAAAATTATTAAGCTCATGAAGAGCTTACTTGAAGACAACATTTGACTTGTTGAAATGACTCTTAAGTCAGATAGTCACCAAAGCCCAGAGAGCACTTAGACTACTACAACTGGAATAATTGACAACTTCTCCAAATCTAATGATCAATGACAAGTCTAAGTCCTAACATCAGCTATATGCCTCTTGTATTTTTTTTTTATTCGTTCTCATATATATGATCTTTTATTGCCTAAAAAGAATCAGGCATATTGTATTATAAATGATCTTAATCTATTAGAATTAAATGAAAATATGATACTCAATAGGACACAATAGAGAAAAAGGGTTCATGTAGCCGACTCCACTAAGGGCCCGTTTGGGGCAGCTTATAAGTGCGGCGGAAAACACTGTTTTTTATTTGTGAAGCAAGCTGCCCGCGGGAGTACCCCCGCGGTCCGCGTTTCGTTCGGATTAATTTACTCCCGCGTTAAGTTAAGTGTTGCCGAGATGAGAATGATTAGATGGATGAGTGGCTTTACACTTAGAGACAAAATGCGAAATGAATATATCCGTAATAGGGTTGGAGTTGCACCGAGTGTCGGATAAAATTGATCGCCTTAGATGGTTTGGTCACATTAAACGTCGACCACGATGGTCCGTTAGGAGAGTAGATGTTTTAAATACGACTTATGTTAAGAAAGGCGGAAATGAGACCTAGGAAAACTTGGGCTTATTGCATAAAAAATGATCTTAATCTATTAGAATTAAACAAAAATTTGACACTAAATAGGACGCAATGGAGAAAAAGGATTCATGTAGCCGACCCCACTTAGTGGGATTAAGGCTTTGTTGTTGTTGTTGTTGTTGTTGTTGTCATTCATGCCCTCGTTCGCATATCTCTTCCCCTGGTACACATCTTCTGTGAGCGCTCCTCGCTATATCCCGCGGACCTCACACTCCATCACATTCTCGGCTCTTCTCTCGCTTTTGCCGACGAGAAGATCTTCTTTCCGCTCCGGCCATGCTCCGGCTGGCATGAATGCAGAGGTGGAGGTGAAAGAAGTCTTTGGAGCAGACCGAGAGCCGGGAAGTTGGGGAATCGATCCAAGAAATGTAGAGCGAATCGGAGAAAGCCCTATCTCTCTAAGCTTCTTCGAGGCATGCGTTCGCTGTCGAGGAGCACTCAGGTGCTTGTCTCAACTCGTCGTGTCATTGATCGCGTTCTAAGCGGCCTTTCGACTCGTCTCCGTCGCTCTAATCAAGTTCGCACTACTAGTCCATGTGGTAAAAATCTTCTTATCACGTCCTCTCCGACGGCTTTTTTGTTAAGTCTTGCATTTAAGATTTTTGAAAATGAAGAATTTATGGATTCGATTATATGATGGAATTCTTTGGATGCCATCTTGCTCAGATGGGATTTTATGTCCAAAGGTTAAGTTAAAACGGAAATTAAGGTCTGTGGATTTTCGAAGTTATCATTGCATGTGTGAAATATTTTGTTGTTTGGAAATATTCACTTTAATTGTTTTATAAATCCACCTTTACATCGTACTACCAGCGTTACGTCGGAAGCATGAACTCTTACGGTCCCCTCTGTGAAATATGTAAATGTATAAGAATTGTGTGCAGGTGAAAATTTGCTTAACCGTTATACTTTTAACATATTTTTGACAAAATTCTATTATGTGCAATTCCATTAACCTTTGCAAATCAAGCATTATGTAGTTGCAATATGTGTTAACTTGTGTAAATATCTTATATTTATGTTTATTTGCTAAAATATAGTTTTCTTAACCCTTTATACAATTAAAGGTTTGGTTTAAGACCTGTAAATATGTGGAAGAATTTGGGTGCTATGTGATGTCCAAATTGAAGCTTTTCTTCACATCCAAATAAACTTCTTTAATTGTTCTTTTTCTTGCAACTTTATTTGAATATTTGCATTTTTTTGTTATCTTTATTGTTTCGCTAAATTAATTTTAGCGAAAATAGTTATTTTACGAAGCAGTGAAAATCAATTTGATGCCAATATGAAATAAAACGGCGTAACGAACATTCGAGTTCGGGGTATAATGGTCGTTAATCATGACATTCTTAATCAATTGTTCGATATTTCAGCCAAACCGATGACGAACATCCGGATCGAACGTTTATCAATGAAACATCCGGATCGGCGGCTTATCTGGATGTTGGATCTCTGTTGCCCAAAGAATAAACCACTAAGTGGGATAAAGGAGCATTTGTTCTTGCTTAGTAGTATATAGCAATTTTTGTAGCACGGATCCTCACCTATAAATAGGGGTCGCGAGATAGAGGTGGAGTCTCCTTTTTTGTATTTCACGCAAACTTAAGTATTTAGCTTAACATTACGTTTATTGACCTAATTGTGGATTTCACAAAACGCCACCTCTTTAGGTTAGCGAAGTTAGCACACGTAACCATTTGTTATTATAATTTTTTGGTGATTTACATTTCGCTCGGCAGAATCTGTGTAGGCTCACCAGTAGTGACCATAGAATACGAGTATTGAGGCCGCCCTTGATTTAGAAATTTGAATCGTTTAACGACTCGCTGTAGTCTCGTATGTGTGGTTTGAGTCATGACGAGTTAGTTGAGTTAGTAGTGATATATTGAAACTCAGTCGAGGTTATAGGCTTGGAAAATGCCTTATGAAGGCCTTTTGGACTCGAGGGTTCGCTCTTTGAAATAGCACACAAATCTGCACAAATTTGTCTTAAATCACGTTAAGCGCCTAAAATTCATATATAATCTACTAATCGAGATGAAACCAAACTTAAATAACATGAAGGCAATGACAACACGGAATTTGAGAACTATCTTGGCTATCGGGGCATATTGAGGCGCATAGCGAATGGTTACATGAACGGATGCTGTAGGCGAGGCGGTCGGTATTTTGGCACGTGAGATGCCGATTGAATCGATAAATGCTATTCGTTGTGCCACACGAATCGGACTTGAACTGATAGATCGTCGATAAGATTATCCAGGACGATTCCAGATAAAGAAACGGACGCGAGCGCGTGCGAAACGTCGATTTTCTTAAGGAGGGCCGCGGTGATATGGTTCTTAGCGGGAGCAAGCCATACCTAGTAATGCGTTTAAATGAAATAATAATAATAATAATAATAATAACTTAAGGAGGACACCCACATTGATATGGTTCTTAGCGGGAGCAAACTATACACAAACTAATGCGTTTAAATGAAATAATAATAATAATAATAGTAATAATAATAATAATAATAATAATAATAGTAATAAAAGAATCATTATATAAAATAAAGAAAACCTGCGCACGCACTCCTCTCCTTCTTCGGCCGAAACCCTGCGTTCGTCACCTCGTCCCTGCGCGAAACTTCCCGTCGCTTGGCGACGGCTGGCAACAAACGAGCGCTCCTTGCGCTTCCTCCTGCGCTGACCTAAACACCTCACCTTCAAACTTCCCATTTCGGTAAGTCTCGAGTCCCCAGTTTGAAGTACATGTCTAGGTTTAGAGTTTTAAGTCATGTTCATTTTTCAGAAAAAATAAAAAATGTTTTGATTCCAACTTAGGTTTGTGGATTTTGTCGTAGGATGTTTATTTGATTCCTGCAGGTGGTTGGGTTTCATCTAATGCAAATTTTCTTTTCCAAATCTTGTGAAGATTCTGTCAATATTACTTCACAAAACTGAAAATAACATGGAGGAGCTCAATAATTTTTGGACAGATACTTCATAGAATTTTGCAGATTTTCTAATCATGTGTCCACATGTGAAGCACCTGGATTTGATTGTATATGTGCTGATTTTCTAATCTTTATATATATATCTTCCAATGTATTTGTGCAGATTCTCTAATTATACTTTATATATACACATATCAACTTATCCTATGCATGAAATGGTGTGTTTCACTTTTTATAAGTTAGAATGGTGGTAATTCTTTCGTGATATTATTGCTAGGTTGCTTATTTGCACTTGGGCAGGTGAGCAAGTTATGATGAAGGAGAAAGAATAAGTTCATTACATTTTAATTGTTCAGTTGGGAGTTTGTTATAGTTGTCATGCATAAGATCTAATATTTTTTATGATATTTGACTTGACGGTCACTAAATAAAGATCCCAACTATCATACAGTTAACCAATTCTTGCTAGTTGCTATTGCATCTTCTTAGCTCATTCTATAGAGAAGTGGGCTTGTTGTGTGCCGAATGGGGATGTCCCTTAATCTAAAATAGTAATTAGCCTTTCTTTATTTAGTCTGCTTATTAAGTATAAGAATGTTTTGGAAATTATGAGGAAAACATGTTATTCGTGAAATCAAGCTTATTTTCAGTCATCAAAGAAATTAAGCAAAAATAAGAGGAGAAATGGGATTTAGATTCCAGTATAATTTAAAGTTGCCATTTTCTCTTTCATCTAAGATTTAGGTTAACAAAGGAACTTCCTTATGCCAAGCAAGTCATATGAATTTACAAAATTAACACGTATGTCTTAGTTTTTTAAGACTTACATGCATATCACTTAATTCTTACCTGTCTAAATATCTAACATCTAAACTTCAATTTCCTCATATATGTTGTCTTACTTATGCATGGAAGGTCATATTTCAGTTTTTTTTAAATTATTATGGCGGTATTTCTTTTATGATATGAAAGATTTGAGTGGAATATAAGTGTTAGATAAGTAAATGCATAGGAACTGCTTAATATGTGTGCATATAAACGCCTCATTTTTTTTAAAGTTGTAACCTAGTTTCCAATTTTTTCACTATATGCTACCTTCCGTTTGCATGGAAAATCGTATTTCAATTTTGAAAGTTACTATGGTGGTATTTCTTGTGACACATGGAAACTGCTTGATATGTATGTATGTAAACGCCTCATTTTTAAAAGTTGTACCTTAGCTTCACTTGTGACACTTTTTTAGTGTTTCTTGACAAAAAAAACATAAGGCAGTTTGTTCGTTTGTTTTCATTTCATATTTAAAACTTTTTTTTTTTTGAGAAAGCATAATAGAAATTAAGAAGATTTACATACATGTCACTTAATTCCTATGTATTCACATATCTAACTCTAAACTTCAGTTTTATTACATATAAGTTATATTACCAATGCATGATAAAGCGTATTTTACTTTTCACAAGAAGTTAAAATACTCGTATTTTTTAACGCGCTATGAAGATTTGGTAATATTTGAGACTTTTGACTCCTTTACTATTTATCTTATGAAAGATTTACATACATGCCACTCAAATCATATGTGCTTACATATCAAACACCTAAAGTTTGAGTTCTATGTCAAACTTTGGAGCGGCTGATGCTATGAAACTACTTAAGTGTCATTCTCGGATTTTTTTGTGATTGGAAATATTCAAATTATTCTGGTTTTATACGAATCATTAAACTGGATTATAAGTTGGTAAGTGTTAGTGATATGGGCAATGATGTATAACATCTTTTACTATATACGTGCTAATAAAGTAGTACTATATCTCTTAATCTGATGATTTATGAAGGTCTAGGAAAGGTATTACTATTACCAATAACTGGTTTAGAGTTATCATTTTATTCAGGGGCTGTTGGTGGTTCTAGCCCAAAAATTTAAATGACTTGTGAACTATTTGATTGGAAATTATTTTTATGTTATTAAATTTTAACCACTCTTAAGCATATCAACTTGGGCTATCTTGATGGCTCTAAAAGTCAATTGATTTATATATATGAAGATTGAGAATTTTGGGTGTTATCTTCTTACATGTCCACTTGTTAGTCATTTTTGTTTGGGTTTCCAAGTTGTCTTCCCTTGATTGTATTGCTGGTAGCTTCAATTCAGGGTTGGTTTATGCAAATTGATGTTCCGGTTACTAATGGAAACCCCTCAAAATAGGTTATTATGGCTAAAGGTCTGAAGCTGAGCCCATCCTTAACTCAGAAATACTTATATCCAGTTCTAATTTTTCACATATTTAACGCCTAACTCTATGTAAATATGTATGCTTATGTTTTAATATATTTCGCATACGTGTTTCAAAACATTCAACGTTTATTTAATTCCTATATATTTGCACGTTTAACACATAATCTCAAATATTTTTTTGAATAGCAATAGAGGCGGCATGTCTGTTCTGTTAGTTTCTCATTTAGTGTACTTGATTATGTGTGCTCTGTTTAGACGTGTGACAATGTTATTTTTAACACTAACTGCATCTGACGTACGAAAGGAAACCCAAGGTAGAACGCAGAACATATGCATGGGTTGAAACCTATGCGAAACCTGCCTTTCTTGACAAAATTTTCAGTAATCCTTAAAACCTTGTAACAAAATTCATTTAAATAAATTACAACAATAAAATAAAGAACCTATGATAAGCCGCCCGAGGCATGACTTCTCTCTTTCCTTCTCTCACGGAACGAGGCGACGATGAGATCGAGTGGTGGTCGAGCGCTTGAGTAGCCCGTCAAAGCCCAACGCGAAAGCGAATGATAAACGCAAGTAGCTACATGAAACATCGACACAAACTCCTGGAGCTTCGAAGTCGTTCGTCTAGCACGATGTAAATCCCCACTCTTTTAGGCCCTCGCATGATTTTATGTTGTGCGATATAAGCCCTAACACTTTTTAGGATCATAAGGTCGTTGTTCAGTACGAAAATCCTCTCATCTTAAATAAATTGCAGGAGTAAACATCAAATATCGTTTCCAAAACTATAAAGCGAATAGTATGATAGTTTGGGAAGTCGTTGAGGTTCCACTTGGGAGCACATGACATTCGCACATTTACCCTTTGGTTTTCGAAAATAGTTGTTCGCATTGAGTCGTTTAACGATTTTCGCATGGTGATCGCGAAAACTAAATTTTGAATTCTTAAAAGTGAAAAATCTCGACGCAATCGAAGTTTTAGTGACTCGGTCATTTAAGATATATGATGCTTTAGAGGTTCGCGGCATAGGGGGTGGTAACTGAGATAATGTAAAGTGTCTTCTCTGGAAATTAGGTAAGATAATATATGTTAGAAATTTCTGGCAACCAACCAGCAAACAACAAAGCCTTAATCCCACTAAGTGGGGTCGGCTACGAATGAATCCTTTTTCTCCATTGCGTCTATTTAGTGTCAAATTTTCGTTTAATTTAATAGATTAAGATCATTTTTATGCGATAAGCCCAGTTTTCCTAGGTACGCACTCTGCCTTTCTTAACATAAGTTGTATTTAAAACATCTACTCTCCCAATCGGAACATCGGGTGGTCGACGTTTTAATGTGACCGAACCATCTAAGGCGACTCTCTCTAATTTTTATCGAACCTTGGTGCAGCTCCGGCCACATTACGGATATATTCATTTCGCATTTTGTCTCTAAGTGTAAAGCCACTCATCCATCTAATCATTCTCATCTCGCTGACAACGAAAACGCGATTTATAACCTCTTTTAAGAAATGAACGTTAATACCGTAGAGCATTGAAGGTCTCACCACCATCTTATAAAATTTTCCTTTCGATGCAAGCGGTACTTTTCTATCACACAATAGGCCGGACGCATTCCTCCATGACACGACCAACTTTGAATTCTCACCCATTAACATCATTAATATCTTGTCAGCTTTTGAACAATGGACCCAAGATATCTAAATCGTTCACACCTTTTAATAATTTGATCACCCAAAGTTACACTTCGTCAGACCTCTTATCGCCTAAAATTACATTCCATGTATTCGGTTTTAGTTCTACTCGAACGGGCCTTTAGACTCCAATGTAAGACCTCCATAATTCCAGTTTTTTCTGGACTTTTTCTCTTGTCTTATCCACGGGAGGATATCATGGTAAAAGCATACACGGGGTACATCCTCTTGTAAATGGCCGGTAAGACCATCATAAATAAAGCGAATGGGCTTAAAGCCGATCCTTGATGTAAACCAACGGAAATAGTAAAATGCCGTGAATCCTCAGCAGTTCGAACACATGTAACGGCTACGCATACATATCTTTAATGACTTGAATATAAGTCAAATCAACACCTTTCTTCTCGAGGACTCTCAAAGAACATCTACAGGAACCTTATCGTAAGCTTTTTCTAAATCGATAAAATCAAATGTAGATCCTCCTTATTATCTGTACCTCTCCATCAAACCTCTTAATAAATGTATAGCTTCCGTAGTGAACACACTGACATAAATCGAAATTGATTATGAGAAATGCTTCGTAATACGTACGCTTTATGTTTGATTACCCTCTCCTTAACTTTAAAGTATGACACATCAATTTAATTCTCCCTCGTTGCACTCTTGTGCATCTCCTTTATTCTTAAAAATGGGGACCAAAATGCTCTTTCTCCACTCCTCGGGCATCTTTTTTTGTTTTTAAAATAATATTAAAAAGTTTAGTAAGCGAAACACAAAATCGCACAACTTGTATTCCATGATTGCGGATATCGTAGTCTCTGAGACTTTCCTACCTTGGTTTCTTTTCACTTTAAATCAACTTCTTTTTTACAATGCGACACGGTAAAAGTGAAAAAGTTTTTATTATTATTAAGTATTAAGATGTAGGTCGATCATCTTTCAGTAAATCGTTAAAAAGTTTATCAAGAAATAACTACGCACTGTATTGAATATCTTTTAAATCAGCTTTTGATTTTAAATATCTGTGCTCTCTTGAAGTTAAATGTCTTTCTTTCTTTTCTGCTGTTTAGGTAGTTTATACGTATATTTTTCGTTAAGCAGTATCACGTATTTATAAGATCGGCTAAAACGGGGTACAGCGTCTGGAGTGTGCTTTTAAAATACATATGATGATTTTATATTTTCGGTCTCCTATGACTTTTACGTTTAATGGAATTTTTATAACGTAACTTATATATTTATCTTTCTACCATTATTGTTAAAACGCATTATTTTTTATTTATAGAAAGCTTTTTAACTTGATTAAGTATCTTTAAGCGAAACATTTAATAGTATTAGTTAATTTTAAAAAGTAACGTTCGCATCTTCATGGCATCCGAATATTTAAATCTTGAATTTCTTTTCAGCAAAATAATTTTATTTGTGTCTTTTAAGTGCACATCTTGTTACGATGTTGAATCACAGTATTCTTTTATTTTAAAACTATTGCGTCTTAAAATGTGGAAGCAATAATCGATGTTGAGTCTTAATTCTTGGCTGGAATAACCTTCTAATCCTTCTAATCTACGACGATGTTCTTAACCTGTAAGAAAATAATCAGTTTCTTTTTATTGAATCAATTCTTATAGTAATAAGATCTTTGTCTCTTTTCTTGAATAAAGTATTAGTAATAATAATCATACTCATCTGTGCATAATCTAAATGTTCTAAACATACATTCAATACGGCTATGCCAATGGCATGAATATTTACCGAAATATTATAACAGTACCTACCAAACGTAATAAATTTAAATCTCGATAAAAATTTTTATGAGGTATTGATGTATTAAATCTTCATCATTCAAGGAATTTATCTTTAAATCCCCATCTATGGCTGAAGACATCATAACATAATATTAAAAATCTTGGTATCAATAATAATCTTAGAATCTTTTATAATTATCTCAGAGCTACATTAATTTTAACAACGTTATCTTTATTTTTATACATGATTATCATAAATTTCTGGTAGAGCTATTTGCAGAATCTTTGTAGTTTAAAGCACAAGTTATCGATTTCCTTGACTTTTATAGGCAATTTAGTTCTTGAATACGTAGGATATTTATCTTCTATGGATCGTAATATCAATGATTCCGTTAATTCTGGTGAGTACATGTTCCGAGATCACATCTGTCTGTCTGGCGGTAAGCTTAACTTTTACTACACCTCAAATCCGTGATGTAGGAACCGCTATACTTATGACACTACACCGGGCGTAGGTGTGGCGGCCATGCACACTCGGCGTATTCGGGCCATACGGCGCGTCGCTTCCGAGAGGACGCCAGCACCACGATGATCGAAAGGATTCGTATGTGATTTTCCCCAAATAAGGGGTGCACGCCATTTATAAATGCTGTATGACACTCCGCTTTTCGCATCCAGAGCCGGGGCCAAACGACGACGATGTTTGTTAAATTTCGTAGTAAATAAATATCTCAAACTTAACTTGGTTGAATAATCGAGGCTGTTATCGAGTGATATTCGTTTCGAGATGAAGTATTGCGCAATATCGTGCTCATTATTATTAGTGAACGTAAGATACATTTGGTTTAATTTTTAAAAAAGTTAATATTCGTTTTTAAATTAATATATATATATATATATATATATATATATATATTAAATTAAATTATTTTCATTTAAAAAAAAACTAACGAGTTGATTCTTGGAAAAGTGATATTTTTAGTTTGAATAAACGAAATGATATCGAGTGATATTATGATATTTCAGAATAAAGTATTACTTATAATAACGTCTTCCATTTATTTAAAAGCGAGTTGAATATGAGATACGTTGAGTCTAATTTAAAAAAAATTAAAATTGAAAACTTTTTAAAATTAAAATTATATATATATATATATATATATATATATATATATATATATATATATATATATCTATTAAGCTATTTTCATTTAAAAAAATAATAGATCGATTCGGCGACTTCGACGAAAGGACTAATTTTTCTCCTAATAACTTTGATTTGGTGGTTTTCGTTTTCACACATCGATGTGCATTCATGCCCCGTAGACGATGTTCTTCGGTGATGAACGCTCGTGCTGCGAAGCGGTATAGTCGACTCTTTTCTCTTGATTATAGAGTCATTTGTTTAATCATCCTTAAACAGAAGAGTTTTAGAATCACTAAATTTTAAAGTGGTATACCCCCAATAAGGTGATAGATTAGGAGCGATAAATGAAATTGATCGAAAAAGGTTCGACGTGAAATTAGCAGAGGCTCGATTTTTAAGTCACATGTTCACATTAGTTTCATCCCTCTTAGGGATTTAACCTGTTTTTAACAAGTCGGGCCAAAATCATTCACCGAAATCCCTTTATTAAAATTTTGAATGAAATAAAGTTTGTGAAACACGAAAATGAAGCACAAAACATAAAAAATCAAAATCTCCCCGAAACAAAACAAAGCTCTAAATTGAAAACAAAACAAAATTCGACGCAAAAACGAAAATCAAAAACACGAAAGTAATAAGGATAAGTTTGGAAAAAACACGATTAATGAAATGATTTTGTCGATTCGGTGTTCGTCTTTGAAATTATTACAATGAAAATAGAGCATAGGACGCCATTGATGCTCGAAGTGCCCAAACTCATCAAGACGATGTCGTCTCCGAAATTGATTTTTCTCGTTTGCTGAAGACTCGAACTTCTACCGAGAAGACTTCCGGCACAGGATCGATGATTATGTTCGGAGCGGCTTGAATTTGGTGACGGTAAGAGAAAGCACCTGTTATGGCGAGGCAGTGCCCTTGAGGTGGAATGTGTCAGTGAGTTGAAACGAGAAGCAAACAGAGTTCCCTCCGCTTAAGAAGGCCAAAATTGATAGAACACCCGCTATGTTCGTTATTCTTGCTGCGCGTGTGCTGTCGTCTCCGCTATCGTGAGCACGTCGCTGCCATCAGATTTACTATTACCGCGCTGTTACCCAAAATTATAGAAGGAAAAAGAATTATCGAGAAGAGGAGTGGAGTTGATGCCATTGCCCACGATACTGCTCAGGTGTTTGAAATCGAATTCGAGTTGAAAGTACGGCCACTAACTCAGTTATAGAGGAGAAACCAGAACCGGAAGATTCTGAAGGCCAAGAGAGTAAAAGCACAAGAGATGCTTCCTGCCGTTGAGATTCCTCATCCTGATGAACGGGATTTGCACGAGACCTCCTTACTCTTGCGGAGGGAGCGAGTTACACTGGTATGTGCAACTGAGAGGAATAAAGTGTTTATGGATTCTTTGTCGCACTTACCGACCATCTCGTCATAATGGTCGAAAGTAAGATGAAGGCGAAGCCACGCCTCCTACTCGAGTCCATTACATCTTTGAGAGATTGGCTCGAAAGGAAAAGCGATTACGTTGCCAAAGGAATCACAGAGATGGGATACGTATATCACACGAATGAAAGTGAGATTCTAAAAAAACATGGGCCCATCACGAGTTTTACGGATGCGTTTAGAGAAAGGAAGCACGAGTCGTCTGTGTTTCGCGAACTTTGTGGGAGATCGTATGATTCTTCTTTACCATGCCTCCGATGTCATTGTCGCCTCCCAAAAACCCACGAGACGTGGGCAGATTGATGCCATCTTGGTCCCGAGTGCCATCGATCGGCTGGCATATGAAGAACCCTCGAGGAAAAGTGACGACGAGGTCACTTGTCATCGTATACGATCACCAACGCGATTGGGAACACTTCCTCCCAACAATTTAATTTGCTGACGAGACAACTTGGTACAAGCATCGATACGAAAAGGAGAAGGTGTAGAGGCACAGGTTTCCGAACCGATACTATTGAAAAAATTAATTGTCTCCATGAGATTGATTGTATAGTAGATGTTCCAAATGCCAATACCACTACACCGAGCCGCACGGGAGGGGATGTACGTGAGAGTCTCGATTGACCTTAAAGTTATCGAAAGTCGATCGAGGTACGCTGGAGAAGGCTTTGAGCGGCATCGATGATGAAGATTATGATCGACGGATCACATAGAGGAGAATTTTGCCGTTAACGTCGTTGAAACCATAGCCTCATTGTTTTTGTAGATAAAAGGTTGTCCTTTTCTTGAGAGAATTCATGAGATCTTCTGAGATATTTAGCGGAAGAACGGCGGATGATGTTATGGAGAAAAGAATGGAGATCATGGCTGTCATGAACACGCTCAAAATCAGCCTCGATCACCAAGATAGTATCTTCGAGAGGCATATTAGCCGAGTTTGTTCATATCGCAAACGAAAAAGAGTACACTTACGGCGAGAGACGAACAACCAAAAAAGGATTCGATACAGAGTTTGATCTTGAAAAATGACATCGAATGTATGGTAGAGCAATAATTGAGAGAAGGCCCATTTCAGTCGAAGAAAGACACTAATTTTGAAGGAGTAGACCCTACAGGAATTTGATATAGGTATAATATCTGAGGGTTTCGTACGCAAGTAGATTGAAAACAATTAATGAAATCGGTAGTTAAATATAACGTATTTGCGCCTTTTGAGGCAATTCTTCTGCAATCAGAGAGGCAGTGACGATTGTTATCTTAGGTTCGTGAGCAGTCTCTTAAAATTCATAGGTAGTATCTGAAGAAATGCCCATGACTCAATAATGACATTCTTTGAAGCTTGGAAAGCCTTTTGTTAAACGGTTCGTAGTGACCAACGTCGTTGTAGGTGATGCGCGTGAGCATGATGGCCGACAAAAACCTTGGTGGACTACGTTGCGATGCATTTAAGCGTCTACGGCCTTGACTCCCGAAACCGACGTACGATCGAGATTACGATTGAAAACGTACGAACGGGTGAACTTGCACTTTCAGATGCAAATCAGGCATTTCATTGCTCGGCAATGTCGGATGTTTGCGAGAAGCAAAACTCGGATTTACGGGAAAAGTGATTAGTCGAAACAGTAAAGGCCTTTGAGAGGAAAGTGTGAGAGTGGCGGCCGGTAGACGAGGAGGTAAACAACCAATGCGAGATACAAGTCGAACGAGTCTCGAAGAGCTACCGGCCCTCTCGGCGTACGGTCGAGCGGTCGTTCCGACGGAGACGCATACGGATAGATGGTATCTCCGTATAGTCGGCGAGCGGGGTGTGTTTCGGGCAGGTGGGGAAGATGTTCGAAATCGGCTAAGAAGCCGAGTTGGATTGCCCAGGAACGAACAAGCCGAGGAGGACGTCGATAGAGAGGATCTGCTGAGTATTGCTCGCTGCTGGAGCTGCCACCATAGAAGATTGTTTCGAGTTTTTTAAAGATTGGCTTGAGATAAACTTTAAAAATGGGAGCATGTGATACGAAAGAATATTTGAAAGAAACTAGAAAAAATTCGACGAACGTGATTTGGTGATCTGATTGTTCCAGTCCTTATGCGATCGAGGATGGATGTAATACGATGCAGGCCAAGTCTCCGAAGAAGTTATTGAATCAAATCAGCTGGCACGTACGAACGATACAAAATTCGAGACATGTGGCGCTCTCGATCGCGGCCCGGAAAAGCTACCTCGAAATAGACAAAAAAGATAGTGAGGAAGCGATGACTGACAATGTGAAGAGTAAAGTAGGGGTTGCTTCTAGTAGATTTGTTATTTCGGATTTGGAAGAGAAATCCGCAAAACAGATGACTCTATGATTACTTCTTTGTCCCTTCAGGGACATATAATGCTAAGAGTTATGATTTCGACTATGTTTTAACTATCTCTAGTGATGACGTAACTAATAATAATCAAGTTAATTCGAATTTCAATTCCAATGATAATTCTCAAATCACACAAAACCTCAACAAGTTCGTCAATAATAAAGAAGAGAAAGTGACCACATGAGTTACAACGGCTTGAAACCGAGGGCACATCTTCGAGTTTCGGAACCGATGACAATCGACTTAGAGTTTCGGATTCGAGAAATGCATCCGAAAGAACAAGTTATGACTCGGAAGATGTGTCACAGGATAAAATTCAAGAATTAGAAATAATATAAATAAATTTAAGAAGCGGAAAAGTGTTACCTCCAAGAGCGACTCGTAACAAAACGAAAAATGTGCGATTGAGAAGAGTCGGCTTCACTTAGATGAAGAAACAACTTGCAGGGAAAAAACAGTCCTTGATAAAGTGGATTACAAAGTACTAGCACATCATAAGAAGTTGCATGCCAAAAAAAGCATTTACGATGCTTGATCTGTCGAAAGGAGATGAGGGAAGCATTGATCGAAGCCTTACGTGATCGAAAAATTTGCTTAACCTGGTAACCTCCTTCAATGAGGATTGTTTGTTGAAGGAACAATTAGGAGATAACCTTCGCGAGATGAAGACTTGTTGCTCGGAGCGCCGATCCCCAACTTCGATTCTTGTACATTTTTGTCAAAATTAATGATTCGTGCTCTCAGGAGTATTCAGTGAATCGGGAGCGTCCCATCAATAATGAATGCGGACATTGGCATCTTGGATATTGACACTCGCGAAGCTACAGTAATGAGAAATGATCATGGCGGTTTTTAAGCAGAAAGGAGAAGAGGCTGTGTGATCGATCAGCATCGTTGAGGATCGACGATTTAGTAACCTTGACAAAGTTCCACGTATCAACTGCGAAACTTCATTCAATGTCATATTGGGTCGACCATGGATTCACAACATAGTCCCTTCGTCTCTACATCAATTTATAAAATAATATGAAGATGGACAAAAGCGTTGCATAAAAGGAGATCTACAATCATTCATAATACATGAAGTACGCATTTACGAAGATGTCCTTTATTATGCTCCCTCAAAGAAAACGTTCTTCTCCAGAGACACCATACCAAATAAAGTCAAAGGTCCAAAAGGATTACAAGATCGGGGCCATCTGGTTCTAGTTGACGACTACCATCACTCCTTTACAACGAGATGATGGGCTTTCTTCTAGCACTCGCATTCGGGCTCAAAGCCGAGGACGACGATGAGGAAGAAATAACAAGGTTGTTGAGCAGAAGAATCTGATCATTTAATTGATTTGGAAGATAGCTCTGGGAAGAAAGGATTGACAAAGATGCGATGACAATAAATCGAATGAGCGCCGATTCAAGATCTCTTTGAAAAGTGGAGAAAAGTGAATATGAGTTAAGGTAAGATAAAATCAATCACTTTATCGAGTCCATAACACAGCACGATTCATCCTCATAGGATTGAAGGTTTGGTGGTCGAAAGTGTAAGGTGTGGGAACAAAGTGATAAAACTTCCCACGTGATTAATTCGAAGTCGATGGCCCAGAGATGTTTCTTTGAGTTAATGGAATTACCTCTTGGATGGTATCACGTGTTCGAAAAACTCGTTTCAACGTGGTGTTGTGCACAATTCGTTAATAGAAAGGGTAGGTTACCTCTACGAACTACGGAAGAAAATAAAAATCAAACTTTTAACTTTGAAAAAAGGTGTTAGATTCGGCAACAGTGGGTAGTCGATATAAAATTGTACGAAGTTGTTAGTAATAAATTAGATGAAGGCTTGTCTCGAAGCCGCAAATGACTAGGAACTCATCGATAGAGAGGATGCTTCACCAAAGTTTGATGACGATATCAAGTCGACATCATCTTCAAAGAGATTCGATTTGGGAACTAAGGAAGAAGCTAAGGCCTGCCAGTTAGTTCTCTGTTGAATGAAGAAGAGTCTCTTGACATAATCGAGTTATTAACGAAATAAAAATGTTTGTTTCGTTTGGAGTTACGATGTGGTTACGATTTGGCTCCGAAGTTGCGGTCAAAGAAGTTAGGGTGAACCAAAGCCGCACTCCGGTGTGTGGCTCCCGGAATGATGCGTTTTTGAGATCGAGCAACAAGTTACGGCGAGTCGAAGGCGAAGACGCTAACTTTGTACGAAAAGAACAATATCCAACATGTGGATTGCTTGACGTAGTCCGAGTCGGAAAAAGAATGGGCCGATCCGAGTCGTATGGAAGCCGAGGACTTGAGCAAAGCATACCGAAGGATTTCTCGTTATCAATCCAGGAATTAAGATAGATATTGTGTAGTCGCACACACAATCTTAACATGCATGGATCGTCGAATATAATCGAATCGAGATAGCACCGGAAAACAACGCTCGATGCTTTCGGGACACGATCGGGATATGCGCACTACACGGTAATGTCCTTCGAATTAAAGAATGCGGGAGCAACATGCGAGTGAGAAATGACAAGTCTTTTATGAGCGCAAATTAAATCAGTTAATAATTTGTATGAATGCTTGTTCTTTAAAAAACAAGCAAGAGGATCTTTTGTATGATTTGAGAATTGTTTTTGAACGGTTACGGCAAATTTAAATTTTAAGATGGATCCTTTAAAGTGCGCCTTTGGTGTGTATACGGAAATTTTGAAATTTATTTTTATTTAACATGGAATTAATTGATACGAGAATATTAAAGTTATCTTAAATGTCCCCACAAAACGCAAAACAATTACGATGTTTCAAGAGAAATTAGTATTTACAGATACTTTATATCTAATATATCGAGAATGTGTCGAGTCCTTTTCGTGACGAAAAAGGTTCCAAGTTTGCTTGAGACGATAAATGTCGATCGGCCTTCAAAAATATCGAAGCAATCCTTAATAACCGCCTCTTGTATTGGTAGCCCAATCTCGGGTAGACGTGAAATTTTATACCGCGGCTCTAGACAAGCTCACTATCGAGACCGCAGTAGGCTTAGGTCGATTGATGAGGGTAAGGAATGTATAACATTTGATAATAGCTACAAACGGAGAGGTAAAATATCCTCATGGAGAAGCATTATCTAGCTTTAATCGTCCAGTACTTGTAGCTTGGGCGTGTGTTTTACTTCGCGAGGTCAATCTTATGCTTAGGCAGGCAGCTTTCGGTAAGTTGGCAAGGTGATCGATGATAATATTGCGATTGAAATGCCTGCAACGCTCTTATTACCATTAAAGAACAAATCTTTGCGATTTTCTTGTGCTTTGGCCAGATTTACCGAGCCGAGTCTCTCCTCGCGACTTCACAGAGGAAAAAATGGCGTAGAAGAGCTCGATACTTTAAGCATTGGGAGATATAGTTCAACGGAGCTTCTTGACTTGAAATCAAGGATGCCAGATAATGCCGGTAAGACGAGGAATCGGTTTGATCTTCATTACACGAAGCGGGGGATGTTGAGATACTTCTGGTTAATAGAGCATTATTGTATAAAACAATGGCGAAATATGAAGCTGATATTTGGGCCCAGATTGGCGATTCTTGTGAGGATAGCCGAATCGGCGTATACGACAGTGAGTTAATCGTTCGACGGTGGCGAACGTTATAAAATTCTGAAGACAAAATAAAAAAGTATTTCTAATACACGATGAAGCTACTAGAGCAAATTACCAACGTGACACTATATCGAATTCCAAGAGGAGAAAACGCACTTGCAGACGTTTTAGGCGGAACTCGCAATGGGTGATGTCCATGAAGGATTATATCGAGATAACGGTAAAAGAACGCGAGTTACATCACGGTCCGACATGGACACCCTGCCTTGGCCCAAATGATAAAGTGACGATTCGACGATTCTCGGGATACGGAAGGCGGCGTGACAATTTAATAGATCTTGTAAACGGGAAAATTCTTGGGAGGATAAATTGATAGCGCATCGGATACGAGAAAAAACGTTGTCTGTCTTATAATATTTAACGTTTTCTACGAAATCTTTCGATTAGATGTAAGCCAAGGATATTAGAGCGAGTCCCGATGCCCGGGAGATCTTCGAAAAGTACATTGAAAACCTACTGTGGTGCTGCTTCTTTCGGAGCCCGAAAATTAAGAAAATCAGAGGAATTGGGATGTTATGATAATGACGGATTGCATGAGAATTACTAAGTTGTGTCACTTAGGTGTCAAATACACAAAGTGGTCTTACGTCAACCTCTAAATGTGCGCATCAAACCGTCGCATCATAGTCGTTGAATGTTGGAGCACGGATATAGTGGAGTCTATAGACCACCCATCTTCGAAGGGACATCGGTTTATCCTCGCGGCAACGAAACTACTTCTCGAAATGGAGAGTAATACCGTTGAGAGAAGTGAAAACACAAATGTTCTACAATTCGCCGGGAAATCACATCGTGTACCGGCTTGGTGTACCATGAAGAATTATATTAGATAATGGCTCTGCCTTGAAAAATAGAAAAATAAATAGTTTTGTTAGATGACGTAGCCTTAGATTGGAAGTCTTTCAGCAATCATTTATCTAAAAAAAATGGTTTGTGAAAGCTTTCGATAAGAACCTCCGTTCAAATCTTGAAGAAAACATTGGATGATAACAAAAGAATGACATGAACAATTATTTGAAAGGCTTTATGTATACGGAACGACGTTGAGGAACTCATTGATCTCGTCATATACCGTGTATGGGTCTGACTATACTTCCACTAGAAGTACAACTCCCATTGCTCGGAAGTTACGTGTAAAACAAAATTACTACAGAAAAAAAATGCCAGAATTCGGCTGGAAGAATTAGAAAATCTAGAAGGAAAGCGACTATCAACATGACGAGGATTTGGAGCTATACCCAGTAAAACATGGTGCAAACCCAGATAAACTAGGTAAGCGAGGATTTTGAGAAGTCGATAAATTGGTTCTTGTTCTTAGAATATCTATTCATGCACACTGCATGAAAATAGGGGATAATTTAAACTGACACAGGGGATTGTTTGTGGTTGAAAAAGTCTGCTAGAGGATATTTGGATTATCAATGAGAAAGAACGTATACTTGATAATGGACGATACTTAATGGAAATCATATGCTGTCATGTGTTTCGAAATGATGCACTTGTTCTTGAGAAGCATCAATGTGATAATTGCACGTAACTAATCAAAAATAAATAAATGAACTTGTAATAAAAAAATGAAGAAATAGAAAACGATTCTGGAATCCTTCATTCAAGAAAACGATGAAATAAATGCGACATAAAATGAATAAATATATATGAGCAAAAAAAATGGTGATGATAAGAAAAAGAGAAGAGAAAGCTTTGCATAATTAATAACAACCACTAATTATTCTTATTCAGTTTGAAATTCAACACGCCAACTTTTCTCTTTTTTTCTGCAGGAAAATATCAAGAGGCAGATTTTTCTCCTTGGATACGAATCTCGGGTAGACGAGGAGAAAGTGGCGAGGGGAGCCGTCTCAGTAATACCTGGATTTCAGCGGGTTGAAATAGAATGTGAGAGGCTGCTAAATGTGAGTGAACGGAAAAGTACGCAGTCAGGAGCCCGTACTCAAGTTCAGAAGTAAGAGGAGTGGCACGCTTGTAAAAAAAAAAGAAAACTGGAGGAAATCATGGAAGAAATCCGAGCAGATAGTAGCCAAAATGAGGGAACTCGCAAGATAAGGTCGATGGATTTGACAGCAGGAGGTGAGCTCAACAACGCTCCCTTAAGAGTCTTTGAAGCTTCAGCCTACAAGGAGAACACCTCTGAGACGCACACAAGAATCTTAACCGGCGTAAGCATAGGATGTTGAACTATTTAGAGTGGAGACGAGCACGGGGAATCGATTCACAGACACATTCCCGGCCGCGCTCTGGAGGATGAAATGTTCGACCAATCGGTCAGGGATGCCTTGCCACAGTTTACAGTAAGACAACCGGATTTAGGTTTCGTCGAGGACCACGCTCTTCCAGAGTACACACCAGCAGACACATGTAGAATATACTGTTCAGAAGAAGTCGCCAGAAATGAGGGCGGAGGAGCACCCAGACGTGGAGCCATGCGTCCCGCAATTTATTTGACCAAGGCATTTACCAAATAATCTGCGAGTATGACACAGAAGGATTCGGAAGGGTTAAGCAAAATTTTGAGCACTTGACGGATACGAGAAAAATATGTTAACATCACATGGATTGGAACTCACGCAAAGGTGTTTTCGAGCATGAAGCGAGACAAAGATAACGTCGATTGCATCTTCGATTTATGAGACAAGGCATGCCGGCCACTTGAGGAAAATGACATACTCCAAGCCCCAAAAATGGATGAAAGGCAAGGGTAGGATTACCATTAAAAGTGGATGCAGTTACAATTTTGTTGATGACGATGAAGGGAATCCCTCGGGGATCATCTGACATAACAAAGTAGAGCCAATAAGCAAATAGAATAAAGAAGATGGTCCTGACATGTCTTGCAAGTGGATTGCTTGCCCAACACATCATCAACATATACGAAGAAGGATATTGCAAAAGATTCTTTAAGCTCATCTAATCTATCATGACTAGAAAGTGTTGCCCCAAAAGGTAGGGCCACCGCTTCTGAATGACCAAGACAATAGTCATCAACCTCTGCTTGCTCACCGACTTGAGCATCGCCTTAACTGTGAGTACCTGGCTTAATTAGGCAATCTGTCACTTGTCCTGCACAAGTACTACTCCCAATCCGTACCCCGATACATTTGTCTCAACCACAAATTATTTATTGAAATCTAGGAGTGCTAGTATCGGGACGCTTCTCATGGCGCTCTTCAAATGTTTGAAGGCCCGTGTTATTGATTTACCTCACTTGAAATTGTTTTTCTTCAACTGCTTTGTTATTCACAATGCTACCGTATTGTACCCCCTTATGAATTCACAGTGGTATCTGACATTGAGACACAGAAATCACATAACTCAACGAGCACGCTTTGTAAAGACGTCCACCGCTAAGCACTTGATCTTGGGCCCCTTTCTTCACTCTGCCTTGGTCACCACATATCTAGTTACTACTATCAGCTGTGCGAGGAGGAACATTTCTTCATGTTGGCGTACAACTGGTGCTTCCTCAACTTCGTCAGGATTGTCCTCAAATGCCCCACATGCTGTCTCTGTATGATTGTAGATCAAAATGTCATCTAAGAAGACCGGGACAAATTTCTTGAGGTAAGGCTGAAAACCCCAATTCATGAGAGACACAAATGTGGTCAGAGCGTTCGTGACACTAAGCGACATTACCAAGAACTCCAATGCCCTGCGGCTGTACGGAATGCTCTCTTGTGCGCGTGATTTTATTCGTATAATCTAGTGTTATTCTGACTTAAAATAGATTTTCGAAAATATGAATTCAACATAAAGTTCATCTAGCAACTCGTCAATCACAAGGAAAAAAAAATTATCCAATACATTTTCCTTGTTCAAATCCCAGTTCACGCAAAATATCCAACTACCATTTTTTCTTCACCAATAGTTTGGATTGGAAAAGAGGCTCACACTGGGCCTGATAATTCCCACTTCGAGCATCTCTCAAATCTACTTCTATCTCATTCTTCTGAATCTGAGAATATTGGTATAGTCTGACACTAATATGATGGACATCTCCTTTAAGTTAATAGCGTGCTCTTGCTCCCTCGTTGGTTGTAATCCACTCGATTGCTGAAATATGTTGGGAAACTGTTCTAGGAGCTATTGAAAACCCTCAGGGAACTCTTTTGACTCAAAATCTAAGATCTCTTTTATGCTCAACAACTCCACCAAATAGTGTAACCCTACTACCCATATCTTCTTAACCATGGTTTTGAGCGAAACCATGGTTCTACATAGGCTAGTATCTCCCCGCACCACCTTCCTATCTTTATCTCCCAAAACATCTGCAGCCATTTCATACCTAGAATCACAACAGTGTTGCCAATGTCCAAGGAAAGAAAATCCTCCAACACCCTAACACTGTTTCCTATATCACCTTGACAATGGTTTTGAGCGAGACCATGGTCTACATAGGTTAGTATCTCCCCTTAGCACCACCTTCCACCTTCAACTCCAAAGCGCCTACAACCACTTCATCCTCAGAATCACGTCAATGCTGCCAAAGTCCAAGGAAAGGAAATCCTCCACCACCCATAAGTCATGTAGTGTCAGACCTAATTCCTTGCACGTTCCTGAATTTTCCTACCTTCTGTGTTCCCCATCATGACACAAAGTTGTCCATATCTACCATCTCCAACCATAGGCGATCCATGACTTAATTTGATATTAAATTATGTGTGGCCCACCACTATCCACCAACAACACAATCGGTTGCTCTGTGATCCGTCCACTCATCTTTCATAGTGTGATTCTTGTGACCTACTACTGAATTGAAGGACATCTACACTACATCCAAGCGCAAATGCTCCTCTTGCACCATTTGGTTTCCTCCAACTCCTCACCATCTATCATGGATCATGTTCTTGAGTGATTTTGCCAATGAATGTCCATGACTTAGGTGTGAGACTGATAGAAAAGCGATGTTATGTAATAGTTGTTGTAAGTTCTTAACACTTTTATTAAGAATAATGTGTTTTTGAACGTCATCACAAAAATTTAGCATTGAGGAATACTAGATCCCTGTTACCTCATGTTATTTAGTAAAAACTAGATAGAAATTAGACATTTGGTATGTAAGATCATTCTCTGACTAACTGCTAGAGTATGCAAGCAATTTCTATTTTTATTTTTAGCGGTATTTTGATCATTAGTGGAAGAAGATTGATTTCTATATTTTCAAGGGCTTCTTGGGAATTATGAGGAATAGAGATGAGAAATTTAGGAATATGATTCCAAAATTGACATTTACTAGGGTGAAAGCACCTACTAAATATAGGTTTGAAGAAAAAAAATTATGTTTTCAAACACATCCATGAAATTACCAAAACCTTTTAAGTAGCAATTGAGTTGCATTTATAGCCTTTTTGATTGATAGTTTTGGATCCAATATGACTATATGTGAATGAATGGGAGCATAGGATGAGCATCCAAATACTTTCATGAAATGATTAGAGATAGTTTTGGTATCGAGATAGACTATCAAGAGGTTATAGACATATATTTTGAAGTCAAGAATATGAGAAAGTTTTCTATTTATGAGGTTTTCACTGAAATAATATTTAAGGGGATGCGGGCCCAATCACTTCCAAGCTATGTATGATTTCATATTAACCACTCTATTGTGTTGAGGGGTCTTTTATTATAGGAGCTTTGTTGAATAAATCCCAAGTTGTATAAAAATATTATGAGGTTTATGTGAAAAAATCTTGAGCATTATCAATCTTCAATACACGGCTTTTGTTTGTAATTGTGTTTGTGTCATTTTATTAAACATAACAATAAATTTTCCCAATTTTAAAATTTTATTTCATAAAAAGCAAAAATAAAATGATATCACTACGGTGTGGCCATCTATGAAGGAGTTGAACCATATGGATCTAGTTACATTTCTTACTCCAGGAGGTCCCCAAATATTAAAGTTTATGAAAGAATAAGGCTGGAATTTTGATGTTGAGTATGTTTAGAAAGCTGGTACAGTTCATGAGAGATCTTTAGGGATAGTGTTGGAAAAAAATGAAAATTGGAAATAACTTCCAAAACACATGAAGTAAGGGCAAATAAATGATAACAATGCTACCCAAATTCATAATCTTTTTTGGTACAATTTTTTACTTGTTTGGAGAATATGATTTTGAGAGATTGAGGATACGAAGAATTATGAAATTGGAAAAGGACATGTCCTACACATTCTCTAGTGTTTCCAATCATCTTACTCGAATCTAATTTTTCAAATAAGAATAGTTTGGGTTGAATTTTAGCAATGTAGTGATTGTCATATGTTTTTTTCTTTTTGTAGATAATAGTTTGTGATCTAAGTAGGGACAAATAAGACAATGGAGTCGTAAGAGATCGAAAATAATTGATTCTATAGTTCCACCAAGAATTTTCAGTGTCGGATGGATCTTTTGCAATTTTAAAAGGTTTTAAAGAAAAAGGGGGGACTTCCCATATGACTATAAGCTCTTGAATTAACAAGTCACATCACTTGAAACAATTTTGCACTCTGGGCATGATAGATATTGGTTGATTTCAAAAGAATAAATTCCTATGACATCAAGTGCTAGTTGAAATTTGAGGGCTAACCGATTATGAACATGAAGAAATACAAATTTGTGTACCGATATTTGTTCATTGCTGAATACATTGGAATCTAGGGATTTTGATTGGTTGTTTTTTAGAGATAAATGTTACCTTTGACTTTATTTAGTGTAAGGGCCAAACATAAGATTCTAAAGGTTTTCCATAAAGCTTCCAACATGTCTTCAAAATATTAGATAAAGGTTTTGCATCTAAAATTCTAACATGAAACTCATAAGATTATTGTCAAGTCACATAAAAAAATGAACACTTATTTCTTCTCGACTTTTAATTTGTATAGTGCTTCATCATTTGACACTTCCAATCAAATTTCAAACATATCCAACTGTTGTCATTGACATTTGAGAGAGTTGAAGCACCTAATATAAATAGTTGACCTTGTCATAGTTTATGGAGAGAAGAGTTCTCATATGTTATAGAACTTTGAACGAGTTTCCTTAGTAGCTTCCTAAATTTCGTTAGCTAGAGTAAAAATTCCTCCCCATATTCAACAGTCACATAGTTGATAAACTATGACATCACCATATTTTCTAATTCCTAGACTTTATAAGCATGATCCCTTATTTTTGTTGTAGGCGTTGATGTCATGATGTAATCAACTTTGCCCCAATCACATATAAACATCATCATGAGTTGATAAAAATTCCTAGACTTTATATGACCATCGAACTTTGAATGAGTTCCTTTGGTAGCTTCCTAAATTTCATTAGCTAGAGTAAAAACTCCTCCCCATTTTCAACAGTCACATAGTTGATTAACTATGATATCACCATAATTGCTAATTCCAAGAATTTATAAGCATGCCCCCCCTATTTTTGTTGTAGGCGCTGATGTCATCATGTAATCATCTTTGTCTCAATCACATATAAACATAATCACGAGCTATGACCATCGAAGAAAGTTGTTGCCATTAAGCCTAGGACATGTAATTGAAATAAAGATTGTTTTCAACCCAATTAGTTGGCTAAAATATGACCACCTCAAGGTCAAATGTCACTTTAAATATGGAGGATTGCCTCAAGGGGCATTCAACATTTTTCATGTGTATGGCTAGAATATAAGATAGAGCAACTCGAACTCTGATACTAAAAAGAAATCGAGAATGATAGAGGAGATCAAAAAACAATTCTATTTATTTTTTAATTCCTGAAAAAATTGGTACACATAAATTGAGAAATTATATATACAAGCACTACAACTAAACGCTCAATCAGTTGTGATTATCAAGAAAATTAAGCGTAACAAGCAAATAATTTGAAGTATGCCACAATATATATGTTGCAATACACCATCCATGGAAGACTTTTCATTGATGTTATCTGAAGTCTCATTAGACTTCTCCAAATCTTGATGAAGCTGACCATCTCTTAAGATTAGGATGTATACTTTTTTAACCACTGCAAATTGGGGTAGAGCTTAGTAGTTGTTCAAAATGATTTAACAATGATATAATTAGCACTTTAGACAATATTTAAAAAAATGAACAGAAAATAATGATTCACAATAGCGACCCCAAGATAAGGTTAATTATAATGATGTCACAATTGCGAATAAGAATATGTGTGTGTGTGTGTGTGTGTGTGAGTCAAATGAGAGATAAGATAACATCATAATATATGACTTTGAACATGGAATCAAGACCTTAATAGCTTGCAAATAACATCTACAAAAAAGAATGTTCATGATGAATGAAAAAATAACAAAGTTAAGACATTCAGCAAATACCTGAAAGATGCATGCTGCACCACCACCCATAATAGAAAAGCAATATAATATTCTGACAAAACAATAATAAACCATAAGAAGTTGCAAATTCCCCAACTCCCACAACCCCTGAAATCACCCAAAACCTCTTAAACACTTAGCATTAAAGAAAATAAAAATCCATATATTGCAAAAATTATACCTTGAGTGCCAATCCAACCTCCTCTTGCCTCTCAAGCTCATTGAGCACTGTGATCTTCTCTAGCTTCAGCAACCATAAGACATGGGACTTGATAAACTTATCCAACTTATCATCATTATCCTTGAACCTCTTCATTCCTTGTATCACGAAGAGTGCCTCCTTCCCGAGAAGCTTCTTTCCCCTCCATAGTGGACCCCTCGGCCTCCCATCATGGTAGAGTCGTCGCCGCTGTTCTAGCTCCATGATTGACTCTTTCAAAACAGGTTCTCCATATAAGCTTTCACATTTAAATGTAGTAGAACCTTGGGGAAGATGTTTTGTGAGGATTCCGAAAAAGGAGGCAGAGAAATTGGGGTTTTTTGCTCGAAAGAAGGCTCGTATCACCATTGATGGAATTTGCTTTACTTCTCAAATCCTAAAATTTTAATCAAATGAAAATCAATTGCTGATCACTTTATAAAGTTCGAAACAAGAATTAAGCAAATAAAAGTACGCAATTCTAATTCAATTGGATCTTCAAAAAAAAAAAGATAAAATGATGGATAAATGCAGAAAAGTATAACCTTAATTTGCAGATATATTCCACAAAAATTTGCATTCAATACCCAAGTCCTAATCTGTATGAAATCAACATACAACATTTAAATCAGCAAAACGTAAATTCTATCATTAGCCTCAATCCAATGTCAACATACTAAGCAAACTGAATGAAATCACAAATTCCATTAGCTGAAAGGAGAAGGAAAAATAAGTCGACTGAGGCGACATTAGTTATATCTTGCTCGATACCAATATTAGGTGGAGATGCCTCGCCAAAGACGATATCAAGAGGATGCAACAGAGAGGAGGGACAGAACAAAAGGAATGAACTTCCGCTACGAATACTGCAGCGACTTTCACTCCCCGCTGCTCGACAGGCATAGGAACAATGGCTAAAAAGCAGAGAACTTGCTGCTTCAGAAAAAAGAGGAAAATGAAAAGAATAATAGAGTTGGATACGCATTATCAATAACAGAGTGCACGGACGAGAAATAAAACCGTAGAAAGCATAAGAAAGTCAGAAGTTTTCGAGCTTCACTCCACCTCTTTAAAAAATCGTCGCCTCACTCACTCAAAGAAAACCTGAAACGCCGTTTATCCAGTTAACGCACGCAAGTCATGGATCTGCCAGAAATTTTTTTTTTAAAGGCAATAAACAGTGTCAAATCTCGTATAGAATCAAAGCAGCTCAGTTGGAGTGGTTAAAAGAGAGAATTCGTAAAGTTTTCAGCTTGCGAGTTGCCAAGTGATGAGGGCATGGATTCAGAGGTAAGAAATGGTGGCACATTGCTACACCTGTCGCTGGAGGAAAGGGGAAACTAGAGAAGAGGATGAAAGCTCACCTAAAATAGTTGGACACTAAAATGCCAACGATCGTGATCGGAGCACCGTAGCAGCTACGCGAGAACCGCCCACGTCGCTAGGGCAGGCCTGCAAAATATTAGATCCGGACACTTAAGAGTCCTGCGGAGTTGAATTCATGGTGGCAGTGCAATCCTAGAGTAATCCATAACAACACGAAAATAATATAAAGTAATATTCTTCGTGTTATTCCACAGTTAGCAGTGTTTTGGGCAGAATAACACGAAGAATATTCCATGTATTATTCCGCGTTATTCATATGTTATTGCGATAACACCGGGAATATTCCCCCATGTTATTCTGCGTTATTTCTGTGTTATTCCGCGTAGTACTGATGTGTTATTGTGGTGGTGTTGCAATAATACACCATACACGTGGAATCATCGAGGAATAACACGAAGAATATTCCCGAGTTATTTTGCGTTATTCCCCGTATTATTACGCCCATAACATCGTAGCAGCGAATAGCATGTGAGGAATATTCTTTTGTGTTATTCCGTGTTATTGCGGGATTCCACGTGTCTCGCATGGATTGGCCTCCGCACGTAACTCTACGTGCGTAGTCCGGATGTAATATTTTACCGGGCAGGCCTTCGGCAATCGAAAATACAAGAGAGTCATGAGCATCGTTAAGGCGGACAAGATGGGTGACATCGGGAGAAATATTTAGCGGGTGTTTGTTGATGAGTTAGATTAAAAGTAATCTCCTAATAAGATAGTTGCGGTGTTATTATAAATTTTTAATTTTTTTTAGAAAAGGCAAATCGCAGCTGAAATATTTAGGAGGGGTGAAAACGTTGTTTTCAAAGTTTTGAAAACGTATAAGCTATCAAAATACAGTTTACCCAAACAGGCCATGTGCTTTTTCAAAACGCCACCGCACCAAATAAGCTGCCTAAAATGGACCCTTACTTAGGGTCTGCAGCTTTTTCAATGATCTGCGAATAATCTGATTAAAAATAATCTGTTGATAAGCTAGGTGCAGTGGCTATTACAAATTTTTATTTATCTTTTTAAACCCAGACCTCAGTTAGAAAACTGTCACCGCACCTAGGTAGGTACAGTGTGAAAAAGCTATTTTCAGTGTTTTGAAAACGAATAAGCTGTTAAAATGCAGTTTAGCCAAACAAGCCTAATGTGTTTTCAAAACGCCATCACACCAAATAAGCTGCCCCAAACGGGCCCATAAGCTGGGTGCTTACTCCCCGGAATAACCTCTTAATAACTCATAATCTTAATTCCCTACAAAAGATAATTAATCTATAATTCTTGGATTAATTGAAAAAGGAGAAAGTCTTTTTTATAATTGCATTGAATTTTTACTTTACTTTCCTGCATATTGCTTACTTTGTTTTAGTAAAAATTATTACTTAATTAAATTTGAATATATATAAAAAAAAGAAAAAAAAAGGAATATATAAATTGCTTTCGAAAATTTTAAAATATTACTTATATCTCTTACTTTTTATTTCACTATCCATGTGGGATCGATAACGGTGACTCACTAGTAACGCTGTATTACTTGAACGATACGTATACTTGCGTTTAAAATTGTGACTTTTACAATAATAAAATCTAAATATAAAATAATAAAAGTAAACCTCGCACATCAAGTTTTTGAAGCCATTTGTTGGAAATTAAATATTCTAAAAAGTGGTATCAAATTGTATTTTAAAACATATTTAAAGTCGCATCGCATCACCTGTCACTCTAAAGTCCTCTAATTTTGCTCCACAATAAAACTTATCTCCCTATATCTTTTCATTCAATTGTATGTACTACAATTCTTACCCATATAATTGCATGTGATTCTTTCCAATTGTTGTTTGAGACAACACATTGGATCTTACATAATTTCACAAGAAATTTTAACATCTTAATTGGCCAAATCAAGAAGTAAATTAAGTTCACGGAATTGAATCATCACAATTTATTCCAACATTATACACTTATACTTTCCACAACATACTTCCGTAATTTAATTATTTCATCATCTAATAAAGAAAAAGATAAAGTAAACTACTCAGATTTCATGAAGAAAAAACAAACACAACTTGATTTGAAAGCATAAACCATAATGAAAACACAAAATCTTACTTAAAAACAAAGTGTAAAAACAAAGATAAATATTTATCTGAAAATCATCTCTACAAGACTCTGGAAGTTCCTTTGGAAATTTTCTTTCCACAATTTAACTCTACAGAGGTTGGCGCCCAACTCTGATGACTCTAATAATAACTTGAAACTTCAATAAAAACTATATTCAAGGATAAAAGAAAATGGTGAGAAGAAGGCTTAACACCAACCCTTTTTCCTTTCTTACTCTCTACTTTCTACTAACAACTATATAAAAGAACTCCAAAACCTTACTCTTAACACACTTTCAAAATATTAACTACAACTACTCCAATAACAACACACATTTGCAAATTATGAGGCTTCATTTTTATAATTTTCCAAAAGGTGTCTTAGTGTCTTTTCAAATCATGTCTAGATTCAATGTATCCACCAAAAGATGCATCCCTTCAATTACATTTACCGCTCAAAGGAAGTTAAGAAAGTCACCAACAAATGTTGCTTCAAAACCCCCTTGAAAATGACACCAAATTTAATTAAAATTTGATTTTTAACTGTGACACTTAAGCACCGATACTTTGGCTCTTAGGCGCCAGAGGCCAAATTTCTCAAACTTCATAATTTTGCTTCAAATTTGATCCTTTTTCACTCCTTTCATCATAATTAATCATTTTCATCATACCTGCAAGAAAAACACAAATACCTTCCATTAAAGTGCAATATCATCAAAAATAGGTATAAAAATGTGCATAAAAACACTATATATTTTAGGTGTATCAAAATACCCCAAACTTAAAATGTTACTTGTCCTCAAATGACTCTTAACCATAAAAATTTTAACATGCAAATTATATAAATGAGTTTCATTAGGAAGGTTTCAAAATTTGGTTCTAGAAATGAAATAATCCAATTTAGAAAAAAATTTAGTAAATAAGACCAATTTAAAGTTTTGAAAGTTCTTGAGTAAAGGATAATGAAAATAGAAGTTTCTATCTAATTCAAAAATACTTGTAGATCTTTCAAAATATAGGATTCAAACATTTTATTTTTATTACTTAAAAAATTTTAATTTGAGAATAATTTTACTCACTATATTATAACCATACGTTTTAGATTTTCTCAAAACTTATATTTTAAACTTTAGGCATAGAACCAATTTTTGATTAGGCCCTTAAATCCTGAAGCTTCTCCTACCTTTTCACATATTACTTTTCACTTTTTTCTTTTTTTCTTTTCTATTTCTTTTTTTTAAATTTTTTTAAGGAAAGGACTACTATATATGGATAAGCCTTTAATGATTTTGAATTTCACCCTTCCATTTAAAATAAGGGTCTGATATGTATCTTTCATTTAAAAATCATAATAATAGTGTTGAAAATTATTTCTCAATAAAAGAACTTTAAGCTTTGAAAAATAAAAGTCAATATTCTATTTATCCAAAAATACAACATTTTTTACTAAAGATAGTTTAATTATATTTAACATTTCTTTATTAAGAACATTATAACTTTAAAATTTTTCATTATTACTATAAATTTTAACTAAATTCTTTTATTCATTTCTATATTCAAATTTTGTTTCCTTAATATAACTTTATATACATAATTATTTTCAATCAAAAACCAAATTTATTTTAAGTATTCTTGAGAACAAATAAAATTTTAGGTTTTTGAATTATTTAGTTTTTTAAATTCCCCCAAACTTTAATTTTTAGTCAGGATAAAATCATTTAAGCATAAAAAATGATACATGAGTGAGAATTAAAAAACTAAGATAACATGCTTGCAGGAAATTCTATATCTTAAATATGCAAGTATAACAACTTTAAAGAAAAACAGAAGCAAAAAGAAACTAAGTTCAGTTTTTTTTATAAATTATAAAAATTTTAAAAGACTTCTACAGTAGTGGAGGTTTTCAAAGCAAATACACACCAACTTAACATAACAAAAATTACTACAATATTAGATAATAACTGGTGGTAGATTTTGAAAAGCTTTTAAACATGCAATTTTTAAATAGTGGTTTTTAATAGTGTTCTACATTTCCTAACAAATTTGGAATTAATTTACAATCTATTAAAAATTCAAACACTAAATATACATTAAAACTTTTACTACTACACATATTACAAACTACAACATTTAACATTAATCTATAACATAAACATCTGATTTTGCATAAAAAGAAATAGTCCAAGTATGCTCTATACAATATCAAAGTGCATATCATAAATACATCACACAACAATCAATCATAACATCACATATAAAATCATCAAAATAATAATATAACTACACATAAGAAATCATAAAACAAAACAAACTAAACACAAACAACCCTAATCATCATCCTCATCATCATGTTCATTCCAATCTCTAGTTGGCACATAAGGTATATAAAACAGATGAGGGGTATCTCAGCACTGTGATCACCTCTAATCACTCTATCCATATACTGCTGATAATTCTTCGCATATTCATCATGCTGAACAATATACCTTTCAATATTTTCAATCATACCATCCGTATCTTTAACATGCTCTCGAGTAAGACTCACTTTCTTCAAAATCTTCTTTAATAGTCCAGTCTTTGAATCATTAGATGATGATGCTCTAGAAGTAGTAGCACGTGAAGTAGAAGCAGCAGAAGCAGAAGCAGTGGAAGCTCTAAATCCTCCTCTCGAGCTAAACTCTGAATGTACAGTGTAAGCACCAACATTTACACTGGTAATATGTCTCAATGGCTGAAGAACTTCACCCTATGTTTCAAACTTCACACCAGACCACTCACAAATCGAATGAATTAACGATGGAAATCCCATACCTGAAGTAGTAGCAGATCTGGCATAGTTCATCACATAATAAAAAATAATAGCCCCTAAGTCAATAGAATTTCCTTGCTGAATACAATGGTTCAGAACAACGCTCTCCCTTGTAACTTCACTAATATGACTTGAAGGCAAAAGCTTAGATGAGATAAAATAATGCCATGCCTTTGAAATGACATTCAATTTAGAGGCCTGAAAATTTACTCTTCTTTCATTTGTTATTTTCCATAAAAAACTTCCATCAGTCAAAAAAGATATTATCTCATTTAATTCTCCTTCAGTATGATGATAATTAGTATACAAACAAAATAATGCAGGAGGCAAGTGGTAGAAGAAATTGATTACCGTAGGTGAAAAATGCACTTGTTCACCTCAAACCATTATTAAATTCTCTTATGTTGTAGGCAAGTTTGCATAAAACTCTCGGACTACAGAAACAACAACGACAGCGGAGAAGTACAATATTTCTTCCAGTTCCTTCTAATAATCGTTTCTTTAATAACTTCTTCTGGCTTACTAAACACTCATTCATGAATCAATTTACGTGACGATAGTGCATCAACATATCGATCCTCTGCTCTCGCACTAACAAATTTGTTGGAATCAAATTTTGCTTTCTCTTTCGAGCGCTTTGACTTTAGCCATCTTTAAAAAATCGCAAAAAATCACCATAAATTTCAAAATTAAACTAAACTTGCTAATTTAACTTCCAAAGGTAATTTCCACTAAATCCAAGAAATTTGTCATGCTTTTCCTCAAATTTCACCACAAATAATGATTTAAGATTTTTCAATAATGTACTCAAAATATATAGTGAAAATAAAAAATTTTTACTTAGGAGTACTGCTTATACCTCAAGAAATTCAAATATGACAAATCTCATTGAAACCAGCTGTTAATTGATCCAACCTAAGGATGCCCTAAATCCTATTTCGCGATTTTGAGAGGTTGAGGGTGACAGGAGGTGTTAAAAATGTCAATTTTTAGTTTTTAAATTGTAGAAAACCAACTTTTGCAAACCAGCTCTTAAGCGCGGGGCATCGACGCTTAGCCGCGAAATCCGGCTCTTAAGCTCCTAAGTTCTGGTGCTTAGGCACCAGTAACCTGATTTTCACAATTAATTTAAAAATGTAATAAAACCCTTAGTTAATCACCCTAAATCACTTCAAATAATCATTTATCCCCCCATAAACTTTTCTAATTCTCCAAAGAAAGTTAAATTTCCATTAATTCCAAACAAATTTCATACAAACACAAACTTTATTTAATTAAAACAACTATACTTAATACAAACTAAAAAATTCTATCCAAATATTTTGGATGAAATTTCCCAATACACAAATATTCAAATATATAAAAGCAAAGATAAATTTACATCAATAAGATGTAATAAACACACATTAAAGTTCAACAAAACACAAATATAAAACACTAGACACAAAAAACTTAACACATAAAAACTACAGCACTAGACTATAATCAAATTAATTCCAATCTCCATTAGGTGGAATATATCCAGAACCACCATTAGTTCCATTTGTACCATCTGGAATATAAATATGATAAAACAGGTCATGGTTGAAAACTCTCACATCTTCTTCTTCTAACCATTTGTTTTTCAGAAACATCGCCTTATCCGCTTCTTCTACATGACTTGTATGAATGAATTGCATTTTAAGTTGCCATACAATATGCGTTAAATGAGCGTTAGTTTCATTTACCTTTGCTTCAATTGACTCCACATTGGCTTCAATTTTTGCAATCCTTTCTGCAATACCTTGAATACTAACTGCTAGGAATCCGTTGCATAACTCTTGTGCACTTTAACTAATAAATTTCTTGTCGGCTTCCTCCTTCTTCTTAATTTCACTCTCCCAAGAAGACATTTTTACACTCAAAACACTCTTCTTAAGACTCAGGAATGAAAATAGGGACTGAGGCAAGTGTTTCTCTTAATTCAGGGTCTTTTTATAGACATGGGAAGTACTAAAACCCACCCTAGACGTTTTAAAACTCCAAAATAACTTCAAAAACCACTTCCCCATGATTTTGGCTCCTAGAAATTCATTCACATTTTTCATAACTATGGCGCTTAAGCGCCAACCAGGCGGCGCTTAACCGCCAGTGCACATTTTTGCACAGGTCTGCCAAATGTCTAAATTTTTCATTCTAACACTTTTAAGTCATCAATTAATGTCAAATAAACACCACTGTAACCAATCTCTTCAAAATACTACCACATAATCTTAAAAACAAACCAAACAAAACACACAAAGCAAACATAAAGCAAAGCACACTGATAATTATAGGTTGCCTCCCACAAAGCGTTTGGTTTAATGTCTTCAGCCTGACATACTAAGAACTTATTCTGAGTAACCCAACATTAGATTCTCATCAGGTTTAAGTTGATCGACTAAAAATAAGGTTTAAGTCCATGAACATTAACTTTAAATGTTTTTCTAGTCTTAGGATCTTGAATATCCACAGCTCCATAAGAATAAACTTTTATCACAATAAATGAACCCATCCATTTGGACTTAAGTTTTTCAGCAAAAATTTTCAATTTAGCATTATACAACAAAACTTTTTGTCCTGGCTCAAGATTTTTAGTAAGAATCTTCCGATGATGCCATAATTTCATTTTCTCTTTATAAATCTTAGCATTTTCATAGGATTCATTCCTTATATCTTCAAGCTCATTTAATTGCAATAATCTCTTTACAACAACATTTTTCAAATTATAATTGAACTCTTTAATAGCCCAATATGCTTTATGCTCAAGTTCAACAGGTAAATGATAAGCTTTTTCAAAAATTAGCCTATGTGGGTGCATTCCTATAGCAGATCTGTAAGCAGCCTATAGCCCCACAATGCATAATCCAGTCTGATTGACCAATCATTTCTATTTGGATTAACAGTCTTTTCCAATATTCTTTTAATTTTACAATTGGATAATTCAACCAAACCACTTATCTGCAGATGATAAGCAGTAGCAATGTGATGGTTAATATGATTTTCTTTACTAAGTTTTCCATAATTATATTTCTAAAATGACTTCCCCCATCTGTTATGATTACTCTTGGTATTCCAAATCTGTAAAATATATTCTTTCTTAAAAACTTTGCAGCACTTTGAGCATCACAATGAGGTAAAACAACAACTTCAATCAATTTGGATACATAGTCTACTACTATTAAAATATAAATCTTTCCGAAAGATGGTGTAAATGGTCCCATGAAATCTAATCCCCAAACATCAAATATTTCAACTTTCAACATATAATTGATGGGCATCTCGTTTCTTCTAGAAATATTGCCTACACGCTGACATTGATCATAATTTTTAATATATGCATTAACATCTTTAAAGATTGTAGGCCAATAAAATCCAGCTCGTAAAATTCTATAAGCAGTTCTATCAACTCCAAAATGTCCCCCATAATCAGAATTATGAGATTTTTGAATAATTTCATAAGTTTCTTCTAAAGGCACACATCTTCGAATGATCAGATCATTTCCTTATTCATATAAAAATGGGTCATCCTAAAAATAAGTTTTAGCATCATATAAAAATTTCTTCCTCTCCTGGTATGTCAAACCATATGGTAAAATATTACTGACAATAAAGTTTACAATGTCAGCATACCACGGAACACGCCACTCATTAATAGTGAATAATTTTTCATTAGGAAAAAGTTCATTAATTTCTTCAGTATCACTGAGAGATTTTTCAGTTTCAAGCCTGGACAAATGATCAGCAAATTGATTATCAGCACCTTTCCTATCCACTATCTCAAAATCAAATTCTTGCAAAAGAAGAATCCATCTAATCAATCTCGGTTTCACATCTTTCTTCTTCATTAAATATTTGATAGTAGAATGATCAGTATGCACCACACATTTAGTTCCAATTAAATATGATCGAAATTTATGAATAACAAATACTATAGCTAATAACTTTTTTCAGTAGTGGTATAGTTAATTTGAGCTTCATTAAGAGTTTTACTAGCATAATAAATTACTTTGATAATTTTATCATATTTCTGACCCAAAACAACACCAATAACATAATCATTAGCATCACACATTAGTTCAAAAGGTTTTTCCCTGAAATTATAATCGGTGCAGCGATTAATTTTTCTTTTAACGTTTTAAAAGCTTTTAGGCATTTATCATCAAAATAAAAAATTACATCCTTTTCCAATAGACGACATAAGGGTTTTGAAATTTTTGAAAAGTCTTTAATGTAATGCCTATAGAATTCAGTATGTCCCCGAAAACTTCTAATTCCCTTTACATTTGTTGGACAAGGTAAATTAGAGATAACTTGAATTTTTGCAGGATCTACCTCTAAACCTTTTTCTGATACTCTATGTCCTAATACAATTCTTCCTACAACCACAAATTGACATTTTTCCCAATTAAGGACGAAATTAGTTTCTTTACAGTGTTTTAGAACTTTAGATAAATGTTCTAAACAAGACTCAAATGAACTTCCAAACACTGAAAAGTCATCCATAAAAACTTCAATCACTTTTTCAATTAAATCACAGAAAATAGCCATCATACATCTCTAAAATGTAGCAGAGGCATTACATAAAACAAAATACATTCTTCTAAAAGCAAACATACCATAAGACCTGGTAAACGTGGTTTTCTCTTGATCCTCAGGAGCAATTTGAATTTGGTGGTACCCAGTATATCCATCCTAAAAATAAAAATATTTAGACCCAGCCAGTCTATCCAACATCTGATCTAGAAATGGGAGTGGAAAATAATCTTTCCTTATAGCAAGATTTAATTTTCTATAATCAATGCATATTCACCACCTTGTAACTTGTCTTGTTGGTATAATCTCATTAACAGTCACAGTTACTCCTCCTTTCATAGGAGCACAGTGAATAGGACTAACCCATGCACTATCTGAAATAGGGTAGATAATCCCAACATCCAACCACTTTAAAATTTCTTTCTTAACAACATCTTTCATAATAGGATTTAATCTCCTTTGAGGTTCAGCCCTAGGTTTACAGTTACCTTCCATAAGGATTCTATGCATACAAATTGAAGGACTGATTCCTTTAATATCAACTATCGTCCATCCAAAGGCTTTCTTGTACTTCTTTAAAACTTCAAACAAACTCTCTTCTTATTTTTTAGTTAATTGAGAGGAAATTATCACTCTCAAAGTTGAGGATTCACCTAAAAAAATATACTTCAAATGATCAGAAAGCATCTTTAACTCAAGTTCAGGAGGTTTTTCAATTAATGGACCAAAAGATTCATCTTTTTTAGTCATGTCCAACAGTTCAAAATTTTCATGAACATAATTTAGATCATCCTCATGAAAATCTTCAGAATGATGTAACTCCTCTTCTTGCTCATGTTCTAATTCTTCTCTTTCAGATTTCTCTTCATAAATTGCTTTGAAATGACATTCACTCATATACTTGATAACATCTATCCTATAACACTCAACATCTTTACCTCTTGTAGGATATTTCATTGATTTTGAAATGTTGAATGTAACAATCTGATCATTAACTCTCATTGTTAATTCCCTTTTTGCACATCTATCATTGCTCTACCTGTGGCTAGGAAAGGTCTTCCCAAAATTATGGGTATCTCTTTATCTTCCTCCATATCCAGCACAATGAAATCAACAGGAAAGATAAATTGATCCACTTTTACCAAAACATCTTCTATAACTCCTTTAGGATATGTGATCGAACAATCTGCTAATTGCAGAGTTACAGTAGTTGGAGTTATTTCTCCTAATCACAGTGTATTAAATATTGATAGAGGCATAAGGTTTATGTTCTCACCTAAATCACATAAAGCTTTTCCATAAAATATGTCTTCGATTACACATGGAATTGTGAAACTACCAGGATCTTTAAGCTTTTCATGATGCTTCTTCTGATTTATTGCACTACACTCCTCACTAAGTGCAACTGTCTCATTATCTTCAAACTTCCTTTTTTTGAGAATATCCTTCATAAATTTTACATAGCTTGACATATGTTCTAAGGCTTCAACAAATGTAATATTGATTGTAAGCTTCTTAAACATTTCTAAGATTTTGAAAATTGCTTATTCAATATTTGCTGGCCTCAAAGGAGGTGGTGGTTTTTCCAAATCTTCCTTAAGTGGAGAAATATGTCTTTCCAAACCTTTTGGAGAGTCCTCTTTTGGTTCTTCAATCTTTTCTTTCTCTAATTCAATTTCTTTTTGAAGTCTACCTTCCAACTCTCTTCCACTTCTCAGTTGAATTGCTTTTACATGCTCTTTATTCTTATCTCTTGGATTTACTTCAGTATTACTTGGAAGCATACCTTGGGATCTATTACTTAATGTATTGGCAATTTGTCCCAATTGATTTTCAATATTTCTAATTGTAGCTCCTTGACTTTGTAATTGATTTCCCATTTGTAAAACCACTTCTTCAATAGACAACTTCTTCTCCTTAAATTGTGAAGCATTGTTAAAACCTGGAGGATAGGTTGGTCTATAATTATTATTCCCTTGGTTTTTCCAGTTCCCCAATGTGTTTACTTGGTTGTTCCCCCATTTTTGATTATACCACCCTGATTCTTCCAACCTGGGTTATAATAATTAGAATAAGGGTTATTAGGCTTACTTATAACATTCAAAGTTTCTGGTGAAGTATGAGAATCAACCATTTGACTTCATGAATTTTCTTTAATCATGGCAATTGGCTAAGAAAACTTCATCCCAAATTGGTCTATCTTTCTTGAAATTGCAGCAACTTGATTTGCTAACATCACAAAAGAATCATTTTCATGAATATTAGCTACCTTTTAGGATTTAACCTTTCAGAAGGCCATTGAAAATTATTAGTAGTCATTTCTTCTATCAAAACATAAGCATTAGTAAACTGTTTAGATTAGTAGTAAACATAGCTACAACAGGGTGTTGAATACTACTATGAAGTTCATCCACTGTAGGGTTAACATATTCTTTTAAAGGTCCAAATTTTTTATGGATGTCAACATTTTGATTTTGATGATCTACCATTTCTTGAATATTTTTATCCTTTTTCAGAAATTTTAATTTTTTTAATTTTCTGATTGTTCTTTCTAATTCAGAATCGCAAGGCACAAGTCCCTCAGAACCTGAACTATGCATAAAACATTAAATTAAATATAACAAAACACACTAATAAAAGCAAAGTAAAGTAAAAAAATTTTAAATTTTTCTTAATTTTCTTTAAATGAAATTTTAATCAATTTCCCCGGTAATGGTGCCAAAAAACTTGATCCCCAAATATTTATGCGTACAATTTAGATAGGAATTTTATGATTTATAATATGGGATACTACGCAAGTATGCGTATCATTTATCAAGTAATTTAAGACTTTCTGATTAAGCCCCGAGATATCGAACCCATAGGGAAATGTCTAACACTTTAAAAAAATAAGAAAAATAACTTTTTACTTTTTTAATTAATTTTTGTAAGTATGTTTTAAGGTATTAATTTTGAAAATTTGTTTTTGATATATTTTTTGATAAAAAGTTAAGTAGGAAATAAAAGTTATCACTACTCTAAACACGATATAAAAGTTATAAGAATCAATTATCTTCTTCTTTCTTCAATGAATCAGTAATAATTTTGTATATTTATGCTGTGGAAATATTTAAATGTATTGTGCCAAATAGGAGAAATTATATTCGTTACCCTTACTTGGTTCTATAAAGAAAATTGGTTAATTTGAAATTTTAAAATTTTTTAGATGGGTTAGGCAGGGAAGATACCAGCTCTCACTTTAGAGTTCCCTCTATTCCCTCCATCTGAGGGCTAACATCTCATAACAAAATTTAAATAACAAACCAAATTAGGGGGCTTTAGCCTGTTACTCTAAAGTCCTCTAATTTTACTCCCCAATAAAGCTTATCTCCTTATATCTTTGCATTCAATCATATGGACTACAATTCTCACCCATATAATTACATGTGATTCTTTCCAATTGTTGTTTGAGCCAATACTGCATTCCATCTTACATAATCTCACAATAAATTTTAACATCTTAATTAGCCAAATCAAGAAGTAAATTAAGTTCAAAGAATTGAATCATCACAATTTATTCCAACATTAAACACTTATACTTTCCACAACATACTTCCATAATTTAGTTACTTCCTCATCTAAGAAAGAAAAAGATAAAGTAAACTACTCAGATTTCATGAAGAAAACACAAACACAACTTGATTTGTAAGCATAAACCATAATGAAAACACAAAATCTTACTTAAAAACAAAGTGTAAAAATAAAGATAAATACTTATATGAAAATCTTCTCCTCAAGACTCTAGAGTTCCTTCGGAATTTTGCTTTCCACAATACAACTCTACAGAGGTTGGCGCCCAACTCTGATGACTCTAATAACAACTTTAAACTTCAATAAAAACTAGATACAAGGATAAAAGAAAATTAGTGAGAAGAAGTCTTCACACCAACTCTTTTTTCCTTTCTTACTCTCTACTTTCTACTAACAACTATATAAAAGAAGAACTCCAAAACCTTACTCTTAAAACACTTTCAAAATACTAACTACAACTACTCCAATAACAACAAACACTTGCAAATTATGAGGCTTCATTTTTATAATTTTCAAAAAGGTGCCTTGGTGTCTCTTCAAATCATGTCCAGATTCAATGTATCCACCAAAAGATGCATCCCTTCAATCACATTTGCCGCCTAAGGGAAGTTAAGGAAGTCACCACTAAAATTTGCTTCAAACACCCCTTGAAAATGGCGCCAAAATTGATTAAAATTTAATTTTTAACAGTGGCGCTTAAGCGCCGACACTTTGGCTCTTAGGCGCCAGTGGCCAAATTTCTCAAACTTCATAATTTTGCTCCAAATGTGATCCTTTTTTGCTCCTTTCATCATAATTAATCATTTTCATCGTACCTGCAAGAAAAACATAAAATACCTTCCATAAAGTGCAATATCATCAAACATAGGCATAAAATATGCATAAAAATACTATATATTTTAGGTATATCAATGATGCAGCTATTTGGAATGCAGTCATCTGGCAACACCCACCAGGCAGTCAGCTGGCAACACCCACCAGGTCACCATTTGCTTGATCATCTTCTTTATGATTGTTGGTAACGAATTGACATCATCACGATGAAATACTCCTTGCGGGTTTCCTTCACTGTCTTCGACAAAGTTGTAGCAAAATCCACATTATATCGCGATCCTTCCTTTGCACCACATCCACTTTTGAGGCTCTGAATATGTATTCCTCCTCATATGTCCTGCACGACCCAAGTCCTTAAGGTGGAATACAAAATTCTTTATCTTCAATTTCTCGTACTCGGAGAACACATTCGTATGTAACTCCAAGACTTCTAAGATATTGACATGCTGACCTTTGTATCCTCTAGAAATACTCAAAGTCTTACTTGTGCATGCTCTAAGTACTTTCTAATTCATGTTATGGGATGATCTATAACTGTCAGGGTTTAGTGAAGAACTATGGAACGTACGACTCCACCTTGGCGTGTTGCCCCACATTCGCTGCTATCTTTAGCACAATATCCATCACAACATCATCTAAAAATGCTATCATTGGGGCGGTCGTACCAACTACAAGAGCTATTTCCTTGCTCTGACCTAATGCTAACTTGCTCAACATCCTGTGGATACGACAGTTTCAGTTCCTCCTCTGAGTCAAAGTGAGAGTAGCCCTTCTTTCAACTCGGACATTTGCAAGAGTGGCACTTACAAGCTTTCTTTCCCTTGTCATTACCATCAACTTTACTCTGCCATTTCTAGTATTTTGGTCATTGCTTGCCTCTGTTGCGTCAATCTTTCCCAGTTTTCTTTTCTTAATGGTGACATGCTAACTTCTATTACTGAATTTTACCACTGTTTTGCCTTCACGAGACTCTACTTTGTACACATCAGTCTAGGCGGCCTCCTCATAATCTAGCTCTGCTTGTGAAAATTCTAAGTTGAACTCAATCACAGTGTCAGCCTCCATCTTCTCTTTGCTTAGTACAAGACTCATGACATCTTTAAAAGTAAGGATCAGCTGACCGTTCGACATTTTCCAGTAAGAACAAAGAAGGAATCAGGTGTTGAATCAGTGGAACAAGAACAATAAGAATTTTTTTATTAGTGAATTTTCTTTCTTTTCTTTATATATGCACATATATTTATCTTAATTTGAGATTTCATAAAAGAGGGAACAATTATTCAAAATATTGAATCACCTTGAGTTAATTGTCCGAATTTTATTATTAAGAAACTGTCTTCTTTTTTTTTTCTAAGGTTTGTTATAAATTTTGGATTCAGACCAACTACATACAATTACCACGCTGGTGCTTCTAGGAATGAAACTTTATTTCTAAAGTTCAATGTTCAAAACACCACGTTGCATATTACTTTTTAAAATATCATCCGTTAATAGGAATCATAGGTCGTTCTTCATGGCAATTCACGAGTTGGTAAGAACCCCCAAATATACCTTCTCGACCATAAACGATAGTTCCCAAGTTGGTTCGATTATACCTCCTATATTTTGAGAACTAGCATAAATCACCATCTCTTATAGTTATTGGGCGAACCAGTTTATCATAGGCCTGAATCATCCTGACATGATACAGTTCCAAGTTCTATTGTGTTGATAGCCATTTTCCTTCCAAGCTTTCCAGTTCTTCCAGTTGTAATTTTGTGTTCTCTACGGTAGTGATGACAACTCTGAGATATGGAAGTTGAAGTTCTAACGAAAGTACAACCTCAGATTCGTAAACGAGAGCATAAGGTATAGACTGAGTGAGAGATCTGAATGTCATCTTGTAGGCTAATAAGGCTTCTAATAACTGCTCGTGCCAATTCGTTTTATTTTCATCCAATGTTTTATTTTGGATTTGGACGAAAGTTTTATTAAAAGCCTTGGCCAAGTCATTTGCTCTTGGGTAGTAAATCATCAAGTAGTGCCAGTCTATCACGTGTCTACTGATAAAATTGTTAATTTTTATACTCTTGAATGAAAACCCATCATTTGAAATGTTTATGCATGGTACACCAAACTGGTAGACGACTTGATTCTTAAAAAACAACAGAACGTGGTGTGCCTTCACCTCTCTAAGCAGTACTACCTCTGCACATTTCAATAAGTAATCGGTAGCTGCAAGAATGAATCGATGTGCTTTAAAAGACAGAGGTTCTATCGGGCTCATGATATATGTGCCTGATATACGAAAAATGTATAGTGTTTTAAGCACATTTTTATACCTATTTTTGATGATATTGCACTTTAATGGAAGGTATTTTTGTGTTTTTCTTGTAGGTATGATTAAAATGACTGGCTATGATGAAAGGAGCAAAAGAAGATCAAATTTGGAGCAAAAATTGAAAGGGTTACAAAATTAGCCTTTGGCGGCTACGCACTGGACCCTTGGCGCATAGGCGCCACAGTTAAAGTGACAAATTTTATTTGATTTTGACACAAATTTGAAGGGGTTTTTGAAGCATCCTTTGGTTTAAACTTCATTAACTTTCCATCAGCACTAAAACTCATTTGAAATTTGAATGGATGGATGCATTCTTGGTGGATACATTGAATCTGGACATATTTTAAAGATACACCAAGGCACCTTTTGGAAAAATTTAAAAAGAAGACTTCAAGATCAAAAAAATGTTTATTGTTGGAGGGTGTGATTAGTTTTAAGAGTCAAGTTTATGTTAGAGAGTTATTGAGAGCACACCTTTCCACTTCACCACTTTTATTATCAATTGTATCTAGTTATTATTAAGATTAGAATAGAGATTTGGTGTCAACAAAGTTGGGCGCCAACCTCTATTGTTTCTTGTAAAGGGAAAGCAAAGATTCAAAGGAACTTCAAGAGTCTTGTGGAGAGGATTTTCATATAAGTGTTTATTTTTGTTTTAAATTTGATTTTAAAGTAAAACTTGTTTTGTTTTCACTATGATTTCTAATTTTAAATCGAGTTGTGATTGTGTTTTCTCCATGGATTCTGTGTAGTTTTCTTTATCTTTTTCCTTTTAAATGATGAAGTAATCAAATTATGGAAGGAAGTTGTGTGAAGTATAGTATTTAAATCTTGGAAGAAGTTGTGATGATTCACTACCTTATACTTCATTTACTTCTTGATTTGGCCAATTAAGATGCTAAAATTTGTTGGGAGATTATGTAAGATCTATTGCGGTATTGTGTCAATCAACAATTGGAAAGAATCACATGCAATTGTATGGATGAGAATTGTTGTCGATATGGTTGGGTGCGAATAAATAGGAAGATATGCTTATAATGGGGAGTAAAATTAGAGGACTTTAGAGTGACAGGCTAAAGCCCCCTAATTTGGTTTGATGTGAAAAATTTTGTTATGGGATATTAGCCCCCAGGTGGAGGGAATCGAGAGAACTCTAGAGTGAGAGCTAGTATCTTCCTCACTTAACCCATCTACAAGATTTCAAATCATCAAATTAACCAATGTTCTTTATAGAACCAAATAAGAGTAAAGAATATAATTGCTTCTATTTGGCACAACACATTTTAGATACTTTCATAATGAAATTCCATAATTATTACTGATTCATTGAAAGAGGAAAAAGATATATTTTTCTAATTTGCTTTCATACTATTTTATAGTTGTGTTAACTTTAGTTGTTTGCTTTACTTTTTATTCAAAAAATATCGAAAACAAATTTGAAAAACTTAATATCTTAAATCATACTTTAAAAAATCATTTTAAAAAGTAAAAAAAGTTATTTTTCTTATTTCTTTAAAATTTTAGACATCTCCTTATGGGTTCGATATCTCGGAGCTTAATCAAAAAGTCCTATATCACATGATAAAAGATACGTATACTTTCGTAGTATTCCATATTATAAATAATTAAAGTATAATTTCCTATTTAAATTGTAAGCATAAATATTCAGGGATTAGTGCCCTAACATTCAAATGGCCATAATGAGATATCAGATGTAGCACATTTGGAGTTTGATGTTGAAACTCCCCGTGCACTTGGCACTAGTGATAGCTTTTGACAATCTTCAGATAGTCTGTCATCATTGTGGGCCAATATTACATTTTCATCTTATAATTTATCTTTTCATCTTTGGACACGACTGATGAGTGATGTAGAAAAAATATATTGGATTTTTCATATATATATATTTTGTACTCATTTTTGATATTCTACTTTAAAGGAAGGAATTTTTCCTGTTTTGTTGCATGTATGATGATTTTAGGTATTTGGAGCAAAAAGTAGCAAAAATGAATGAATTTGGAGTGAAAAGAGGTAAAATCCAGAATTTTGTTTTTTGGCGCCGACAATGCCCAAATCCAGAGAGCACAAGAAATTAAAATGCTTTGGACGCTGACGACGCCCAGAAACAGTGTTGACTTTGCCAAATGTCGGTGGAGGCCATATTCAAGTCATTTGGATGACTTTTGGAGGTTTTCTTTAGAGATCTCTTAGTGAACTCATCCCTAGACTATTTTAAAGTGATTTTAGCCCCAAAAAAGTGTGTGAAAGTGTATAGAGGTCAGAGTTTGGTCATTATAGAGAGTTTAGAGTCTAGGGTTTGGTGTGAGAAAATGTTGTTTTATGAGGGATTCTTCTTTAAGAGTTGTAAGAGGAGAAGGAAAGTGAGAGATTACTTCTTCCTTAATGATTTAAGAGGGAATTGTGTGTTGTTGTGAAGAGGGAAAGAGATTCAAAGCAACTTCAAAGGATTTACTTGGGGAAGAAATTGAGAAGTTGTGTTTACTTCTTATTATTTGTATGACTTTACTTTTATATATAAAATCATTGTCTTGTCTTATCTTCCTCACAAATTCTGAGTAGATTTCTTTGTCTTTCTCCTTATAATGAGATATGGTTAAGTGATGATTTAGATTGGATGTGCCATGTGAATGTTAAAAAATTATGATGATTTTTCACTTTGTACTTCATTTACATTTCGATCTGGCGAATTGAATTGTTAAAATTTGTTGTAAAACATACGATCCGAGAGGACTATGTGTTCTTGATCCTCGAATATTTATCCTTACATTTTTCAATTTATATTTCTTTCCAATGATATTATCTCTTTCTTCATAACGAGGCCAAAAAACTTGATTCCGCCGAATATTTATGCTTACAATTTAGATATGAAATTATACTTTAATTATTTATTATATGAGATACTACGCAGGTATACATATCATTTATCAAGTAATATAAGACTTTTTGATTAAGCCCCGAGATATCGTACCCACAAGGAAATGTCTAAAATTTTAAAGAAATAAGAAAATAACTTTTTACTTTTTAAAATAATTTTTTAAAGTATGTTTTAAGATATAAAGTTTTACAAGTTTATTTTTGGTATTTTATGAATAAAAATTATAACAAACAACTAATTTTAACACAACTATAAAATAGTATGAAAGCAAATGAGAATGTAATATCTTTTTCCTCTTTCAATGAATCAGTAATAATTATGGAATTTCATTTGTGGAAGTATCTAAGTGTGTTATGCCAAATAGAAGCAATTATATTCTTTACCCGTACTTGGTTCTATAAAGAACATTGGTTAATTTAAAGATTTGAAATCTTGTAGATGGGTTAGGCAGAGAAGATACTATCTCTCATTCTAGAGTTCTCTCGATTCCCTCCACCTGGGGGCTAACATCACATAACCAAATTTAAAACATCAAACCAAATAATGGGGCTTTAGCCTGTCACTCTAAAGTTCTCTAGTTTTACTCCCCATTATAAACATATCTTCCTATTTATTTGCACCCAACCATATGGACTACAATTCTCACCCATACAATTGCATGTGATTCTTTCCAATTGTTGATTGAGACAATATCACATTGGTTCTTACATGTTCTCACAATAAATTTTAACATCTTAATTGGCCAAATCAAGAGGTAAATAAAGTGCAAGGTAGTGAATCATCATAACTTCTTCCAACATTGAAATCCTATACTTCATTCAATAATTTAATTATTTCATCATTTAAAAGGAAAAAAGATAAAGAAAACTAATCAGAATTCATGGAGAAAACACAATCACAACTTGATTTGAAAGTAGAAATCATAGTGAAAACACAATAAGTCTTACTTTAAAACTAAATAAAAACAAGATAAACACTTATCTGAAAATCCTCTCCACAAGACTCTGAAAGTTCCTTTGAAGTTTTGCTTTCCACTATGAGACTCCATAGAGGTTGGCACCCAACTCTGAGTATTGAATCTCCTAAATTCTAATACAAACTATGATAAAGTAAAGTAGAAGAGTAAAGAAAATTTGTTGAGAAGAAGGCTCTTCTTCTCTCTTTCCCTGGAATCAACTTCAAGCTTTCCTCTAACTTCTCACCAAAATTTTCTCTTAAACTCTTCTCTTAAGTGTGGCACCACTTTCTGATCTTCAAGTCTTCATTTTTAATAATTCTCTAATAGGTGACTTGGTGTTTCATTAAAATATTTCCAGATTCAATGAATCCACCAAGAATACATCAATCCGTTCAAATTTTAAATGAATTTTGGAGTTGATGGGAAGTTAGTGAAGTTTAAATCAAAGGATGCTTCAAAACCCCATTCAAATTTCTGCCAAAATCAAATAAAATTCATCACTTTAACCGTGGCGCCTATGTGCCAACCATCAGGCGCATAGGCGCCAGAGGCCAATTTTGTACACCTTTCAATTTTTGCTCCAAAATTGATCCTTTATTCTCCTTTCATCATAGTCACTCATTTTAATCATACCTGCAAGAAAAACACAAAAATACCTTCCATTAAAGTGCGATATCATCTAAAATAGGTATAAAAATGTATTTAAAAATACTATATATTTTAAGTATATCAGTTCTGCAACAAAAGTGAAGATCACATTTAATGTCCATGAATGAGTGATGTAGTTCTTTGGGGTTGAGTGCAAATAAATAGGAAAGTATGGTTTATTAGACATAGAATTGAAGATTTTAGGGTGACAAACTAAAATGCCCAATTTGGTCATAGTGTTTAGAAATTAAAGAAAGAGTTAGCCTTCAGGCAAAGGGAAGTGGAAGCTCAAGAGTGAGAGCCAGTATCTTCTCAGCCTAACCACGAATTTAGGGACTAAACCTAGGATTAGTCGATCTTCTTTATAACACTCGGAAGAGGGTAAAGAAGAGGTATGATCCTATTTGGCACATGACAAATTTTCACCAATATTTATGATTCACTCATCATAACATCATTGTAAGGGGGAGAAACTTTCTCCAAATTTGAACCTTTTAAACAAAACTTAGTTTAGTAATATTTAACTTTATTTTAAAGTTTAGAAAGTACTTTAGTTATCTTATAATCTTTAACATCATTAAAATTTAAAGATTTATATAATCAATATTTAATATACGTGCATTGTAATTTGAATATTGGATTTATGTTCTACACTTTAAAGATTTACATTCTCCCTGTGGGATCGATAACCAGGACTCAATTAGAGCTCTGTATTACTTGAGTGATACGTATACTTGCGTATAGATTAGCTGCTTCTTATTAAACTTATTATACTTTGTGACTAAACTAAAAATATTTTTTAATACTTATTTAAGACAGCTATGATCAAATGTTTGGCGCGTTGCTGGGAAGGTAATATTAAATTTAGTAGATATTGAAAACCTTTATTTTACAATTTGCAATTGTGTGTGCTTACATACTTTTAAGTGTGCTTACTGTGATTATGTATGTGTAGTATTGGATCCGAAGGTTTAGTACCTTACGATTCAAAGTTTAAACATACTATTAGAAAATTTTGAAAAAAACAAAAGAAATCTAAAAATTTGAACAAAATGTCGAATAATTTAGATAATCAAAGAAATGAAAATGAACATCAACCTAGACCTTTAAGAGATTATGCTAACCCTATAGCAGATGAAATTCACTTAACTATTCAAAATCCTGATGTAGCTACTAATTCATTTGAACTTAAACCTGCTATTATCCAAATGGTACAAAATAATCAATTTGGTGGAACACTGAATGAAGATCCTAACTTACATCTTGCTAGTTTTCTAGAATTATGTGCTACATTTAAATATGACGAAGTGTCGAACGACGCTGTCAGACTTAGACATTTTTCTTTTTCATTATGGGATAAAGCTAAGGCGTGGTTAAATTTGTTAGCATCTGGATCTATCAGAACTTGGGGAGAACTATGAAAAATTTTTTTGTCAAAATATTTCCTTCCATAAAAAACTGCTAAGCTTAGAATTGTTATTACATCTTTATGTTAGTTTGAATGGGAATCGATATATGGAGCTTGAAATATTTAAAGATCTCTTTAGTAAGTGTCCACATCATACTTTACTAGATTAGGTAATAATTCAAACATTGTATAATGGATTAGTGGAATCTCTTAGATCGATTATTGATGCTACTGCTGGTGGATCATTAATGTTAAAAAATTTTAATGAGATATATTATTTAATAGTAGAGATGGCTACTAATAATTTTTAATGGCACTCTAAACGGGTAAATCCAAAAAGATAGCTAGCATTCATGATTCTGATGCAATATCTATGTTGGCTTCTCAAATTGCTTCTATTTCAAAGAAAATAGATCAATTCAGAATGAATTATTCTCAAACACCTCAGGTATTAGAGGAATATTAATTGGGACAAATAGTAGCTTCTCAATCATCTTATGAGACCTTAAATGCTATAAATAACAGACCCAACAATCCTTATTCGAATTTTTATAATCCTGGAGGGAAAAGCCACCCAAACTTAAACTAGAATAATAACAGTACTAATGCTAATCAGCAGTGGGAGAACAATTCTGTGAGAGAACGAGTCTTACTGAGAAGCTATTAGGAAATTTGAACAATAATGGAAACACAAACTATAGACCAGGGAAACACTAACTATAAAACTTCTTATCCTCCAGGTTTTAATAGTAACCCATAATTTAAGGAAAGAAATTGTCTATGGAAGAATTAATATTAAACATGGGTAATCAATTACAAAGTTAAGGTAACCAATTACAAAGTCAAAAAGCTACAACTAAAAATATTGAAAATCAATTAAAACATATTGCTACTGCACCTAGTAATAGACTTTCAGGAACTCTCTCTAGTAATGTTGAAGTTAACCTAAAGCATCAAAGTAAATAACAAATTAAGGCTATATAATTAAGAAGTGGAAAAGTATTGGAAATAAGAGTGCAAAAAGAAGTTGAAGTTAAGAAAGAGAAGGTGGAAATTGAAAAATGTTACAATATCATATATCTAGATTTAGAATATCTGCTTAAACTGATGAATATTACTGTAGAAAGACCACCACTTATGTTTCCTCAAAGATTGAAACAACAAAAGAGAGATAAAAATTTTTCAAAATTTTTAGAAATCCTTAAGAAAATTAACAGTAAATATTCCCTTCGTTGAAGCCTTAGAACAAATGCCTAACTATGTGAAGTTTATGAAGGATATACTTAATAAGAAAAAGAAATTTATAGATAACAAGACTGTTGCACTCTGTGAAGAGTGTAGCACAATTATTTAGAAAAAGCTTCCTAAAAAACTTAAAAATACTTGTAGCTTCACTATACCTTGTGCTATTTGTGAAAATTTTTTTGGAAAAGCATTATGTGATTTGTGAGTCAATATTAACCTCATGCCTCTATCAACTTTTAAAAGTTAGGGAATAGGAGAAATTTCCCCTACTTTAACTCATCAGTTAGCTGATCATTCTATTACTTATCCTAAAGGAGTTGTGGAAGATGTATTAGTAAAGGTTAATAAATTTATCTTTCCTGTAGAGTTTCTTGTTTTAGAAATGGAGGAAGATAAATAAATTCCTATTATTTTGGGAAGACCATTCCTTTCAACTGGAAGAGCTATGATAGATGTTCAAAAAGGAGAATTAACTATGAGAGTAAATGATTAAGAGGTAACATTTAAACATTTCAAAATCAATGAAATATACCGCAACATAAAAAGCTGATGAATGCTTTCGAATGGAAATTTGTGATTATTTAAAAGATGATCATTTTAAGGAAAAGTTAGAAGAGAAAAAAGAGCAAAAAGATTTGAAATGCGAGGATGAAAATGAAATGGAAGATAATTATGATGACAGATAATGAAGGACTGGATTATTTTCAAAAATGATTTAAGATATTGGATACTTTAGAAATTGATAATAATAGTCTAATTCCATCGATCATAAAATCTCCTCAACTTTAAATGAAAATACTTCCAAACCATTTAAAGTATGTGTTCTTAAGAGAATTATCTACATTACCAGTTATTATATCCTTAGATCTAAATGATTTACAAGAACATAAATTATTAGATACAATAAAAAGATACAAAAAGCTTTTGGTTGGACTTTAGCTGATATTAAAGACATCAGTCCTTCTATCTGTATGCATAGAGTTTTATTGGATTGACAACATAAACCTAAAGCTTATTCGCAAAGGAGATTAAATCCAATGATGAAAGAAGTAGTAAATAAAGAAATTTTAAAATGGTTGGTTACTAGAATTATATATCTTATTTCAGACACTGCTTGGGTAAGTCCAATTCATTGTGTTCGTAAGAAAGCAGGAGTGTTGGTTGATACGAATGAAATAATGAATTAATAACTATGAGACAAGTCACTGGTTGGCAAATTTGTATCGATTATAGAAAATTAAATGCTGTCACTAGGAAAAATCACTTTCCATTACCCTTTTAAAACTAAATGTTGGATAGGCTAGCTTGTCACAATTTTTTTGCTTTTAGATGGATATACCAGCTATCATCAAATACCAATTGCTCCTGAGGATCAAGAAAAGACCACTTTTACTAGTCCTTATGGTACATTTGTTTTTCAAAGAATGCGCTTTAGATTATGTAACACACCTGCAACATTTCAAAGATGTGTAATGCCAATTTTTAGTAATATGATTAATAATGGAATAGAAGTTTTTAAGACAATTTTTCTATATTTGGAACTTTATTTGACGCTTGTTTAAATAATTTAGAAAAAGTTTTGGAGTTATGCGAAAAAGACAAATTTAGTTCTAAATTAGGAGAAATGTCAATTTATGGTTGCAGGAGGAATTATATTTGGGCATAAAATTTCTGAACATGGCATGAAAATAGACCCTGGAAAAATTCAAATCATTGCAAAATTACCACCTCCTACTACAGTGAGAGGGGTTAGAAGTTTGTTAGGTCATGTTCGTTTCTACAGGGGATATATTAAAGATTATTAAAAAATTACTAAGCCTCTGTGCCAACTTTTAGAAAAAGACATGAAATTTGATTTTAATGAAAATGTTTAAATGCCTTTAAATTCTTGAAAGAAAAACTAATCACTACTCTTATAATAGTTTCACCTGATTGGGAGAAACCATTTGAACTAATGTGTGTGTCGGCATTCGGGGCTGTGTCGAAGATTTTCTCGGTGTCGATGTCGATTTGGAGTCACCACTCTATTTGTCTATAATATTGCCCTAATCTTTAAAAATTCTTACTTCTTTAGATCCTGTGAAAGGATCCTTAGATAATAAGAAATTTGAAGAAAAGAAGGAATAATAAGATAGAAAACAGTAGAAATAAATATGTCAATGATAATCCTTATGAAAAGATTCTAGAATACCTTATCATAGGTGTTCTTTATAAGGATGAGATTTTGCTAACCAGATATCTATTCTGAGTTCTTTAAATCTCCTATAGGAGCAAGCTCCTATAGTTAATTACATCTTAGACAATTGTGATTGTCTAAGAAAACTTCTGATTAATGTTAATTGCTTGTTGCTAAAAATGTTTTAAGGAAAGAAATATTAATTTTAAATCCTAAGGGTAATGTGTCATACTACCCTAAAAGTTTGTCTTGGTTTATTTTCATTTTGTTTGTTGTTTTTAGTTATTCTGTCAATGTCATTTATTATGTTATTATTTTTTTTGTTTTATTTTGATGTTTGTCATTTTGTCGTCGTTTTTTGTCGTTTGTTGAATGGCTATCCTAAAAGTTTTAGTTTTGTGACTATTCTAAAGTTTTGGTTTTGTTTTGTCTTGATTTTGCCATTTCAATGTTGTTTGTTTTGTTTTGTTGTTGTTTTAATGTTGTTTTGATTTTTTTTTCAATGTCATTTTGTTATTGTTTATTAATTGTCGTTTTGATTTTTTTTGTTGTAGTTTGTCCCATCTTTAGAATGTCATCTTGCAAAACAGAGTTAGCTCACCTTATAACATGCAAAGGAAATCTAAAACAAAATTAATATTGTTGTTTCGTTTTAATTGTCCTGCAAAATAGAGTTGGCACACCCTATAATATGCAAAGGAAATCTAAAGTGAAATTTATTTTCATCCTGCAAATGAAAATGTTGTCAGATTTAAAAGAAATAATGTCAATTTTTCTCTAAATCTTTATTTTATTTTTTTATATTTTGGATAACTCGGTCAGGATGTCACTGGCTCCATCGTCCCAGGCTCATCAGGGGCCTTAATCTACTTAGTCCAGAAGGTATTTAATCCAGGACCATAAGATTTCTGTCAGCAACCAGGATTGCATCGTCTGAGTAATCTTCGTAGCCTAGAACACTGGGGTTCAAGTTGCATTCGGTGATGTTTGTTCATTAGGGTGTCTTTTTCTATATTTAGGTTGTTTATGATTTTTTAAGATTTGTATCTCATTTCTTGTTAAAATCTTAGGTTCGATGTCTTTTGAACCTAAATATTCAAGTTTTGAAAATTTAGATTTGATGTAGTTTGATTTTTAGGAATTTAGAATCATTGTCGATCGAATATAAAAATTTGATTGGATTAGAGAAATCATGTTTAAGATTTGATAAGATCTAGAAATTTAGATTCAATTTTATTTGAATTTAAAGATTTAGATCTAATATTGTTATGATATTAGGAAATTAGATTCTGTGTCATTTGAATCTAATAATTTTGATTAAGTCTAAATTAGACTTAGATAGAATCTAACATAAGATAGAATTTAGAATCTTAGATTCGACGTTTAATTATGTTAGACTCAGGTAAAATATAACGTAAGTTAGATCTTAGAATTCTAGACTTAATGTCATTTGAGTCTAGAAGAAGTGTTAAGTCTAATATGGATTAGACTTAGATAAAATCTTTTGATAAGTAGATTCAATGTCCTTTGAATCTAATATCATTGATTTGATTTTTAAAGTAGTTCGAACTTTAAGAAATTTTGACTTGAATTGATTTTAAGTCAAAACTTTGATTTCAGTTTGATGTAGTTTGTATTTAACCTGAGTTCAATTTAAGTTGAACTTAAGTTAGAAATATTGAGTTAATCTTGAGTTCTTATGTTAGATTTAATGTAAATTGAATCTAGAATTGTGTTAACTTGTGTTAACTTGAGTTCAATTCTTTGGGTTGTTGATTTTAGATTTATGGTACTGAATTTTCATTTATGAATGACTGGAATTTTTCCATCCTTGATGTCATATTGTTCTCGAGCTTTGAACTCTATTAGAGGTGTCTTGTCTTCAACTTCATCCTGATTAACAAGATATAACAGTGATCCTCGATATATCATTTCAAGTTGTAGCAGATCAAGGTCGAAATGAATTCTTGCTCCTTGGTCAATGTGTCGGCGGTCCAATGCCAAAGTCACACCATTTTGAAAAATGAAAAGAAGTCTATTGTCAGACATTTTCCTGTAAGTGACAGGGTAACATAACATGTCGGACTAAATTTCATTTTCAAAATGTCTTTGTTAATTAAGATTTCTTATTTTTCTTATTTTGAAGGATTATGCTTATAAGTATTTATTTAGTAAGCACAAAAAAAAATTTCAAGCGACAAAATAAAATTTTCATAAACAAGGTAAATTATTTTTTATTAATTTCCCAGTTCATAAAAAATTCATGGTTCATAACATTCATGTCGCATAATATTTTTTCAAGAAACAACCATTGATCGGGGGCAAGATTCTTTCTCCTTGACAATCTACCAATTTGTAAGATCCTTTAGAATATGTCTTTTTAATTACATATGGGCCCTCCCATATTTGTTCGAACTTTCCACCTATCTGGGGATGAGCGAGTATAGGTCTTTGAAGAACTAAAACTAGTTCATCGTTTCGAAAAGTTCTAGGACGAACCAATTTGTCGTGGGCTCGTATCATTTTTGCTTGATAGAGTTCCAGATTTTGACGAGCTTGGAGACATTTGCCTTCTAAACTTTCAAGTTCTTCAAGTCGTAATTTGGCATTTTCTTCCTCAATTATTTTATTTACAATAGCAATTCTGAGAGAAGGAATTTGCACTTCAAGTGGTAAAATAGCCTAAGAACCATATACCAGAGCAAACGGTGTTGATTGTGTTGGTGTTCGGTATGTAATCCTATAGGCCCATAAACCTTCTGTTAATCGTTCATGCCACTGTCTTGGAGTATTGATTAATGTCTTTTTCAAAATTTGCACCAATATTTTGTTGAAAGGTTCAGCTAGACCATTGGCTTTAGGATAATATATTGTGGAATACTTCCAGTCTATCCAATGTCTTTGAATAAAATTATTCATTTTTGTGTTTTTAAAGGCTAGTCCATTATCTGATATGACTCTTCGAGGTATTCCAAATCTATAGACAATATGGGTCTTGAAGAAATGGAGAACTTGTTCTGCTTTGACTTCTCGGAGTGGTATTGCTTCTGCCCATTTGAAGAAGTAATCAGTGGCTGTCAGAATAAATTTATGGCCCACTATGTCAGTGCCCCAACACTCAAGTAGCAAAGATGCAATAGTTGGATGTAGTACATTTGGCGGTTGATGTAATACTTCTCCATGTATTTGACTATGATGACATCTTTTTGTGACTTTGAGACAATCAGTCATCATTGTTGGCCAATAGTATCTCATTCTCTTTATTTTCATTTTCATTTTAGGCCTAGATTGGTGTGCACAACATAGGCCTAAATGAACTTCTTTATCAATCTCTCGAGCTTCAGATTGGTTCAAGAATCTTAACCACATTGTTAAAAGATCGTTTGTAAAGGATATTATTTACTAGAGTATACGATAATGCTCTTTGTTTAATTGAGTCGCAATAGAGTTGTTTTCGGGTAACCTCCGGATTGTAGATATTGAATAATTAGTTGTCACCAATCATCCTTTTCTTCATCAATTACTGTCATTGTCATGCTTTCAGTGATTTTATGTAAATTATCCATGTCGATTTAAGAAAGAACTTGTCTTCCTTTTACAGAATTTAGTATATCGTATTCTTCTGAACGAGCAAATTCTTTTGCCAGTTTTGCCAAAGCGTCTGCTAAAGAATTGTTTCATCTTGGGATTAAGAAAAACATCACATCAGGAATTTGTTGAAGTAGTTTCAAAGTGTAACAGGAATATTGTTCTAATCAAGGTTTTAATGTCTTGTATTTGCCTACAATTTGATTAATGATTAATTGTGAATCTCTGTAAATGTCGATATTCTTGATTTCCATTAATATTGCCAATTCAAAACCGGTTATGAGTGCTTCTTATTCAGCTTCATTATTTGTGCATGGCTAAGTCAAATGGTATGAAAATGGCATCATCGCTTTGTCCGGAGTAATGAAAATTAATCCTACTCCAGCTTTGCCTGGTATAATTGTTTGTTTATTTTTGTCTTTTCGAGCAGATGATGCTCCATCAAATTATAATCCCCATCGTTGCATGCTTGATCTTTTTAATTCAAATATTTATTCGTCAGGTAAATCATCATTGAAAGGAGATCCAGTTGGAATTGGGTGTGCTTCTAAGAAGTCTACTAAGATTTGTTCTTTGACAGCACGTGACAGTACAAATGTTATGTCAAATTGAAGCAGTATCATTGCCCATCTTGCTAATCTTCCAGAAAGTGTTAGTCATGTCATTAGATGGTGTAATAGGTTGACTCTTGAAATATAGTGCCTCAGTTTTTGAACTGCAAAAATCAAGGCTAATCAATGCTTCTCAATTGCTGGGTATTTTATTTCTTTCAGAACAAGACAACGACTCACATAATATAATGCATTTTTTTTTCCCACGTCGTTCAGTTGTGCTAGTAATGCTCCAAGGTAATTACCCAATGCCGCGGTGTAAAGGATTAGAGGTCTTCCTAACAAAGGGGTTGCTAAAACAGGAGGTTTTGTCAAGTATTTTGATTTTTTCAAAAGCGTGTTGGCATTTTTCATCCCACACAAATTTGGTATCTTTTCTGGTTAGGCAAGTGAGAGGCTGACACCTACCTAATAAATTTGAAATAAAACGTTGTATGCTAATTTTTCTTGAAATGATCTCAATTGAGTTAGGTTTTTAGGAGGAGGCATATTTAGGATGGCCTCAAGTTTGAGTGGATCAATTTCAATTCCATGATTTCGAACAACAAATTCTAAACATTTCCTTGAAGTAACACCGAAAGCGCATTTTAAGAGATTCATTTTAAGATTATAATGTCGTAATCGTTCGAAGAAAATTCTCAAATCATACACATGATCATCTTTTTATTTACTATTAACAACCAAATCATCCACATAACATTCGACTTGATTGTGTATTAATTCATCAAAAATCCGTGTCATGGCTCTTTGATAGGTTGCCCCATCATTTTTTCAGTCCAAACAACATAACTTTGCAGCAGTATATCTCTATGGGTGTCCTGAAGGCTGTATTTGCTTCATCTTCTGAAAACAATTTTATTTGATTATATCCTGTTGATCCATCCATAAATGAAAATATTGTGTGTTTGGATGCTATGTCAACCAATAATTCTGGTATTGTTAAAGGGAATTCATCTTTCGGAGATGCTTTTTTCAAGTCCCTGAAGTCTATACAGACCCTTATTTGACCATTTTCTTTCTAACTATTACCACATTAGCCAGTGATCTATAAAAAAATACCTATTTCTTTATGTCTTAATTCTTATCAATTTCTAAGGATATTATGCTTTAATGAAAGGTATTTTTTGTGTTTTTGGATGTAGGTGATGTAAAAAGGTTTAAAAAGGAAAAAGGAGCAAAAAGGAGCAAAAAGGAGCAAAATGGAGCAAAATCCAAAACATATAAAAAATATGGCCTGGCGCCTAGGCGCCAGAAGTTGGCGCCTAAGTGTCAGACTCGATACAGAAACTGTCAAGTTTTTGACAACGTTTGAACAGTTATTTTGACGGAGTGAGCGGTTATTGGACATTCTAGAAGACTGGCAGTTGTTCCTTGATAATGGACATGTGATACATTGCATTTGGACGCTCCAAAACGGTTTAAATCACGAAGAGGTGCGAGCCAAAGTGAAGAGGTGTGAAGAACTGGACGCGGTATCCGGCGCCTAGGCGCCAGACAGACCTTCTAGAAGATTCATTGAATGTGGACATGTTTTGAAGAGGTGCCTCAAGGCAACCCTTGAAGCCTATAAATAGGGGTCCATTTCTTCAGAAAACGTGCCCCTCCCATTGTAACCCTTTCTCTTATCCACTTTAGGATCTGTCATCCTTAGAGAGGGAAATAGAGAGAGAAATTTAGGGCCACTTTTGTTTAGTTTAGTGAGTTTACTTTTAAGTTGTTGCATCTGGAGTTCATTACACTGTGGAGTCAGTAGGAATCAGAAGATCTGTAGAAGGAATATTTGAGATAAGTATTTTATATTTGATTTAAAGTTTATTTATTATGTTTCTGTTGTTTATTTTCAATGTGTTCCGAGTAGTTAGTTTACTTTCTTCCTTCGATTATGAAGAGATAGATAAGATAATATAAAGATTCGATGGAGAATTGAAATTCAAAATATTTTCAAAACATTGTGATGACATTAATACTCGATCTTACTTTACTTTTTAAATTGGCCATTTAAATTGTTAAAACTCGTTGAAGAGTTTTGAGACCTTGAAGGAGAAGAACTCTTAACTTGTAAATGTCACATGAGTCCTTGGGTAGTCAAAGGCCAGGTGCGGGCTATTCAAGGTGAAGTGAAAATAAATAGGAAGATAAGATTTAAAGGGTGTAGAATTGATAAGTTTTTAGAGTGACAGACTAAATTCTTATAATTTGATTTATAGATTAGGAAAGGGTCACTAGTAGGGCCGACCATAGCCACCCTTGGACATCTGAGTAGTGTGAGTCCAGATTAACCCATTCTACTAACAATACATCTGAACCTGATCTGTAAATTAGCCAATGTTCTTTGAGCCTGGATCAAAGGGTAAATAATAGGAATGCTTCTATTTGGCACAATACCATAAATCAAATTCTCCAACGAATATTAAGTTATCTTAAAAATCTTAGATTAATCGAAGGGAAGAAAGTTGTTTATTTTATATAGTTTTCATAAATCATTTTCTTATTATTGTTTTCTTTATTTGCATCTAGTAAATTAATAGTAATTTATAGTTAAATTAAAGGATAAAAAGATATTTTTGAAATATAATATTTAGAAAATTTATTACTTATAATTTTTCCCCATGGGATCGATACTTGGGGTTATAAAAGAAAACCCTATATTACTTGAAACGATACGTATACTTGCGTAGTACTCCTAATGTGTAAAATATTTTCTAAAATTTTACAACATTTTGATTTTATACACTAGCCGCTATTTATAAATTGGGTCGAAGTTTTTGGCCATCTTTTGAAGCAAATATTACTCGCGTTATCACGGGTCGGATCAAGTTTTTAGCATCGTTGTCGGGAAAGAAATAAAATAGTTATAATTTTTTTAAAAAAAATATTATGTTTCTAAAAATATAAAAATATAAAAAAAATATATAAAAAATAAATAATAAAAAAAATATTATATAAAATATAAAAAAAGATATATATTTTTTTATTCCTTATTTTAAGCGAAGATTTGCTTCTGAAGGATGAATACCTTTAGATTCTGAATTAGAAAGAACAACTAGAAAAATTAAAAAGGGAAAACAAATTCAAAAATGTCAAGAAATGGCTACTTTACAAAATCCAATTGAACTTAATGATCAAAATGTTTATAAACCATTAAGGGATTATGCTAACCCTACAGTTGATGAACTTCATAGTAGTATTCAAATACCCACTGTAGATGCTAATTCTTTTGAACTTAAACCGTCTATTATTCAAATGGTGCAAACAATCAATTTGGTGGAACAATTTCAAAATCAAAATACTGCTATTCGTAATATTGAAAATCAAATGCGGAAAATTGCTACTTTAATTAATAACAGACCTGTAGGAACACTTCCTAGTAATGTTGAAATTAATCCAAAGGAAACTGGAAAAAAACATGAACAAGTTAAAGCTGTGCTACTTAGAAGTGGAAAGGAATTAAAAGAAAGAATGCAGAATGAAATTGAAAAAGAGATTGAGGTTGAAGAGAATGAAAAACCTAAAGAAACTCTCTCTCCTAGTCAAGATCAGACTGTTATACCTGTTAATCTGGAAGTTGAAAAACCACCACACCTTTTTCTCAAAGACTTAAATAGTAGAAATTAGATCATCAATTTTCTAAGTTCTTTGAAATTTTTAAGAAACTTACTATTAACATACCTTTTGCTGAAGCTTTGGAACAAATGCCAACTTACGCAAAATTTATGAAGGATATTTTAAGCAAAAATGAAAATTTGAAGCTTTTGATACTGTTGCATTAAGTGAAAAATGCAGTGCAATAATTCAAAAGAAATTACCTAAAAAGCTTAAGGATCCTGAAAGTTTCACTACACCCTGTGCTATTGGAGAAAAATTTTGTGGAAAAGCTTTCTGTGATTTGGGAGCAAGTATTAATCTCATGCCATTTTCTATCTTTCGAAGATTGGATTTAGGAGATATTACTCCCACCACCGTAACCCTTCGGCTAATCGATAGATCTATCACTTATCCTAAAGGAGTTATAGAGGATGTCCTTGTTAAAGTGGATAAGTTTATCTTCCCCGTAGATTTCATAAGTACTTGATATGGAAGAAGATAAATAGATACCTATTATTTTAGGGAGACCTTTTCTAGCTACGGACGAGCTATGATCGATGTGCAAAAGGGAGAATTAACCATGAGAGTTAATGATCAAGAAATTAAATTCAATGTTCTTAAATCAATGAAGTACCCTGATAAAGAGAAATTTTATCGAATGGATAAAATTGATTATTTAATTGAAAAACATTATCAAGAAAAATGTAAAGTCATTTCTGAAGAAAAATTTGAATTTTTAACTGATGAAGATGAAGTAGTAGAAGAAGAAGAGATTCATTTTATTAAAGATAATTGGGAAACTTTAAACATAACTCAAAATGATATACTTTTACCATCAATTAAAAAAGCCCCTGAACTGGAATTAAAAATGTTACCTTCACATTTAAAATATGCGTTTCTTAGAAATTCGTTAACTTTACTCGTAATTATTTCTTCGAACCGAGTAAAGATCAAGAAGAAAAACTACTAGGTGTGTTAAAGAATTATAAGAAAGCTTTTGGTTGGATTATTTCTGATATAAGAGGAATAAGCCCTTCCATTTGCATTTATAGAATCTTAATGGAAGAAAATTTTAAACCTACTATAGAATCACAAAGAAGATTAAATCCTATCATGAAAGAGGTTGTTAAAAAAGAAATTATTAAGTGGTTAGATGCTGGTATTATTTATCCTATTTTGGATAGTCAATGGGTAAGTCCTATTCAATGTGTTCCGAAGAAAGGAGGTGTAACTGTCATTGTTAATGATAAAAATGAACTTATTCCTACAAGACAAGTTACTAGATGGCAAATTTGTATTGACTATAGGAAATTAAATAAAGCCACTAGAAAGGATCATTTTCCTTTACCTTTCTTGGATCAAATGCTCGATAAATTAGCTGAACACTCATATTTCTGTTTTCCGGATGGATATTCGGTTATCATCAATTACTTATTGCTCCCGAGGACCAAGAAAAGACAACATTTACAAGTCCTTATGGAACATTTGCTTTTAGAAGAATGCCTTTTGGTTTATGTAATGCACTCGCAACTTTTCAAAGATGTATGATGTCAATATTTTGTGATTTGATTGACAAAGGAATTGAAATATTCATGGACGATTTTTCAGGTGTTTCGAACTTCTTTTGAATCTTGTTTGGAAAACATAGCCAAAGTTCCGAAAAGATGTGAAGAAACAAATTTAGTTCTTAACTGGGAAAAATGTCAATTCATGGTCACAGAAGACATTGTACTTGGTCACAAAGTATCACAAAAAGGGATGAAAGTAGATCAAGCAAAAGTGAAAATTATTGCTGAATTGCAACCACCTACTACTGTTACTGACATGAGAAGTTTTCTAGGTCATGCTGGATTTTATAAAAGATACATAAAGGATTTTTCTAAAATTGCTAAAACTCTTTGTCATTTATTGGAAAAAGATGCAAAATTTGAATTTAATAAAGAATGTATTAATGCTTTTAATATTCTAAAAGAAAAATTAATAACTGCACCTATTATTGCTGCACCTAATTGGAATAAATCTTTTGAATTAATGTGCGATGCAAATGATTTTGCAATTGGAGCTGTATTATGACAAAAATATGAGAAAATTTTCAAAGTTGTATTTTATGCTAGTAAAACTCTCACTGAAACACAAAGAAATTACACTACCACTTAGAAAGAGCTTCTAGCTATAGTATATGCCTTTGATAAATTTAGATCTTATCTTCTTGGTACTAAATGCATAGTTCATACTAATCATTCTGCTATTAAATATCTATTATCTAAGAAGGATTCAAAACCTTGACTTATAAGATGGGTTTTACTTCTAGAAGAATTTGATTTTCAAATAGTAGATAAAAAAGGATCTGAAAACCAAATTGCTGATCATTTGTCTAGAATTAAAAATGATATTATTTTGGAAGAAAATATAAATGAGAAATTTCCTGATGAATCTTTATATGTTATTCAAGAACACAAAACACCTTGGTATGCTGATATTGTTAATTATTTAGTTAGCAATATTTTGCCTTATGACTTGTATAACAAATTTATTAAGAAATTTAAATATGATGCTAAATATTATATTTGGGAAGAACCTCATTTATTTAAAATTGGTAAAGATTCTATGATTCGAAGATGTGTACCTTATGAGGAAACTTTTGCTATTATTCAAAAATGTCATGATTCGATTTTGGAGGACACTTTGGCATAGATAAAACCGCATTTAAAATTTTAAATTCTGGATTTTATTGGCCTACCTTATTTAAAGATGTGAGACATTATGTGAAAACATGTGATCGATGTTAAAGGATGGGAAATATATCTAGGAAGAATGAAATGCCTTTAAACTATATATTGGAAGTTGAAATTTTTGATATATGGGGTTTATACTTTATGGGACTGTTTGTTCCATCATCTGGAAAAATTTATATTTTATTAGCAGTTGATTATGTTTCAAATTGGATTGAAGCTGTTGCTTTACCAAACTGTGATTCCAAAAGTGTTTCTATATTTTTAAAGAAAATGATATTTTCAAGATTTGGAATGCCTAAGGTAATTATCACTGATGGTGGAAGTCATTTCAGGAATATAAGAATTCATTCATTACTACAAAAATTTGGAATTAAGCATAGAATTGCAACTGCTTATCACCCACAAACAAGTGGAATCGCTGAATTATCAAACAGAGAAATTAAAAAAATTTTAGAGAAGACTGTTAATCCTAAAAGAACTGATTGGGTTGATAGACTTGATTATGCATTATGGGCTTATAGAACAGCTTATAAGACACCAATCGGAATGTCACCTTACCAGTTAATTTATGGTAAACATTGTCACTTACCTGTAAAACTTGAACATAAAGCTTATTGGGCGATAAAGGAGTTTAATTTTAATTTGAATAAAACAGGAGAAAAGCGATTATTGCAATTAAATGAGATGGAAGAAATAAAAAATGAAGCATATGAAAATGCGAGGATTTATAAAGAGAAAATGAAGATGTTGCATGATAAGAAAATTTCGGGAAAAATTTTTGAGCCTGGACAAGAAGTATTACTGTTTAACTCTCGTTTAAAACTTTTTCCTGGAAAATTAAGATCTAAATGGATTGGACCCTATTTAGTTGAGAAAGTATACCATTATGGAGCTGTGGATATTAAAGATCCCAAAACAAGAAAAATTTTTAAAGTAAATGGATTAAGATTGAAGCCTTATTTGACAGATATTAAAAAGATTTATAAAGTGGCTTATGAATTGAGTAAACCTGATTAAAGATTTACTTAAGTCAGGCTGACGACATTAAACCAAGCGCTTTGTGGTAGGTAACCCATAATTATCTTTTGTTATGAGTGTTTTTGTGTTTTAATGTAAGGTTATGCCTCGATCTTGATTAATTTTATATTACTTTAGAAAAATTTGATACTTATAAGTCTTTGTTGACTTAGGCTGAAAATTATTTTAAAGTATGTAAGATTTATAAATAGGATCACTCTATTCTGAATATGAGTAAAAAGGAGATCAAGTTAACCTTCATTATGATTGTTTACAATGTGAGTTATTGAGTTTAAACTACTCTTACAAGTATAATATACCTATCTTGGAGAACGAAATTTTGAAATTTGACGATTAGGCGAAACAGAGTTGAACATAGTTCCGGCGCCTAGGCGCCAGAATTCGGCGCCTAAGCGCCAGAATCAACTATGTATCAATAGGTCCGGCGCCTAGGCGCCAGATTCGGCGCCTAAGCGCCATGGTTACTAGGTCATGCAAAAACCAAAAAACTTTCAGTTTTTCACATGATTTTCCCTTTTAAATCAACCTATCTTCTTCCCTAACCATCAAGCATTCAAAATTACATCCCTTGCACTTCATTATTGAGAGATTTGAGAAATTTTGAAGAAATGGAAGGAAGAAATCATGGAGAAGAAGCTAGGGACAAGGTCTCAAAGGATCCTCAGCCCTACTTCAATGGTTTCATCGCTGTAACTTTAGAGAAAATTTCTATTCGTTTGGATAAGTTTGAAGCGGAGTTTAAAAGCATTGGAGATTGCCTTCATGAGATGTTTCATCAAATTGAACATCTAGAATGACAAATGAAACTTCAATTTGATCATTTTGTGGCTTATCAAGATGCTCAAGTTGAAATGTATGCGAAGAACAAGTGGATTGACGAAAAGACGGCTACGGATTTCCCGAGAGCGTTAGTGTTCTTTCCAAGTGGAATACACAAATTCCCTTGTGAAGATTAGAATATTCTGGTAATGAGATAGTTATTATATGGTTTGTTGAGTTGTTGTATCGATTTAGAGAATCGATTGTGTTTGTTTGTGTATTTGCTTTCATGTTCATTGTGTGTTGTTTTTGCTTAGAAATTGTTGTGTTTGAGTGTGTATTAGGAACTTGAATCAAGTATAATACTTATCTGGAATGTATTGAGTCAATATTGAAGATTATAAATGTAATTTAGTGAGTTTGATTTAAACCTTATTGTTTGATTGGTGGATTAAATATTTAATTTTTTTAAATTTTTGAGAAATGTTGTGGAAGATAGAAATTGAAGCCCTACTCTGATATGAGTAATTGGAAGTTGAATTTATGAATTTTGGTGGAAAATTAAATTTAAAAATAATTTTTTGTGAAAGGCGAGTCTGGCTCCTAGGCGCAGAATTTGGCGCCTAAGCGCCGACTCGCCTCGTACTCGAGAATTTACTTAAATAACCCCCAAAAGCCATTTTTGAGGCCTAAGCTTCATCTTCTTTCCCATTTTCACGAAAATACACCTTTTAGATCCATTTTGAGGTCAAAACATCAAGGATTTGAGCGCGAAACCACTCGATTTCTTTGTCTCAAGGTCAGATCTACTCTTTAAACCATTTATTTTCGATTTTCACCATAGATTTCCCTAGTTTTGCTAAGAACCAAAATTTTGAAAATTTTTTTCATTTTTAGTGATTTCTTTGGATTTTTAAACTTATTTTAAGTTTTATAAACTTAAAAAGAGTTTAAATCTTTGATTCCTAAATTTGTTCTTGTTTTCTTTCACGTTTAGATGGCTCCAAAATCTAAACACGACAAGGCACGAGATAACTTTGATAGCGAAGAAAGTTTCTATCATGGTCGCGCATTTTCGCTTCCACGAATTTGCGACGTCCAGGAAGTTCATTTCAGAACAAAGTTTCTATCATCCGGGAGAAATGATTGAAAACACTATCGTTGCACACAATTGTCAAAGATTCTGTTATTTCATTGCTGTTGCTGTTATCCCTATTGTTCGAGAGTTTTATGCAAATTTTCTGGATGCCGAAGATTATGAAGTCTTTGTCAGAGGTATTGGAGTAGGATTTAGTCCTGAAAGAATCAATATATTCTATGGCCTGCCACCAACTATTGAATGCTATTTTTCTGGATTATCACCATCTGAGGGATGTTTGGATATGATCATTGCTTATTTGACTAACGGTACTGGATCTTGGAAGATCAGGAACGGAAAAAGGGTAATCTTCAAATCCTCCAAATTAAATGGTATTTCTAAAGCATGACACTATTTTATTTCTGCAAGATTGTTACCTTCCAACCATCTGAGTGAAGTGACTAGAGATCGAGTGATCTTAAATTACTGCATTCAAGAGAGGAAACCTATTGATGTCGGCAACATTATTTATGATTCTGTGGATTCTACTGCGAGATCCAGCACTTTTGTTGGATTGGGATTCCCATCTCTGATTTATTCATTATGTGTTCGTAATGGAGTCACTGTTGATATTTTTGAGGAGAAGTTAAAGTCTACCAAGCCAATTAGGCAGGAGAGTGTTAGTATCTATGATCGTCTTCGAGGGAAGAGATCGACCGCTCCTTCTACTTCTGCACATACTCCAGGTAGACCTTCTACTTCTCGACCCTCTACTTCGCCGAGCCACCATCAAGTTTATAGGAATCAATGCATGATCGGTTTTAGAGCAGACAGCTAGGAGTTATTTCAAACTCACTGCAGGATTGATACTATTGATAGGAAACTAGATCATTTATCTGATTATACCCAGAGGAAGAGTAGTTATGATGCTGAGTATGATGAAGCCCTAGTTAGATTTCTAAAGGGTGAACATGATGTTAGTTTCCCTAATTTTCCTAGTTTCACACCATTTGTTGATCCTAAGGACGTAGAATTTTCCTTTGGTGATGATGATGATGATGAGGTTACAGCTAGTGACTAGTAGTTATAGATCTTTATGATGAGCTACTCTGTTAGTTTGTTTTGTTTGGATTGTTTGTTTAGTTTTGTGTGTGATGTATGTTGATTTGTTTAAATATCTGTGTGGATTGATTAGTGTTAAGATTTATTAAAATATTCTTAGTATATTGTGTTGAGACTAAAGTTAGAGTTAATTTATATGTTTGTTTTAGTCTACTGTTTAGTAATTAATAGTTTTGCTCTGCTTTAATTTTGTTTCAAAATTAGTATAATCATAAAAATTAGCCTGCTTACTTTTTTTTTATACATGCTTCAATTTTATCTTAATTATTCGTAAAAGCATGAGTAGAAGTTAATTTTTCTTTTTAAGATTGTTTTTACATACTTATAAAAATTCTTATGATTTCTTTCTCTTATACTTTCAAATTATCATTGTATACCAAAACTTAAGTTTGGGGGAAGGGAAAATACATTCAAATTTAAATTTTATTTGTCCTTAAAGAGCTAATATTTTCTTAAAAATAAAAAATTTTTAACATAACTTAAGGAATGAAGAATTTATTTGAGATCACTTTTATTTTTGAAATTATAAACAATTTAGTGAAATTTAACTAACTTTGATTGATTTTAAGAATAGAATTATTTAACTTAAAGAAGAATAAGATTAAGAAATTTTTCTATTCATGATAGAAATAATAGAATTTTAGAAATATTAAGTAATAAAAAATTATCACTTGAAAAAGAAAAGATTGGAAATCTTTTTGAATTCTTATTTATGTTATAATAATTAAGTGGAAATGTATAAGTTTTGAAAATATAAGTTAACGATAGTGAAGTTCAAAACCATTAACAGGCTATCCAGATATAGTAATCCTCTATATATATATATATATATATATATATATATAAAAGAAAGAAGAAGAAAAAAAAAAGAGAGGAGAAGCTTGAGGAAATGCCTAATAAAAAATTTGCTTCACTTGAATTATCTTATAGGAAGAAAACTAGTTACATATTTTACTTAATTTTTATACATGAATATTTATTTAGAAAAGATTTTTCAAGAAGATATTTTTCTTGTAAATAATCTATGAGATCTTAATATAATAGACTTCTTTAATTTTCAAAATGAATGAAAAGTTTGAAATCTTATGATTTGGTAGTTAAATATTCTTTAAATTCTTAAAATTAAACCTGCTTAGTGAAATTGGGTTAATAATTCACTAAAATCTTTATAAAATAAAAAATTATAAGGAATCTTAAATATTTATCTTTTATTCCCAAAGTTATACATTTTATATTGTAGAAAAAGTTACTTGAGGACAAGTAACATTTAAGTTTGGGGGATTTTGATCTATAAAAAAATACCTATTTCTTCATGTCTTAATTCTTATCAATTTCTAAGGATATTATGCTTTAATGAAAGGTATTTTTTGTGTTTTTGGATGTAGGTGATGTAAAAAGGTCTAAAAAGGAAAAATGAGCAAAAAGAAGCAAAAAGGAGCAAAAATGGAGCAAAATACAAAAATTATAAAAAAATATGGCCTGGCGCATAGGCGCCAGAAGTTGGCGCCTAAGAGCCAGACTCGATACAGAAACTGTCAATTTTTTGACAACGTTTGAATGGTTATTTTGACGGAGTGAGCGGTTATTGGACATTCTAGAAGACTGACAGTTGTTCCTTGATAATAGGACATGTGATACATTGCATTTGGACGCTCCAAAACAGTTTAAATCACGAAGAGGTGCGAGCCAAAGTGAAGAGGTGCAAAGAACTGGATGTGTATCTGGCGCCTAGGTGCCAGATTCCGGCGCCTAGGCGCCAGACAGACCTTATAGAAGATTCATTGAATGTGGACATGTTTTGAAGAGGTGCCTCAAGGCAACCCTTGAAGCCTATAAATAGGGGTCCATTTCTTCGGAAAAAGTGCCCCTCCCATTGTAACCCTTTCTCTTATCCACTTTAGGATCTCTCATCCTTAGAGAGAGAAATAGAGAGAGAAATTTAGGGCCACTTTTGTTTAGTTTAGTGAGTTTATTTTCAAGTTGTTGCATCTCGGAGTTCATTACACCGTGGAGTCGGTAGGAATCAGAAGATCTGTAGAAGGAATATTTAAGATAAGTATTTTTATATTTGATTCAAAGTTTATTTATTATGTTTTGCTATTTATTTTCAATGTGTTCTGAGTAGTTAGTTTACTTTCTTCCTTCAATTATGAAGAGATAGATAAGATAATATAAAGATTCAATGGAGAATTGAAATTCAAAATATTTTCAAAACATTGTGATGACATTAATACTTGATCTTACTTTACTTTTTAAATTGGCCATTTAAATTGTTAAAACCTGTTGAAGAGTTTTGAGTCCTTGAAGGAGAAGAACTCTTAACTTGTAAATGTCACATGAATCTTTGGGTAGTCGAAGGCCATGTGCGGGCTATTCAAGGTGAAGTGCAAATAAATAGGAAGATAAGATTTAAAGGGCATAGAATTGATAAGATTTTACAGTGACAGACTAAATTCTTATAATTTGATTTATAGATTAGGAAAGGGTCACTAGTAGGGCCGACCATAGCTACCCTTGGACATCTAGTAGTGTGAGTCTAGATTTACCCATTCTACTAACAATACATCCAGACCTGATCTGTAAATTTGCCAATGTTCTTTGCCCTGGATCAAAGGGTAAAGAATAGGAATGCTTCTATTTGGCACAATACCATAAATCAAATTCTCCAACGAATATTAAATTATCTTAAAAATCTTAGATTAATTGAAGGGAAGAATGTTGTTTATTTTATATAGTTTTCATAAATTATTTTCTTATTATTATTTTCTTTATTTGCATCTAGTAAATTAATAGTAATTTATAGTTAAATTAAAGGTTAAAAAGATATTTTTGAAATATAATATTTAGAAAATTTATTACTATAATTTTTCCCCGTGGGATTGATACTGGGGTTATAAAAGAAAACCCTATATTACTTGAAACGATATGTATACTTGCGTAGTACCCCTAGTGTGTAAAATATTTTCTAAAATTTTACAACATTTTAATTTTATACACCAGCCACTATTTATAAATTGGGTCAAGTTTTTGGCCATCTTTTGGAAGTGAATATTACTGCGTTATTGCGGGTCGGGTCAGCCAGCCATGTCGGGTAATTTTCTTCTCGTATGAAGCCAACCTCAATTAATTTCTTAACTTTGACAATGACTTGTTATTCTATTTCGACACATATTCTTCTTGGGGCTTGTTTAACAGGGACTGCGATTTGATTTATCTCAATTTTGTGGACTGCGACTCCTAGAGTTAACCCAGGAATTTCATCATAAGTCTAAGCGAAGCAGTCTTTATATTTTGTCAACAGCTGAATTATTTCTTTTGCTTCTATGCCTTTAAGAAATGAACTAATGAAAGTCGGTTTCGGGTTTTCATTATTACCAAAATTTATTTCTCTTAATTCATCAACAGTTGATTTAATTTCCTCTTCCAATTCTGGAGGAGCATCTTCGATTGGAAGATCAGATGTTGGTTCATAATTAAGTTCTTCAGTGATGACTAGGCAAAATTTCGTATTATCTAGGGTTTCGAGAGTACCAAACCCAATACCTTCTTTAGAGTTAGGATTTCTTCTAGAATTATGCCACATTTTTTCAATGAAATGTGGTTATTTTAAAAACCATTGTTTGAGCATTAAACTATTTTAAATAATTTTTTGTGCCCAAGGAGAACACAACCCAAAAGGTATTTTCATTGATTTTGGAAGATTTTCATCTTCTAATTTTACATCAGTTTCAGTACTAGGAGAAGTAGAGCCAAGTATAAACTTAATTGGCTTTTGTCATCACTATATACTTCTTTGACTACTAAATTTTCAACCTTAGTAGTAGAGATTGGAGTTAGAGTCATAGAGTGTATATAATGATTAATTTTCTCATACATAGACTCAAATTGTTTTTCTTTGTCTTCTTCTTAAAGAGGTATTTTGAATTATGGTTTTTTTAGAAGCACTGATGTCATTTCTTTTTTTTTTATCTTTTTCAGAGTCCAGGTGATTTTGAACTCAATTGGTTTCTTCATTGTGACAGTTGGGTTTTCTTTCCCTCGTCCTCGTCCTTGGCCTCGGCTTCGGGTATGAGTTTGATGAGAATCACCATCCTTTGCCTTTGTTAAAGAATAACCTTTTTTATTTATTTTCTTTTCTTTATCTTTTTCTTTTATATTCACCATTGTCTCTCTGGGGAATATCGTTTTCTTTATAGGAGCATAGTATACCACATCTTCATGTATACCAATTTCATGGATTAAAAACGGTTGCAGATCTCCTATAATAAAACATTCTTGTCCTTTTTGTAAATATTTTATGCATTGATGCAATGTAGAAGGAACCATTTTATGCTCATTAAGCTATGGTTTACTAAGTAAGGCATTAAAAGAGGTATCAGAGTCAATGATATGGAATTTTGCCGTTGTCACAAATTCATCTATCTTTAGGAGCAACGTTATTGATCGTAGAGCTCGTTCTCCTTGTTGATTAAATCCTCGTAACATCATTGTATCTCTTGATAGTTGGGATGCATCAATATCTAAATATGCAAGAGTTCTCAAATTCATTATGTTAATCGAGGCACCTGGGTCAATAAGCACCCTTGAAAGTGTCATGTCATTTATGTTCACTGTGATGTATAGTGGACGATTATGTTCGGTTGTTCCAAGTAACAAGTCATTGTCAGTAAATGTAATCTTTATAGATTCTTCTAATGGACAAGCTTCACTTTGAGTGATGCTAGCAAGTTGAGCTATGCAAATGTATGGATCTAAAAGAGCTTTTAGCAATGACTCTCTCAATTCTTTGGAGAGAATAAGATCATCATAAATGCTCAATTCTGCCGGTAGCTTTCTTAAGCAAGATAATACATTATAGTCCACATTGTTATAAAGAATCTCCTCATTTATTTCAGGGAGTTGTGGATGTATTGGAGGAATGATATTTTCCGGTATAACTATTTGTTTTTCCTTTTCTTTGGAAGTCATCTTGGAGGGTAAAACCTTTCCACTTCGCAAATTAATTTCAATTATTTCTTCAAGTTTATTGTCTGACTCTTTAATCTCTGAGTCTAAAGATTCCACTTCTATGGAAATTAGGGTTCCTTGTAGTTAGAGTGTGACAATATCACTTTCATTTTTATTATTGTCAGAATTATCATTAATGTTATTGTTGTTTGGATTGTCATTAGATTGATTAAGATCATGTACGATTTGAGTATTGTCTTCAAAATTTGAATGATCATTTTCATAGATATCACCTAAAATAGACAAATTGTAAGAAGAACTGGAAGTGTTATTATTCACAGTAGTCATAAACAAAAAGTCATACAAGGTCAATAGCCTGAGGGATTTTCTCCCTTCATCCAAGACAACTACCTTAGTAGCAGATGGAATAACATAAGAGCTAGGAGATACAAAAGGAGCTGTAGTCCCTATATCTAGAAGACCTCTAATCCTTTTTGGTTCCTTAATCATCTTTTTCTTTTCTTTCTTGGAAGATTTTGTGACCTGAATATCTTGTCTTCATTCTTATTGTCAAGATTAAGCTTGTCAACCGAGATCATATTGATCGAACATTTTTCAGGTTCTTTCAAATATTCTTTTGGGATTACTATATTTCCTTCTTTAAAATTACGCTCTAACCAGTCTTTGAAGATAAAACATTCTTCAATCTTGTGTCCAAGCATTCTGTGGTAAGGATAATAATTGGGATTGTCCTTCATGTCAACTTCTGCTGGCCATTTAACCTCAGCAAGCTTGAATTTTGGTATTTTTAGCAGGCTACAGAATATTTTACTGACGGCCTCCATCTTAAACTGATATTCCTTGTTCATTCTTTCAACTATTGTCCTTTTGTCTGCTGGTACTGGGATTGGTTGTTGAAGTTATATTTGAGAAGAAGTCTGTGGTGAAGACTGATTCTGTCATTGTTTCTTTTGTTCAGGTTGAACTTGCATCACTTTTTTACCCTTCTCTACAGTGTTTCCCGACTTCTTTTCAAATGTTTTGATCATTTTTTATCTTTTTGTTCTTTTCCGTTATACTCATCTGCTTAGCTTCTTCTTCAACATTGGCAGCTTCACTGAGTAATTTTTCGAATGTTTTTATTGTGAATCCCTTGAGCATAAATGCTATGGGACCACAGATATTTTTAAGTAAAATTTCAATGGCATGTTGTTCTTGGAGTTGCGGTTCACATTTCATACTGAGATTTCTCCAGCGCAAAATATAATCCACTAAACATTTTCCCGACTTTTGCTTTTCTACTACCAAATCACCAACTTTTGTATGGTGTTGTGCTCCAGTGAACCGTTGAATGACAAGACTTTCAAGTTCTGCAAAAGTCTTAACAGATCCATTAGGAAGTTCTGCATGCCAATCAAAGGCAACTCTCGTAAAACTGTTGATAAATTGACAAAATAGAAGAGCATCACTTCCTCCCGCATTACAACAACTCGTTATAAAATGTGCAAGACACTACGAGGATTACTGGTCCCATCAAACATTTTGAAGAGAGGAGGAACAAAACTTTTAGAATATTGAACATAATCAAATTCTTCTGGATATGGTCTATCCTTTGGAACTAATGACCCAACTTTTACCTGAGCCATTATTTCTTTTATCTTTTGTTCCACCAATTGTGTAATTACTTTTTCTTGAACTCTACTTTGTGAAGTGTCCCTTTTCTTTTGATTGCTTTCTTCAATTTCTATTGGTTCTTTTTTGTCCTCCAACATGTTTATTGCCTCTGGTCTAATGATTTCAACAAGGCACTTGATTTGTTGGTGGATTTTGTATAACAACCATTAATTCTTCCATTTTTTGTTCAAGTCGATGAATTTGTTCATCCCTTTGTCGGATAACTGCTTGTAATTCTTCTGTTGTTTCTTCTTCACTTAATTCTCATGCTAAGGAGGTAGAACATGTTTCTACCATATTTATCTCGACGACTTCCTCATTTGAACTATTTGAAAAATTTTCTCTTCTTCGTATTGAGAATTTCTTGATGTCATTTTTCAATTTCTTCAATCTTTTTTCGAATGATTTCATACGATGCTTTTCCCAACTTTGTTATCGAGAATTGTCTACAGGGGTACTATTGGTATCCGAGATTCCTCCTAACGATTCTCGTCTCCATACATTATTTCTAAGTATAGGGCGACATATCATAGGAAGTTTATCATCGTTTTGTGCATAAGAAGGGTCTCCTCATTGTAGCATTTGAACCAAAGCAGTCATTTTAGTAGCTGTGTCTTCTGCTTCATATATCAATTTATTATGCTTCGTTCTATCTCTTGTGAAGACCACATCTTTTATCCTTGGGCCCAGATGAAATTTCACTGGTACCGGAGCACAATGACTGTCCAATAGGAATTCTTGATCCCCTTTTAAGTAAGTTGGATCTTCAATTGAAAGAATTTTTCTATTCATTTTAGTGGAGACAACACATCCCATTTTTTCTAACAACCGGGAAATTGAACACCTGTCTTTCTGTGCTAACCTTTTAAACACAGAGTATATGACATGAATTGACAGAGAATTTCTTGGTTGGAAAGTATTTTCCTCATATTCAAAAGGTATTAGAATATATCAGTTTTCTTTTTAAAAAGAAGGGTTCCCGAAAACACTTTGTTCGAATTCAGATGTTTCAAAATTGTCATTTTTGTTCCACCTTTTTTTTTTCTTTTGAGAGAACGAGTCTTATTCCTTCGTTGAGTTTTTGAAAAAGATCCAACTTCATATATGGATGGAGGTGGGATGTCGTTTTCTTGTTCAACACAAATTTTCTTTCCTTTTTGTCAACTTGTCTTTCCATTTCTTCAAAAGTATATTGTTCTTCAGGCATGTATTGAGGTAAGTCTTCTGTAAAGTTAAGAAAATCTTCATAAGATTCCAGATTGAATTTCTCAAAGGATTGTATATCAGTATGATATGGATTTTCTAATGAAAATTCAGTTTCATCAAATGTCCTGATAAAGGCAAATGTCTTCTTCAATTGGTGTATTGAAATCTTGATAGTAGGAAAGACTGAATCCGGAAATTCTATTGCAAATTTTCTAAATATTTAAGGAGAATAAAATGTTATGAACTTAGTTACAAACTGGGAATTTATCTTTTTTAAAATGTCAAAGATAACTCTTCAAAGAGTTGGATGTGGCCCTAAAGGTCAAAAAATAAAGCAAATTTAATAAGAGATGAGAAGAAAGATAATCCCCAGCGAAGTCTCCAAAATAAAATCTCTTGTCGGCGTTCGGGGCCGTGTCGGAGATTTTCTCGGTGTCGATGTCGATTTGGAGTCACCACTCTATTTGTTTATAATATTTCCCTAATCTTCAATAATTCTTACTTCTTTGGATCCTGTGAAAGGATCCTTAGATAATAAGAAATTTGAAGAAAAGAAGGGCTAATAAGATAGAAAACAGTAGAAAGAAAGATGTCAATGATAATCCTTATGAAAAGATTCTAGAATACCTTATCCTAGGAGTTCTTTTTAAGGTTGAGATATTGGCAACCAGAGATTTACATAAGTTATGTATTTTGAGTTCTTTAAATCTTCTATAGGAGCAAGCTCCTATAGTTAATTACATCTTAGGCAATTATGATTGTCTAAGAAAACTTCTGATTAATGTTAATTGCTTGTTGTTGAAAAACTTTTAAGGAAAGAAATATCAATTTTCAATCCCAAGGGTAATGTGTCATACTATCTAAAAGTTTGTCTTGGTTGATTTTCATTTTGTTTGTCATTTTTAATTATTATGTCAATGTCATTTATTATGTTATTATTTCTTTTTGTTTTATTTTGATGTTTGTCATTTTGTCGTTATTTTTTGTCATTTGTTGAATGGCTATCCTAAAAGTTTTAGTTTTGTGAATATCCTAAAGTTTTGGTTTTGTTTTGGCTTGGTTTTGTCATTTAAATGTTGTTTGTTTTGTTTTGTTGTTTTTTTAATGTCATTTTGATTTTGTTTTGTCAATCTCGTTTTGATATTGTTTTGTTAATTGTCGTTTTGATTTTGTTTTATTGTCGCTTGTCCTATCTTTGGAATGTCGTCCTATAAAATAGAGTCAACACACCGTATAACATGTAAAAGAAATCTAAAATGAAATCAATATTGTCGTTTAGTTTTAATTGTCCTGCAAAACAGAGCTAACACACCCTATAATATGCAAAGGAAATCTAAAGTGAAATTTATTTTCATCCTGCAAATGAAAATAATTTCAGGTTTAAAAGAAATAATGTCAATTTTTCTTTAAATCTTTTATTTTATTTGGTTATATTTTGGATAACCCGGTCAAGATGTCACTATCTCCGTCGACCTAGGGTCATCAAGGGCTTTAATCTTCTTAGTCGAAAATGTATTTAAACAAGGACTGGAAAATTTCTGTCACCAACCAGGATTGTGTCGTCTGAGAAATCTTTATAGACTAAGAACACTGGGTTTAAGTTGCATTCAGTGATGTTTTTTCATTAGGGCATCTTTTTCCAATTTTAGGTTTTTTATGATTTTTTAAGATTTTGATTTCATTTCATGTTAAAATCTTAGGTTCAATGTCTTTTGAACCTAAAGATTCAAGTTTTGAAAATTTAGATTTGATGTAATTTGATTTTAGGGAATTTAGATTCATCGTCGATTGAATATAAAAATTTGATTGGATTAGAGAAATCATGTTTAAGATCTGATTAGATCTAGAAATTTAGATTCAATTTTATTTGAATTTAAAGATTTAGATCTAATATTGTTATGATATTAAAAAACTAGATTCAATGTCATTTGAATCTAATAATTTTGATTAAGTCTAAATTATACTTAGATAGAATCTAACATAAGTTAGACTTTAGAATCATAGATTCAACGTTTAATTATGTTAGACTCAGGTAAAATATAATGTAAGTTAGATCTTAGAATTCTAGAATCAATGTCCTTTGAATCTAATATCATTGATTTGATTTTTAAAGTAGTCTGAACTTTAAGAAATTTTGACTTAAATTGATTTTAAGTCAAAAATTTGATTTCAGTTCGATGTAGTTTGTATTTAACCTGAGTTCAATTTAGGTTGAACCTAAGTTAGAAATATTGAGTTAATCTTGAGTTCTTATGTTAGATTCAATATAGATTGAATCTTGAATTGAGTTACTTGAATTCATGTCTGTTTGAACTTAAGTTAGATTTTAAATTAACTTGGGTTCAATTTAGGTTGAAACTAAGGTTAGATATGTTGAGTTAGGTTCAATGTGGGTTGAACCTAAGGTTTAAGTTAACTTGGGTTCATTTTATGTTGAACCTAAGTTAAATATGTTGAATTATGAACCTAAGATCCTAGGTTAGATATGTTGAATTAGGTTCAATGTGGGTTGAACCTAAGGTTTAAGATAACTTGGGTTCAATTTAGGTTGAACCAAGTTACAAATGTTGAATTAGGTTCAATGTGGGTTGGACCTAAGGTTTAAGTTAACTTGGGTTCAATTAAGGCCGAACCTAAGTTAGATATGTTGAATTAGGTTCAATGTGGGTTGAACCTAAGGTTTAAGTTAACTTGGGTTCAAATTATGTTAAACTTAAGTTAGATATGTTGAATTAGGTTCAACATGGGTTGAACTTAAGGTCCTAAGTTAGATATGTCGAATTAGGTTCAATGTGGGTTGAACCTAATGTTTAAGTTAACTTGGGTTCAGTGTAGGTTGAACCTAAGTTAGATATGTTGAATTAAGTTCAATTTGAGTTGAACCTAAGGTTTAAGATAAGTATAGTTAAAATAGACTTAATTAAGGTTTAAGTCTTATTTAAATAATACTCAAAGGATAATTTAGTCTAATTAGATTAGACTTAATAAGAATTGAAGACCGTTCAAGTCTTATTTAAGTAAGGCTTAAGGTTTAACTAAGTCTAGTTAAAGTTAGGCTTAAGCAAAATTTAAAGTTATTTGATCTATAAAAAAATACCTATTTCTTTATGTCTTAATTCTTATTAATTTCTAAGGATATTATGCTTTATTGATAGGTATTTTTTGTGTTTTTGGATGTAGGTGATGTAAAAAGGTCTAAAAAGGAAAAAGGAGCAAAAAGGAGCAAAAATGGAGCAAAATACAAAAAGTATAAAAAAATATGGCCTAGCGCCTAAGCGCCAGACTCGATACAGAAACTGTCAAGTTTTTGACAACGTTTGAACGATTATTTTGACGGAGTGAGCGGTTATTGGACATTCTAGAAGACTGGCAGTTGTTCCTTGATAATAGGAAATGTGATACATTGCATTTGGACGCTCCAAAATAGTTTTAATCACGAAGAGGTGCGAGCCAAAGTGAAGAGGTGCAAAGAATTGGACGCGGTGTCCGGCGCCTAGGCGCTAGATTCCGGCGCCTAGGCGCCAGACAGACCTTCTAGAAGATTCATTGAATGTGGACATGTTTTGAAGAGGTGCCTCAAGGCAACCCTTGAAGCTTATAAATAGGGGTCCATTTCTTCGGAAAATGTGCCCCTCCCATTGTAACCCTTTCTCTTATCCACTTTAGGATCTCTCATCCTTAGAGAGAGAAATAGAGAGAGAAATTTAGGGCCACTTTTGTTTAGTTTAGTGAGTTTATTTTCAAGTTGTTGCATCCGGAGTTCATTACACTCGTGGAGTCGGTAGAAATCGGAAGATCTCTAGAAGGAATATTTGAGATAAGTATTTTATATTTGATTCAAAGTTTATTTATTATGTTTTGCTCTTTATATTCAATGTGTTATGAATAGTTAGTTTACTTTCTTCCTTCAATTATGATGAGATAGATAAGATAATATAAAGATTCGATGGAGAATTGAAATTCAAAATATTTTCAAAACATTGTGATGACATTAATACCTGATCTTACTTTACTTTTTAAATTGGCCATTTAAATTGTTAAAACCTGTTGAAGAGTTTTGAGACCTTGAAGGAGAAGAACTCTTAACATGTAAATGTCACATGAATCCTTGGGTAGTCGAAGGCCATGTGCGGGCTATTCAAGGTGATGTGCAAATAAATAGGAAGATAAGATTTAAAGGGCGTAGAATTGATAAGTTTTTAGAGTGACAGACTAAATTCTTATAAATGATTTATAGATTAGGAAAGGGTCACTAGTAGGGCCGACCATAGCCACCCTTAGACATCTAGTAGTGTGAGTCTAGATTAACCCATTCTGCTAACAATACATCCGGACCTGATCTGTAAATTAGCCAATGTTCTTTGTGCCTGGATCAAAGGGTAAAGAATAGGAATGCTTCTATTTGGCACAATACCATAAATCAAATTCTCCAATGAATATTAAATTATCTTAAAAATCTTAGATTAATTGAAGGGAAGAAAGTTGTTTATTTTATATAGTTTTCATAAATCATTTTCTTATTATTGATTTCTTTATTTGCATCTAGTAAATTAATAGTAATTTATAGTTAAATTAAAAGATAAAAAATATTCTTAAAATATAATATTTAGAAAATTTATTACTATAATTTTTCCCCGTGGGATCGATACTGGGGTTATAAAAGAAAACCTTATATTACTTGAAACGATACGTATACTTGCGTAGTACCCCTAGTGTGTAAAATATTTTTTAAAATTTTACAACATTTTGATTTTATACACTAGCCACTAATTATAAATTGGGTCAAGTTTTTGGCTATCTTTTGGAAGCAAATATTACTGCGTTATTGCAGGTCGGGTCATTATTTAAGCCTAATTTAGGTAAGGCTTAAATGTTAATTAAGTCTAATAAGTTAGACTTAATTAGATTATAAGTTTGATTAAACCTTAGTTAGTTATGGTTTAATAATTGGATTAGGTCCTAGTTTAAATTTGATTAAATCTTAGTTAGTTAAGGTTTAATAATATAATTAAGTCTAATGTGTTAGACTTAATTAAGGGTTAGGATTATTTAGATCTTAATTTTTGAAGAATTAATAGCTTAATTAAGTCTAATGTGATAGTCTAGTTATGGTTTAGGTTTGATTAAACCTTAATTGGTTATGGTTTAATAGTTTAATTAAGTCTAATGTGATAGACTTAATTATGGTTTAGGATTGATTAAACCTTAGTTGGTTAAGGTTTAATAGTTTAATTAAGTCTAATGTGATAGTATTAATTATGGTTTAGCATTGATTAAACCTTAATTGGTGAAGGTTTAATAATTTAATTAAGTATAATGTGATAGACTTAATTATGATTTAGGATTGATTAAACCTTAGTTGGTAAAGGTTTAATAGTTTAATTAAGTCTAATGTGATAGACTTAATTAGGGTTTTGTCTAATTGGTTTAAAGGTTAATTAAACATAATTTGGGTAAGGTTTAATTGATTAATTAGATATAATTAAGGTTAAGTCTAAATGGATTAAAGGTTAATTAAACCTGATTTGAGTAAGGTTTAATTGATTAATTAAACTTAATTAGAGTTAAGTCGAATTGGTTTAAAGGTTAATTAAGTCTAATTTAGTTAAGACTTAATGGTTTAATTAAGTCTAATGGATTACACCTAATTAGGGTTTGATTTTGGTTTAAAAAGATTAATTAAGCTTAGTGATGTCTTAATCATAATTAGAGTTTGATTTTGTATTAAACCTAATTCAGTTAATGTTTAATGGGTTTAGTTAAACCTAGTAATGTCTTAAGCTTAATTAAAGTTTGATTTTGTATTAAACCTAATTTAGTTAAGGTTTAATGGATTTAATTAAGCCTAGTGATGTTTTAAGCTTAATTAAAGTTTGAATTTTGTATTAAACCTAATTTAGTTAAGGTATAATAGGTTTAATTAAGCCTAGTGATGTCTTAAGCTTAAATAAAGTTTAATTTTGTATTAAACCTAATTTAGTTAAGGTTTAATTGGTTTAATTAAGCCTAGTGATGTCTTAAGCTTAATTAAAGTTTGATTTTGTCCTAAGCCTAATGTAATGAAGGCTAAAGGAGAATTAACTAGGTTTAATGTATGGTTAAACCTAATTAGATTTTAATTTTATCTTTAATCCTAATTTAATTAAGGATTAATTAAGTTAATTAGGGTTAATGTTGGATTAATCCTAATCAAGTTTTGATTTGATTCCATTGAGTGTTTGAACTAAATCTTAACTCATGGTGGCATGAATTAGATAAAGAGTTTCAAAATTTAAATATATTTAGGTTTTTTTTTATTTTAAAATTTTAAAATTTTAACCCTAATGGGAAAATGTCATTTTAGATTTTCCAAAGGTTAGAGTCTGTCATTTTCTGGTTTAGACTTGTCCCCATAAATTTCTAAACAATTTTCAATTTAATTTTCCTTAAAATTATTGTTAAAAATAACTGTTCAATCTCATGAAAATTAGAAAATGTTGTCCTAGAGTATTTTCCTAGCCTTGGAAAAATCAGAGATTGTTCTTAAGGATCTAAAAATTGATCCCCCAAATTTTCATATTTTTCTAACCTATAATTAATTTTTAATAATTAAAATACTCCAAAGAGTATATAATTAATCAAAAATCAAATATAAATCAAAAATTGAAAATTTCAATTCCAAATTGTTCTCCTCACAACCTTGAGAGGTATTTTTATTATATTTTTGTGTACAAAGATATGTATTTTTGAAGTTTTAAGGTTTATCTGAATTTTATTAAATCCAAATAAATCTTAACCCGCAGCGTGTCCTTGGACGGGTCAAAAATCTAAGGCTAGGTCGGGAAGATATCGGCTGTCACTACGGAGCTCCCACTCACCCTTCACCTGAAGGCTAACCTTCGACTTTAGTTACCAATCTTAGGACCAAATTGGGGATCCCGACTCGTCACCCTGAAACCTCCAATTTGAAGCCCATCAAAACACATTTCCATATTTATTTACAGTCAATTCCCATGAACTACACAATTCATTCATGAACATTGAATGTATTCTTCATTATTGTTGTAGGACACTCAATACTTTTGGAGTTAATGTACAACAACAGATTTTAACAATTCAATTGGCAAGATCGAAAAGTAAATTAAGTTTGAAATGAAAAACCATCACAATTTCTTCAATACTATTAAGCACTTCAAATCCACATCATCACATCGTCACATCTCTATGCAAAAAGAAAGACAAAGGAGACTACTCAGATTTCATAGAGAAGACACAAAAAAACATGGATTTTATATATAAAAGAAAAGTCATACAAACCACAATAATAAATACAACTTATCTCTTTCTTTTCCCCAAAGCAAATCCCTTGAAGTTCCTTTGAATTCTTTTCTCTCTTCTTTGCAACACTCAATTTCCTCTTTAGAATGGAAAGAAAGAAGCAATCTCTCACTTTACTCCTTCTCCTTCACTCCTTAAAGAGGAATCCCTCTCAGATCTTCACTTCTACACTCACTCTTCCAAACCCTAACTCAAAACTCACACTCTCTCTACTTCTACACTCTTCTCTCCCCTCTCAGATTTCATCCGAAAACAGTTACAAATATGTTAGAAAGGAATTCCTAAGAGATTCCTTAAGCATGCCTTCAAAAAGTTGCCAAAACTCTTCATTTTTGAATTGCACCAACATAGGGAATCGGCGGAACCCGATAGGGCGCCGGCGGCACTCTATCGTCCATTTAATTCTGGAGTCTCGGGAAGTTGGCGCCGGTGGCGTCCATTCTAGCTCTGATGGTGCCAGAAGCTATTTTCTCCCATTTTTTCTCCTTTTCACTCTGAATTCATTCCTTTTTGCTTCTTTTGCTCCAATCACCTAAAGTCATCATACCTGCAAGAAATCATGAAAAATACCTTTCTTTAAAGTGGAATATCACTAAAAATGGGTAAAATTATATAACAAAAAATAATATATATTTTTGGTGCATCAATAGACATCCCCATTTGAATACAATAATTCAGAATAACACACTCCTTAGTTACCTTACTGAATTTCATTGTTGGGAGCAATTTTGCACATATGAAATAATGTAAGTGTTTCGACGTAGGATTTAACAGCGTGTTCGAGAAACTTACATACATTTTATCTCTTATCTCCCATTCATCCCTTTCATCTGTCAGATATTTATATATATAATTCATATTGTTCTTCGTCAGGGCAAAATTCAAATAGTGGCAGATTGACACATTCTCAATCATGTATAAATCATTAATTTTTGCAGAAGTAAATGTAACAAACCTCCCTCGCACATAGACTGATCGTTGGTTGATTCCATGAAGATTTAAATAAAACTTCTTTAGGATCATCTGGAGGAGATGAGCATATCCATTCGGATTTGTATGGGTTTTGAATTGGCTAACCCTACTCTAGACCAAGCCCGAGCTTGGGTTAGGTGTGAAGAACCATACCTTGGCCTCAGTCGATGCAAGCTCAATTTGAATGGTTCTAAAGCTTCATCTCGACCTCAAATAGCTTTCCCCTAACTCAATTTGGAGTTAAATCAGGTCTGTATATGACTTTGTCCTCGCGGTATCTCGGCTTGAATGGGCTTGATCAATCAATGGCTTAGAGGCTATGAGGACGACCAATTTTGATTGGGCTTGTCTTTGTAGGGTCATAAGAAGCTTCAAGGATGGTTAATTTGAAGTTTTAGATAAATTCATTTCAAACTCAGAATTTATCCTATTTTGGGTTTTTTGGGTTAGCCAAATTGGGGAGATTCAGTGGGTTTCATGGTTTGAATTGATGGGGGATCAATTGCCTAGGCCCTAGAGAGTAAAAGATGTTGGTAGTCAAAGGGTTTGAGTAGTGTTTGGGGGTTTCAAATTTTTCCTCTTCTCCTTCATGAGCTAAGGTTTGGGCTTATTTATAGCCATGGGAGAGCTTGGTTTGGCTAGGGTTGATTTGGGAGAGTTGTTAACTTCCTCATGATGATTTTAAGATAGACTTTTGGCTGTGGATAAGTGAATTTGGGTTTCCCAAGCTTAACCCAAGTGGATTTCCTAGTGTAGTGAAGTTTTAACTCGTGGCTTGGCTTTCTTCCATCGGTCTAGAGAGGTGTAAAAATTGTTTTAAATGTTGTGGATTAACCTTCTCCTCATGAGTCTTCATTAGTCATTCAATGTTGGTGAGGAGGGGATGACACATAGGCTTCATATTCATCCATTTTCATCATTTGGTCTAACCATGGTAAATGGCTAACTCAAGTCATGTTTCCCTTCTATTAGATGAAAGGGATGTGCATGGTGACTCAAGAAAGGCAAGCCATCATCCACTTTCCATGTCATTTAAGTTTTGATGAGAGGATGCCATGTAATCCTTCCATTTCCCCATTATAATAATTTTGTCATGATGAGGTATAATGTGATTTAACCATGGTATAAGGGTGAGGTTAAGTGGCATTTTGGTGCGACTTTTTTAATTTGACAAAATTTATGAACTCTGATTTAGAGATATATATATTGATTTAGTTTGATACTGAGTCACACAATTAACGCAAGTATACGTATCGCTCAAGTAATACAGGGCTCTAGTGGAGTCATGGATATCATCCCATAGGGAGGCTTTAATTTTATGTCGTAGCACAATAATCACTAATCAAATCACAACATAATTGCAAGTGGTTTAATTCTTAAAATAAAGACAAACAGTTTCAGTTACTATTTCTACCAAAGCAGGTTCTAGACTCTAGCAAGTTAAACTAACACAAGACTAAATTTATAACAAAGTTCCATTGCAAGAAAGAGTCTTCCTCCTTTTCAATCATAATGTGATGATTATTGTGACATAGATCAGTGATGCAAATGTATTGTTCCAAATAGGTGCATTCCTATTCTTTACCCATATTTCAGCGTATAAAAAACATTGGCTGATCCTAAGTTTAGTCCCCAAATCAGTGGTTAGGCTGGGAGGATACTGGATCTCACTCTAGAGCTCCCTCTGTCCTTCACCCAAAGGCTAACTCTCGCTTCAGTTTCTAAACATTAGGACCAAATTGAGAATTTCAGTGTGTCACTATGAAATCTTTAATTCTACGCTTATCAAAGTATATTTTTTTATTTATTTGCACTCAATCCCCATGAACTACGTCTCTCATTCATGGACATTGAATGTTACCTTCACTTTTGTTGTGGAACTCATAATCCTTTAGGAACATATGCTTCCCAACAAGTTTTAACAATTCAATTGACCAGATCAAAAAGTAAATGAAGTTTGAAGTGAAAAGGTCATCACAAATTCTCCATAATAAATTGACACATCATTTCCATTTCACAACATCAACACATCACATGAAAATGAGAAAGACAAAGAAATCTACTCAAGACTCTTGAGGAATAGATGACAAAACATGGATTTTATATATAAAAACAACGTCATACAAACAGAGTAAAGTAAAGACTATTTATCTCAAACTCTTCCCTAAGTGAATCTCATGGAATTCCTTTGACCATCTTCTTTCTTCACAACAACACACAATTCTCTCTTTAGATGAGTAAGGAAGAAGAAATCTCTCACTTTCCCTCTCCTCTCACACTCCTTAGAAGAAAACACAAAACCTAATTTCCTACACAAAATGGAAAAAAACTCTCTCTAAACTCTAAACTCTTCTCTTCTTTTCTCCCCCCTCTCCAAACTTAGCTCAAAAAGTGTTTAAATTTGGCCAAAACTAAATTCCCAAGAGTTTCCTTAAACAACCTTTCAAAATCCGGCCAAATACATTGAATCTAGTTTGAATTCGGGATGAGACGTTGTTTGACACTAGATAGGGCACCGTTCGGTGCATTATTCTACCAAAACGGTCGTAACTCTTTGTAAACTGGCGCAGTTTGGCGCTGGTGATGGCGCTGTTTGGAGCTAGTTCAATAAAATGCACTTTTGTCCTTTTTTGCTCCAAATTTGCTTCATTTCACTTCCTTTTGCTCCAAAGGCCTAAAATCATTGTACCTACAAGGAATCATAAAATTACCTTTCTTTAAAGTGCAATATCATCAAAAAGAGGTATGAAATGGATTGTAAAAAGCTATCAAACTTTCTAGGGATCAAGATCCTCCAAACTTAACTATTACTTGTCCTCAAATAATTTTTTTAATACATAAAATCACAATCCACTGCAATGAACTTTATTTCTAGAATACTATAGTTTTGATTTAGACAAGTACAATAATAAATTTTCAGAAAGATCTTTGAATAATTCAAGTAAATTCTGCAGATGTAAGAATATCTAGTAATCAAGTCTAAGAGTTCTAGCCTTCTATTCATTTCGAAAATGACTGTAGATTTTCCTTCTAAGGCACTTAAAAGGATTACATGAAAAGAAGTTTATGAAAACACTACTAGTAAAGATGCTAATCCATACATATAAGTTCAGAAAAGTAATTAAGTTTTTCTCTTTAGGTAGGTCCAAGTGAAGCCAATTTTTTGTTAGGCTTCCCCTCAAGCTTCTCCTCACTTCTCTTTTCTTTTGTTTTCTTTTTCTTTTTTTGCTTTTCTTTTGTTTTTCGTTTTGCTTTTCTTTTGTTTTTTTTGTTTTCTTTTCTTTTCTTTTAAGTGAGGATTACTGTATATGGATAGCTTTCAATGATTTTGAACTTCACCCTTCTCACCCTAAATTTGAAACTTACCACATTCCTTTACCTTATAGGCATTTCTTTAGCTTATTAATGATTCATCATAGAGTCTCAATCCTTTCCTATCAAATAAAATTTTAAGATTCTTAATATTTAAAAAATACAGCTTTTCTTAGTTTGAATAGTTGACTATAGTCCTACTCTCTTATACCAAATATCTAACCTTACAAAATTACTTCACATTACCAAATAATTTCATTCAACTTTATAAAATAGTTAAATAAAATCAAAACACAGTTATGTGAAATTGAGTTCTATTACAGGAAATCATGTTAATAATTTTGAAAATAATTTTAACTGAGAACAATTAACAGTTAATTCTTTCCCTCCCCCAAACATAGATTTTTGAATATAATTAACATGAAAGAAAGAAAAGATATAAATATATAATTCATACCTCAATATGTTGGGCTTTTCATACCTTTGAGTTTAAGCAGGTTTTTCTTCATAAACTAGAACAGTAGGCCTAAAATAATTAGAAGCATTTCTATACACAAATATGTGTTAGAAATTTATAAAAAAGAAGTTTAAAAACTTTTAATATAAACAGTGCACATAACATTAGCATCCAACGGTTACTATCATAAATTAAACTAGCAAACCAAACACATGAAAACTCTAATATCACATCACATACATCACAAATCAACAATAAAGTCTACTACAAGTACATCCAAATACACATTACATCACAAACACAAATCATAAGGAGTCTCGGTACATCACAAATACAAAACACAATTACATAACAAAGTTCAAAATAAAAATTAAAATACACAAACTACCAATCTTCATTTTCTGCAGGAGCTCCACCATCATCAGGTTCTTCAGGCTGGTATGAAATATACTCAGGGTCAGTAGGAAGTACAACACTAGTGTCTCCCTTAAAAAATCTCATATGTGCATCAGGATAAGCTATCTCATATTCTCTCCACCGCACTTGATAATTATCATTTATCTTGTTCCTTACTTCTAGTCCTTCTACTATAGTGTTCAAACTTTCCAACTGATCTATAACATCATCCATAGTAGGCTCCCTAGATATAGATGTCCTATGATGACTAGAAGAAGGCTCATCAGCTTTCTTACTCCATTTCCAACTTACACGGGCTTCATAAGTTTTCAGATTTAATTCAGTAATGGGCTTCAGGGGATAAACTACCTCATCATTATCTTGAACTGCTACTCTTGACCAAATGCACAAGGCATGAATCAAGCTGCGGTGTCCTAGTCCTCCTGTAGTCTCTCCTTTTGAACTTGTCAAAATACTTTTATGAATAATAGTCCCAATATTTATATTCTTCATGTTCTGTATATAGTAATTCAGAATAACTCAATCTACAGTAACCTCGCTGTGATGGTTGGTAGACAAAAGTCTTATAGAAATGAAATAATGTCAAGCTTTCGACATAAGATTCAAAGTAGAAAGGGGGAAGTTAACTTTTAGTCTTTGCTTAATCTTCCATTCCCCTTTTCCATCAGTCAAAAAAGTTTACAATCATATCCAATGCTTTATTTGTAATAGGAAAATTTTTGTATTCAAAAGAAAATTGTGCTCTTAACTGATAAAATTCGTTTATGCTGGCAGGGGTGAATTCAACCATTTGGCCTCTAACCAGAATGTATTCACTCTCAGATTAAGACAAATTAGCATAAAACTCTTTAACAATTCACAACATTGCTTTAGCAGTAAAATAATAGAAAATCTCCCATTGACGATTCACAATAAGTTCTTTAAGCATACCCCTGGGATTTTCAAAAGCTCTCTCTTGAATACATTTCTTGTTGCTAAGAAAGGTACTAAAGCGTGAATAGGCTTTGAAACTCACAAATTTACTTTCATCATATTCAAATTTTCTCTTCCCCTTAGCCATTCTTGGAGCCATTTGTTGAAAAATACCAAATTTATCCAAATTAATTTTAAAATTACATTGCAATGGACTCCAAATTAAATTTAAAAAAAATAAGAACTCAAAATCCATGAAAAATCTCTAAACTTTCTCCAAAACTTTAAAATTTCAAATCTTTCTAATGCAGGAGATTTCCACGGTCAAAATAAAAAAATTTTAGGTTAATGTGTAGCTTTTACCAAGAGAAGATGAAATCCGAACTTTTCTGGCCACTAAATCGCTTCAAATCTAAATGCTAGTGAGCTTTAGGTGCAAAAATAGGCTTTAGCTGGAGGTAGAAGACGATGATTTTGGGCAAAAATGGTGGGTCCCAGGGTTAAATCATGAAAATTTGGAGTTTCAGGACTTTTTCCCGTTCGAGCGCTGTCTAGTGCTAGCAGCAGCGCTGTTCGGCGCATTATTCTACTATAATGGCCAAACTCTCTGACTTTTGGCGCGGTTCAGTGCTGGTGACAGCGTCATTTGACGCCATATCAAAAACTGGGCTTCTGACTTTCTTTTGCAATTTCAAACTTTTTAAACCAGCTTCGACGTTTAATTTGTCAAATTAAGCACTGAATAACACTCTAAAGCCATGGTAAATGATATTTTTTAACACAAACAACACAAAACTTCAGTTTCATATATAAAATCCATGTGTCAGACATATACACATAACACTAAACATTACACATCATCAAGCCATAAAATCTTAAATTCAGCATCACACACAACCACAACACAATAACACTGAAAACTAAATAAACAAGCATGTCCAAATATAACATCCAAACCAAATAAAGCAAAACAAAGCAAAGTAATCAAATACACAAATACAAAAATACAATAATCAAGTTTTCATTCTTCCTCAGAACTATCATCAATTCAAAGATCTCACATTGATTGAGCATGAACAAATAAATTGTAGAATGGACGAAAAGGAAATTCTTTAGTAGAATCCTTTTCAATCCATCCTTTCCTTCTCATCAATCGCATCAAACTTCTGTCAAGATATCCAGAATGATAAAAAAGCTCCTTCATTCTCCAATCCAGATGATCAAAGAAATAAGATAGATTGTTGATTGCATTCATCAGATGTTGTACTTCCTTCTCCAATTTCTTAATTTTCTTTAGGATGATCTGTGAACTTTCAAAAAAATAAGGGGAAATAGGTGCTGACCTCTGAGATGATTGATCTTCAATAATGCTCATGTAATTCATATCACCAACTACCTGGTTACTATATGCATCTGCTGGGTCTATAGGCTTCCAAGGTAGAAGTACTCTTTCCCAGTTCTCATATGGCACTAGTGATTGACTACAGAGGAGAAATATGGTGGAAGGATTTCTAAGCCCATACTTTGATCCACGAACGATCAATGCCAAAATAGACTTAACAATTATCGAACCAACATCAATAGATGATGCAGACTTTTTATTATGCAAGAACTTATGAACCCAAATTTATATATTTATATTGATTTTGTAAAGTTCAAATATCAACGCAAGTATTCTTATCATATTAAGTAATATAGGGCTCTAATGGAGCTTTGGTTATAGATCCCACAGGGAGGGCACACTCCTTACAATAGATAGCGTAATACTAAAATCCAATACTGAATTCGCAATTAACATTTAAGTTTACTTCTACTAACAAGATGCAAAAAACAGTAACAGTTAAGCAAACCACAATTACTTCTAATATCTTTAAATAGAATTAACTAACACACACACACACTAAGCTTTGTATTTGAAAGGTTTGATATATATGAAAAGTGTCTTTCCTCTTGCAATGAGTATATGATGTGTGAAAGATATATAATGATTATTTATTGTATTGTGCCAAATAGAAGAATACATGTTTCTTTACCCTCAAAAGAGTACCCCTCTTCCAAGCATGAAAAGAACATTGACATATCCTAAGTTTAGTTACTAAATCTAAGGCTAGGCTAGGAGGATACCGGCTATCACTACAGAGCTCCCACTCACCCTTCACCTAAAGGCTAACCATCGACTTTAGTTACCAATCTTAGAACCAAATTGGGGATGTCAGCCTGTCACCCTGAAACCTCCAATTTGAAGCCCATCAAAACACAGTTCTCTATTTATATGCACTCAATTCCTATGAACTACACAATTCATTCATGGACATAGAATGGATTCTTCATTATTGTTGTAGGACACACAATCCTTTCGGAGTTAATGTACAACAACAAATTTTAACAATTCAATTGGCCAAATCGAAAAGTAAATTAAGTTAGAAATGAAAAACCATCACAATTTCTTCAATACTATTAAAGCATATCAAATCCACATCATCACATCATCACATCATCACATCTCTATGCAAGAAGAAAGACAAAGGAGACTACTCAGATTTCATAGAGAAGACACAATAAAACATGGATTTTATATATAAAAGAAAAGTCATACAAACCACAATAAGGAATACAACTTATTTATTTCTCTTCCCCAAGCAAATCCCTTGAAGTTACTTTGAATCCTTTTCTCTCTTCTTTGCAACACTCAATTCCCTTTTTATAATGGAAAGGAAGAAGCAATCTCTCACTTTACTCCTTCTCCTTCACTCCTTAAAGAGAATCCCTCTCAAATCTTCACTTCTACACTCACTCTTCCAAACCCTAATTCTAAACTCACTCTCTCTACTTCTACACTCATCTCCCCCCTCTCAAATTTCATCCAAAAACAGTTACATATATGTTAGAAAGGAATTTCCAAGAGTTTCCTTAAGCATCTCTTCAAAAAGTCGCCAAAACACTTCATTTTTGAATTGCACCGACATAGGGCACTGGCGGCCCCCGATAGGGCAACGGTAACGCTCTATCGTCCATTTAATTCTGAAGTCTCTGGAAGTTGGCGCCGGCGGCACCTATTCTGGTGCTGGCGGCGCCCATTCTGGCGCCGGTGGTGCTAGAAGCTGTTTTCTCCCATTTTTGCTCTTTTTCACTCTGAATTCATTCCTTTTTGCTTCTTTTTTCTCCAATCACCTAAAATCATCATACCTGCAACAAATCATGAAAAATACCTTTCTTTAAAGTGCAATATCACAAAAAATGGGTAAATATATATAACAAAAATAGTATATATTTTTGGTGCATCAATAGACTTCCCCATTTGAATACAATAATTCATAATAGCACACTCCTTGGTTACCATACTGATTTTCATAGTTGAAAGCAATTTTGCACATATGAAATAATGTAAGTGTTTTGACGTAGGATTTAACAGCGTGGTCAAGAAACTTACATACCTGTTATCTCTTATCTCCCATTCATCCCTTTTATCTATCAGATATCTGTATATATCATTCATATTGTCCTTCATTGGGGCAAAATTTGAATAGTGGCAGATTGACACATTCTCAATCATGTATAAATCATTAATTTTTGCAGAAGTAAATGTAACAAACCTCCCTCACACATAGACTAATCCTTGGTTGATTCCATGAAGATTTGTATAAAACTTCTTTAGGTTCATCTGGAGGAGATGAACATATCCATTCAGATTTGTATAGGTTTTGAATTGGCTAACCCTACTCTAGACTAAGCATAAGCTCGGGTTGGGTGTGAAGAACCATACCTTGGCCTCAATCGATGCAAGCTCAAATTTAATGGTTCTGAAGCTTCGTCTTAACCTCAAATAGCTTTCCCCTAACTCAATTTGGAGTTAAATTAGGTCTGTATATGACTTTGTCCTCGCGGTATCTCGGCTTGAATGGGCTTAATCAATCAATGGCTTAGACGCTATGAGGACGACCAATTTTGATTGGGCTTGTCTTTGTAGGGTCATAGGAAGCTTCAAGGATGGTTAATTTGAAGTTTTAGATAAATTCATTTCAAACCCAAAATTTATCCTATTTTGGGTTTTTTGGGTTAGCCAAATTGGGGAGATTCAGTGGGTTTCATGGTTTGAATTGATGGGGGATCAATTTCCCGGGCCCTAGAGAGTAACTTTGATGTTGGGAGTTAAAGGGTTTGAGCAGTATTTGGGGGTTTCCAATTTTTCCTCTTCTCCTTCATGAGCTAACGTTTGGGCTTATTATAGCCTTGGGAGATCTTGGTTCGGCTAGGGTTGATTTGGGAGAGTTGTTAACTTCCTCATGATGATTTTAGGATAGAATTTTGGCCATGGATAAGGGAATTTGGCTTTCCCAAGCTTAACCGATGTGGATTTCTGACCCGACCGCAAGTAATACAGTAATATATGCTTCCAAAAGATGGCCAAAGCTTGACCCAATTTATAATAAGCGGCTAGTGTATAAATCAAAATATTGTAAATTTTAGAAATTACTTTACACACTAGGGGTACTACGCAAGTATACATATCGTTTCAAGTAATATAGGGTTTTCTATTATAACCCAAGTATCGATCCCACGGGAAAAAATTATAGAAATAAATTTTCTAAATATTATATTTTAAAAATATCTTTTTATCCTTTAAATTAACTATAAATTACTATTAATTTACTAGATGCAATTAAAGAAAACAATACTAAGAGAATGATTTATGAAAACTATATAAAATAACAACTTTCTTTCCTTCAATTAATCTAAGATTTTTAAGATAATTTAATATTCGTTGGAGAATTTGATTTATGGTATTGTGCCAAATAGAAGCATTCCTATTCTTTACCCTTTGATCCGAGCGCAAAGAACATTGGCTAACTTACAGATCAGGTCCGGATGTATTGTTAGTAGAAATGGGTTAATCTAGACTCTCACTACTAGATGTCCAAGGGTGGCTATGGTCGGCCCTACTAGTGACCCATTCCTGATCTATAAATCAAATTATAAGAATTTAGCCTGTCACTCTAAAAACTTATCAATTCTACGCCCTTTAAATCTTATCATCCTATTTATTTGCACTTCACCTTGAATAGCCCGCACATGGCCTTCGACTACCCAAGGATTCATGTGACATTTACAAGTTAAGAATTCTTCTCCTTCAAGGTTTCAAAACTCTTCAACAGGTTTTAACAATTTAAATAACCATTTTAAAAAGTAAAGTAAGATCAGGTATTAATGTCATCACAATGTTTTTGAAAATATTTTGAATTTTAATTCTCCATCGAATCTTTATGTTATCTTATCTATCTCTTCATGATTGAAGGAAGAAAGCAAACTAACTACTCAGAACACATTGAAAATAAATAGCAAAACATAATAAATAAACTTTGAATCAAATATAAAAATACTTATCTCAAATATTCCTTCTACAGATCTTTTGATTCCTACTTACTCCACAGTGTAATGAACTCCAGATGCTACAACTTGAAAGTAAACTCACTAAACTAAACAAAAGTGGCCCTAAATTTCTCTCTCTAATTCTCTAGACTCTCTCTCTCTCTCTGATGAGATTTCTCTCTCTAAGGAGGCTAGAAAGGGTGGGGCGAATGGGGGCCATTTTCTCTGAAGGAGTGGACTCTTATTTATAAGCTCCAAGGGTTGCCTTGAGGCACCTCTTCAAAACAAGTCCAAATTCAATGAATCTTCTAGAAGGTCGGTCTGGTGCGTAGGCACCGGAATCTGGCGCGTAGGCGCCGGACACCGCGTCCTGTTCTTCGCACCTCTTCGCTTTGGCTCGGACCTCTTCGCGTTTAAAACCGTTTTGGAGCGTCCAAAAGCAATGTATCACATGTCCTATTATCAAGGAACAACTGCCAGTCTTCTAGAATGTCCAATAACTGCTCACTCCGTCAAAATAACCGTCCAAAAGTCGTCAAAAACTTGACAGTTTCTATATCGAGTCTGGCGCTTAGGTGCCAGTTTCTGGCGCCTAGGCGCCAGGCCATACTTTTTTCTTCTTTTTGTATTTTTCTCCATTTTTGCTCCTTTTTGCTCCTTTTCCTTTTCTAGACCTTTTTACATCACCTACATCCAAAAACACAAAATACCTTTCATTAAAGCATAATATCCTTAGAAATTGATAAAAATCAAGGCAAAAAAATATGTATTTTTCTTCATGGATCAAAATCCCCCGAACTTAAATGTTACTTGTCCTCAAGTAACTCTTTTTACTATATAAAATATAACCTTTGGAATAAAAGATAAATATTTAAGATTCCTTATAATTTTTGATTTTATAAAGTCTTTAGTAAATTATTAACCTAATTTCACTAACTAGGTTTAATTTTAAGAATTTAAAGGATATTCAACTACTAAATCATAAGATTTCAAACTTTTCATTCATTTTGAAAATAATAGAAGCTTATTATATTAAGATCTCATAGAGTATTTACAAGAAAAAGATTTTCTTGAAAAATCGTTTTTAAATGAATATTCATGTATAAAAATTAAGTAAGATATGTAACTAGTTTTTTTCCTATAAGATAATTCAAGTAAAGTCAATTTTTGATTAGGAATTTCCTCAAGCTTCTCCTCTCTCTCTCTTTTTTTTCTCTTTATATATATAGAGGATTACTATATCTGGATAGCCTGTTAATGGTTTTGAACTTCACTATCCTTAACTTATATTTTTAAAACTTATACATTTTCACTTAATTATTATAATATAAATAAGAATTTAAAAAGATTTCCAATCTTTTCTTTTTCAAGTGATAATTTTTTATTACTTAATATTTCTAAATTCTATCATTTCTATCATGAATAGAAAAATTCTTTAATCTTGTTCTTCCTTAAGTTAAATAATTCTATTCTTAAAATCAATCAAAGTTAGTAAAACTTTAGTTAATTTCACTAAATTGTTTATAATTTAAAAAATAAAAGTGTTCTCAAATAAATTCTTTATTCCTTAAGTTATGTTAAAAAGTTTTTATTTTTAATAAAATATTAGCTCTTTAAGGACAAATAAAATTCAAAGTTGAATGTATTTCTGACCCACTTTTTGTATGTATGTAATTTATGTTTATAGAAACAGAACCAAAAACTTGATCCCGCTTTAAATATAGGTATATGATTTAATGTATAATGTGGATTCTACGCAAGTATACGTATCGTATCAAGTAATACAGGGCTCTAGTGGAGTCCTGGTTATCGATCCCACAGGGAAGTTTTTAACAGAATTGTTTTCAGCTAAATTTAAAGGAATTGCTTACTAATAAAGTGAACAAAAATTTTAAGTAACTATAATAAACTAAAGTAAACTAATGCTTGAAATAAGTTGATTTAATTAATTCAGAAAAAGTATCATTCTCCTTGTTTTTAGAAAATTAAGTGAAATGATGAATTTAAATAGAATTTTTAAATTGTATTGTAACAAATAGAAGCATTCCTATTCTTTACCCTTTAGTCCAGGTGCAAAGAACATTGACTAATCCTATGTTTGATCACTGAATCTGCAACTAAGTGCGGGAGGATACGGCTTCCACTTCGAGCTCCCACGTTCCCCTCACCCGAGGGCTAACATCTACACTTCGACTCTCAAACGAGTAGGACCGAATTGAATATTTTAGTCACGTCACACTAAAATATCCAATTCTACGCCCGATAATTAATATTTCCCTATTTATTTGCACCCGCCTTCCAAGGCTTTTGACTTCCCGAATATTGGATGTAATTTTTACTATAGTTGATAATTCAACATATTTTAACTACTCAATTGGTCGGATTGAAAGTAAATTAAGATTTAAGTAAAAATTATCACAATTTATTTATATTATATTAGGTGCTTTTATTTAATTTCATCAATCCACATAATTTTCATAAACAAGGAGAAAGACTAAGAAAACTACTCAGAATGCATGAGAATAAAACAAAGCATGGATTTCATTTAAAGTTAAAAATAATAAACAAAGATACTTATCTTAATTTCCTTCCCAAGCAGACTCCTTGAAGTTCCTTTGACTTTTCCTTCTAGTACAACAACTAAATAACACTCAATTAAACTAATAAACTCACTAAACACACTCAAACTACACTAGAAATAGACTCACAGAAGACTTAAAAGACACACAAAAGACACACTTAAACTCTAGAATTCGGCCTTTATTTATAGAGGTAGGCAAAGGTCCAAGGGGTGCTTAAACACCTCTTCAAAAAGTGTCCAGGTTCAATGTATATGCATTTTGAACTAGCTCGCCATCTGCGGGAAACGATCTCGCCGTCGGTGGGGCTTCAGAAGGTCTTCAAGCCGCGCGATCTCGGCTGTCGGCGGGCTCGGGCTCGGCTTGTCGGTGAGGTAGTTATAATTCCTTCAGAAATTTCTCCTCACGATCTCGCCGTCGGCGGCCTCGATCTCGCCGTCGGTGAAGTAGTTATTTTTGCATGAATTTCCTCCTTTTTGATCCAAATTTGCTCCATTTCATGCTTTTTTGCTTCTATAACTAATAAATCTTCATTTCTGCAATAAAATAAAGAAAATACCTTTCTTTAAAGTGCAATTTCATCAAAAATAGGTAAGAATTTCTTAACATATTTTTCTGTGATCAAAATCCCCCAAACTTAATTATTACTTGTCCTCAAGTTATTTTTAATACTAAATAAAAATAATGATTTCTATTATAGAATTTTTCAACTCAAATAAAATATGAATTAATTTTAAATAATATTATAATAAAGTTAAATAGACATATTTCTCAGTAATTTAAATTAATTTTATAGAAATAAGATTATTTAGTTATCAGGTCTAAGATTTCTAGCTTTCTATTTATTTCAGGAATGACTATATTAAAAAATAGTAAATTACTTAAGATATTTAGATGATAGGAAAGTCAAGAAAACACTATTTAGTAAAATACTAATTCATAAATATAAGTTTAGAAATATAATTAAGTTTTACCCTTTAGGTTGATTCCATTGAGCCAATTTTTGATAAGACCTCTCCTCAAGCTTCTCCTCGCTTGTATTTTTCTTTTCTTTTCTTTTCTTTTCTTTCTTTTTCTTTTCTTTTCTTTTCTTTTCTTTTTCAAGTGAGGATTACTGTATCTGGATAGCCTGTTAATAATTTTGAACTTCAATTTCTCTTCCTAAATTTGAAACTCAAAATACTTCTTTGCTTATATATTTTTCATAACTTTTACTTCATTAAGTTTCTATCCTTTCTTTTTCATCTATATACGTAAGAATTTTCAATTTCTAGAATATAGTTTCCCTTACTTTAAATAGTCTACTATATTCTTATTCCTTTTAACCAAATATCTTATTCTATTAATTAATTGAATTACTAGAAGTATTTTCTTTAACTTTATATAATAATTAAATAAAACAACTCATATTTATTGAATTGAAAATTACTAAAGAAAATCATTTAATAATAATTTTTGAAAATAGAAATTGAGAACAATTTTAATAATTAAATTTGTATTTTTACCTTCCCCCAAACTTAAATTTTTCTATCTATACTATATAGCGAAAAAGGGAAAGTATATAAATAAAATTCATCATACCTTTGAGCTTTAGGTATTTCTTTTCTTTGAAATTTTCGCAGGCTTTTTCATTACTTACAGAACCTGTACTGTTGGTATTCTTCCACATATAATATTTAAAAATAAAGTGCAGGGATGAAAATTTTTTTAAAATAAGTATCAAACATAACAAAGAAAATTTAATTTGTTACTACACATACATTTACAATTTAAACAATACATTAAAGAAAAACTAACATGCTACATATATAAAAATTTGCAACTAATCTATCACACATAAGAAATTTAACATCACTGCTCAATCAAACAAACAACATATCAAATCCAAAGTCCACAGAAAGTACTGAAATATTACACACAGAAATAATAAAGTTTGCAAAACAACAAATCTAAACAAACCAAACAAACTAAACAAAAACTCTAATCTTCTATATTAAAATCCCAAGCTATGTCGTCTCCCTGATCTCCAGGCTGAGAAGGCTGAGCAGGCTGGTACTGTGTATATCGGGGGCACTCAGGAAAGACAACATCTAAATCACCACACCTATAACGACACTCAGCTTCATAGTATGCAATATCGTACTCTGAATGTCACTGGAGATATTCGCTATCATAATCGTGTCTTCTCTCCAAGCCTCCGATTCTTTGATCTATATGCTCAAATCTTCTTTCCATATTTTCTCCAAATGACTCAAAACTCTTTCTACTCAGGGTTAACTCATTCATCAGATCTTGAAGGGTAGGAGTGGTGTACTGAGGGGGTGGTTCATAACTAGTAGAGGGTATATCTCTACTTGAAGAAGTTTCTTAATCCCTTGTCCCAGATCTCCATCCTTCGTGGGATTCATATTTCTTTATATTAGCCTGAGTATGGGGTTTCATAGGCACTATCCATTCCTCATCATCTCTTGCCTCTACCCCAGATAATTGGCAAAGTGCATAGATAAGACCAGGATGTCCTAGTCCTCCTCCACTTTCATTTCTAGTAGTGGCTAATATGTTTTTATATATAATATTTCCCACATTAATACTCTTCTGGTTATGAATACAGAAATTCAGAACTGCTCTATCTTTTGTTACCTCACTATGGTGGTAGGTAGGTAACAAAGTAGAACAAATAAAATAATGTCAGGCTTTAGATGTTGCATTTAGCATAGAAAGAGGGAAGTTTACCCGTTCCCGCTGCTTTATCTTCCAGACTCCTTTCCCATCAGTGAGAAAGTCAATCACCTCTTCTAATGGTCCTTCCATAGTTCCAAAAGTTTCATATTCGCTCCAAGTGTCTTGAACTTCATAATATGCGTTTATTCTAGCAGTAGCTGAAATCTACAAAAAATCCTCTAACTCTAGCCTAGGTGCATCTTCGACTGTGTTAAGTTTGTATAAAATTCCTTCACAACTTCTACAGCTGCTCTGTTGGTAACAAAACAGAAGTTTTCCCATCCTCGCTCCTTTATAACTCGCTCTACTTCTCCTCCTGGATTCTTGAAAACTCGATCTTGTATGCATTTTCTTGCTTGTATATTTTGAAAATATCGAGTTTGTGCTCTCGCATTAATGAATCGAGTTTCGACAAAATCTAATCGTTGCTTTTGTCGTGGAGCCATTTCTTGATCTGTGAAATTTGCAAAAATCTTAACTAAACTCCAAAATATCACTAAGAAGGCTTCCTACAACAACTAAAATCCATTTAAATCAATTTCTATGAAATTCTTCCAAGTATTTTCTTCACATTTCAAAATTTTTCAAAATATTCCAATGTAGAAGAAATTCATGGTAAAAATAAAAATTTTTTGCATAGGTGTGAAGCTCTTACCAAGGGAAGATGAAATCCGGTGTCAAAAAGTGTTGAAATCGCTTCAAATCCAAGATCTCTCAAGCCCTAGGTCGGTTTTTTCAAAAATTTGAGGAAAGGGATGATGAATAGTGTCGGTTGATCGGTCAAATATAGGTCTTTTCGCGTTCTCGCTGTCGGCGAGGTTTTTCTCACCGTCGGCGAGCTAATTAATTCCATAAGGCAAAAGTTTCGGGAAAAATCCGCCGTCGGCGAGCTCGGTCTCGCTGTCAGCGGGTTTTCTCGCTGTCGGCGAGGTCCCAAAAATTTTCAATTTTTGAAATTCGTCAATCATTTTCAACCTCGAATTTCCATTAATCAATCTTCCGATCACTTACTTTTAATAATAATACTAAGATTAGGTACTTATACTCACAAAAAGTCACATAAACAAATAATATAACTTCATAAATGAAATCCATGAAACTTACAAATTTCATACTAACAACTTCAAACATACTTAATTTAATTGTTCAAATCCATAATACTCAGCATCGCAATCCAAACCACAACACTCTAAATGCTGAGACATAACAATTTACATAAAATCTCATCAAATCTGAGATAATCAAATCAAAGTTCGACTCATAATAAAACTTAACTCCAAATCAAACACACACATATACAAATATAACATAAACATAGAAATCTTTCCTACTCTTCAGTGTCTGAACTAATATCTTCTCTGATATTTACAATGCAACGCAGGTGCATAAATAAATTGTAGAAAGGCCTGAAAGGGAATTCTGCAGTAGATTCTTCATTGATCCATCATTTCTGTCTTAGTAGATGAATAAAACTGGCCTCCAAATGTCCAGTATGATCAAAGTGCTCCTTCATTCTCCAATCAATATGATCAAACATATCAGAGATATTGTCAATAGAATTCATCACATTTTGCAATTCTTTCTCCAATCCTTTAATCTTCTTCGAATTAAATTAGTCTTATCGATAAAGGGCCTTGCTAAAGGATTGTTCACGTGATGCTCGTCGAAATAACGGTGATCTCATCATTGTTATCCAAAGTGGGAAACATATCGAGTAGGATCCGGTGGTTTCCATGGTAAAAGTACTTTTCCCAAGCCTCATAAGAAACTTGGTATTGATTGCATAAAGCAAATATAGTAGATGGGTGTCCAAGTCCATGTACCGACCCATGCACAATTAATCCTAATGCAGACTTTACTATTATTGATCCAACATCGATAGGTAATCCAATTTGAATACAATAGTTTAAAATGGCGCATTCCTTTGAAACTTTATTTACTCTCATGGTAGGTAATAATTTTGATGATATAAAGAAATGCCAGTGCTTCGAGACAGGGTTTAGAAGTGATGCAGAAAAACTGACATACCCGTCTTCTCATAACTCCCAATCATCCGGTTCATCAGTCAGGTATCTATAAATTTCTTTCATATTGTATCTTGAAGGCACAAAGTTAGAATAATGACAAACAGAGGTATTCTCTATAGAAAATAATTCATTTACCCTTGAAGGAGTAAATGTTACCCATCTTCCTCTAACGTACACATTTCCATGGTTGATCGCATGTAAATTAGAGTAAAACTCTTTAACTACTGGTATAACTACAACGGAAGTTGTATAACAAAATACCTCCCAATGCCGCTGTGTGATCATTTCTTCGATTTTTGTAGTAGCATTCTCTACTCCTCTATTAACGAATCCTCTTTCTTTGATAAGTCTTTTCTTCATCAATCCTTTGTTGAAGATTCGCTGTGCCTCCGAACTGACAAATTTTCTCCGGTTGAAAACTTCGGTTTTGTGGTTTCTAGGAATTTTGAGGCCATTTTGGATGGAATGGATTGGTCTCTAGTCGTTTCTAAGGAAGAAAATGGTGTAAAATCGGATTTGGAATAATTTCTTACGAAGGAATGGCTTAGATCCGTCCAAAACCGCACGAAAAATCATTAAGAAACCAAATTTCCAACTGCCTCGTCGTCGGCGGGAAGTTCCTTGCCGTCGGCAACTTAGTTATAAAACTAAATGGGTAATAATCCACGATCTCGCTGTCGACGAGCTCGGAGCTCATTGTCGACGAGATTCGTAAAATTTGCCGTTTTCGCTCCGAGTCCGAATATTTTCTGATCTCATCTAATAAATTCAAATTTGTGATGATTCTAAATAAAATTTGAGTAGTAAGATTTACTTTAATAATATAGACTCACTAATATGTAGATATTTAAAAATAAAAGACTACTATGGGTTGCCTCCCATAAAGCGCTTGGTTTAACGTCGTCGGCCGAGCCTAATTCGAGTTAGTGTTCGAGGTTAGTAAGCATTAAAACCTCTTTAAAATTTGGTCATCTATTTTCGAAATATGGTTTTAATCTATGTCCATTTACTTTAAATCTATGTCTCGTTTTTGGATCTTCAATTTCTATAGTTCCATATGAAAATATTTGAGTTATGGTGAAAGGTCCTAACCATCGAGATTTTAATTTCCCGGAAATAATTTTAATCTAGTATTATAAAGCAAAACTTCTTGTCCTGGTTCAAAATTTCTACGATTAATCTTCCGATCATGCCATAATTTCATCCGTTCTTTATAAATCTTATCATTATCATATGATTCATTCCTTAATTCTTCCAATTCATTTAATTGCAACAACCTCTTCTCACCAACTTCTTTCATATTATAATTAAATTCTTTAATTGCCCAATATGTTTTATGTTCTAATTCAACTGGTAAGTGGCAAGTTTTTCCATATAAAAGCCTATAAGGAGTCATTCCAATCGGAGTTTTATAAGCAGTCCTGTATGCCCATAATGCGATTGTCTAGTCTTATAGACCGGTCGATACTATTAGGATTTACTGGACTTTTCTAATATACGCTTAATCTCTCGATTAGAAACTTCAGTTAATCCACTTGTTTGTGGATGATAAGCAGTCGATATCTTATGCATAATATTATACTTTTCTACTAGTTTGTGAATATGTTTATTTCTAAAATGAGTTCCTCCGTCAGTGATAATCACTCTCGACATTCCAAATCTAGTAAAAATATTTTTCATTAAGAATTTTGAAACACTTTTAGCATCACACCTAGATAAAGCTTGTGCTTTAATCCATTTGGAAACATAATAAACAGCTACTAATATATATGAGTTTCCAAATGACGGAATAAAAGGTCCCATGAAATCTAATCCCCAAACATAAAAAATTTCAACTTCTAATATAAAATTCAGAGGCATTTCATTTTTTCTTGATATGTTTCCTACTCTTTGACATTTATCGCAAGTTTTTAATATATCTATATACATCTCTAAATAGAGTAGGCAGGTAGAATCTAGATTGTAGAATTTTATATGTAGTTTTATACGATCCCAAAATGTCCTCCAAAATCCGAATCATGACATTTTTGAATAATTGGTTCAGTTTCTTCATAAGGCACATATCTTCTAATAATTAGATCCTTGCACTGCTTATATAAGTATGGTTCATCCCAAAAGTATGATTTAGTATCGTGAATGAATTTTTTTTGTTGTTGCAAAGTTAACATAGGGGGTAAAATATCACTTACAATATAATTTACTATATCAGCATACCAAGGTATTTTCCACTCATTAATATTATAAAGTTGTTCATTAGGAAAACTGTCTAAATTCTCATTATCAGTATTAGATAATTCATGATTTTCTAATCTTGATAAATGATCTGCAATTTGATTATCAGTTCCCTTTTTCTTAACTATCTCAAAATCAAATTCTTGCATTAATAATATCCATCTGATTAGTCTTGGTTTAGAATCTTTCTTTTGCATTAAATATTTTATAGCAGAATGATCGGTATGCACTGATGCATTTAGTTCTTATTATATAATGCCGAAATTTATTAAAAGCATATACAACTGCTAATAATTCTCTTTCAGTAACTGTATAATTCATCTCATCATCATTTAGAGTTTTACTAGCGTAGTATATAACTTTGAAAATTTTATCATATCTTTGCCCAAGAACTGCTCTTATAGCATAATCACTAGCATCACACATAAGCTCAAATGGTTTCTCCAGGTTAGGTGAAACTATTATAGGTCTTGTAATTAATTTATATTTTAATAATTCGAAAGCATTCGGCATTCGAGTTGTAAATTCAAATTTCTTGTCCTTTTCAAGAAGTTGGCATAGAGGTTTAGTAATTTTTGAAAAATCTTTAATATAACGCTCGTAAAATCCAGCATGTCCTAGAAAACTTCTTACCCCTTTTACCAGTAGTTGGAGGTGGTAATTTAGCTATTACTTGAATTTTTGCGAGGTCTACTTCCATGCCCTTTTCAGAAATTTTATGCTCTAATACAATGCTGCTCTGCAACCATAAATTGAAATATCTCCCAATTAAGAACTAAATTAGTTTTCTCACATACTTAAAATACTTTTTCAAGATGATTTAAGCATGTGTCAAACGATGTTCCAAATAAAGAGAAATCATCCATAAATACTTCTATTCCATTATCCATTAACTTACTAAATATAGACATCATACATCTCTAGAATGTTGCAGGTGCATTACATAATCCAAAAGGCATTCTTCGAAAAGTGAAAGTTCCATAAGGACTAGTAAATGTAGTTTTATCTTGATCCTCAGGAGCAATTTGTATTTGATGATAACTGGTATATCCATCTAAGAAACAAAAATATTTATGTCAGATTAGTCTATCTAACATACGATGCAGAAATGGTAAAGGGAAGTGATCTTTTTAGTGGTCGTATTTAATTTTCTATAATCGATACATATTCGCCATCCGGTAACTTGTCTTATAGGGATAAGATCATTATTTTCATTAGCTTTCACAGTCACCCCTCCTTTTTAGGTACACAGTGAGTTGGGCTTACCTAAGACCGTTGTCAGAAATAGGATATATAATACCATTATCTAACCATTTTAAAATTTTCTTCTTGACTACTTCTTTAATTATCAGATTTAATCTCCTTTGTGGATCGGCTTTAGGGTTATGTTCATTATCTAAAATAATTCTGTGCATACAGATTGAAGGACTAATTCCTTTAATATCTGCTAAAGTCCAACAAAAAATTTTCTTATATTTTTTTAACGTATCTAAAAGTTTTTGTTCTTGAGATTCATTTAATTCAGATGAAATAATAACTGGTAGAGTTGAAGAATTACCTAAGTAAGCATATTTTAAATGATTAGGTAACATTTTTAACTCAACTTCAGGAGGTTTAATAATTGATGGAACTATATTTTTTTCAGTGTTTTCTGTGTTATCCAAAAATTCAAATTTCTCTTGAATATAATATAATTCTTCATTTATCTTAAAATTTTCAATTAATTCAATATTTTTTTTTTCTAATTTCTCTTCATAATAATCTTTAAAATATTGTTTTTGTAAATGATCAAGTACTTCCATACGAAAACACTCATCATCTTTTTCTAGCGCAGGATATTTCATTGATTTAGCAATATTAAAAGTTACTTTTTGGTCATTTACTCTCATAGTTAATTCTCCTTTCCGAACATCAATCATAGCTTTTCCGGTGGCTAAAAATGGTCTTCCTAAAATGATAGGAATTTCTTTATCTTCCTTCATATCTAGAACAATAAAATCTACGGGAAGATAAATTTATCCACTTTTACTAATACATCTTCGATAACTCCCTTAGGATATGTAACGTAACGGTCGACTAAGCGAAGAGTTACTTGAAGTAGGTGAAATTTCTCCCGATCCTAATCTCTTGAAAATTGATAGAGGCATTAGATTGATGCTTGCTCCTAAGTCACACAAAGCTTTTCCATAGAATTTTTCTCCGATAGCGCGGGGTATAGTGAAACTACCGGTATCTTTTAATTTTTCAGGAAATTTTTTCTGAATAATAGCACTACACTCTTCACTAAGTGCAACCATTTCATTATCAGTAAATTTTCTCTTTTTATTTAGAATATCTTTCATGAATTTTACATAGTTTGGCATCTGTTCTAAAGCTTCTACGAAAGGAATATTTATTGTTAATTTCTTCAAAATTTCAAGGAATTTAGTAAATTGTTTGTCTTTTTTTATGTTGAATTAGTCATTGAGAAAATGGTGGTGGAGGTTTTTCAACAGAAATTTTCATTGGTATTAAAGGATTTTCTAAGTTTGGATCTTGTTGATACTTTTCTTTTTGAATTTTCACTTCCTCTTTTTGACATTCAAGTTCTTTCTGAATTCGAGGTTCTAATTCTTTTCCACTTCGTAATTGTATCGCTTTAATTTGTTCATTTCCCTTGTCTTTAGGATTTATTTCTACATTACTAGGAAATGTTCCAGGTATTCTATTATTAAGTGCAGTAGCGATATGTCCAAGTTGAGTTTCAATATTTTTTATAGCTGTTCCTTGATTTTGTAATTGGTTTCCTTGTATTTGTAATTGATTTCCTTGATTTTGTAAATGTTGACCCATATTTAATATTAATTCTTCAATAGATAATTTCTTTTCTTTAAATTGTGGGTTATTATTATTAAATCCAGGTGGATAATTAGGTTTATAATTAGGATTTCCTTGATTAGATGGATTTCCTAATTGTTGTGTCATATTATTCATCCATGGTTGATTAGTTGTATTATTATTCCAATTAAAATTGGGATGATTTTTCCATCCGGGATTATAATAATTTGCATAAGGATTATTGGGTCCGTTGTTAATTGCATTAATTGTTTCATATTGAGATTGAGATTCTATAAGTTGTCCGGATGAATTTTCTTACGTTATAGTTGGAGAGTAATTCATTCCAAAATGATCTAATTTTTTAGATATAACGAGCAATTTGTGAAGCTAACATAGATATTGCATCATTTTCATGAATACTAGCTATTTTTTCGGATTCATTCTATCAACGAGGCCATTGAAAATTAGTTGTTGCCATTTCTTCGATTAGTGCATAGGCTTCCTTAAATGGTTTTGACATTAAAGATCCTCCAATGACGAGCATCGATGATTGATCTTAAAGATCCTACTAATCCATTATAAAAAGTTTGGATAATTAACCGATACGGTAACGCATGATGTGGGCATTTCCTAAGAAGTTTTTTAAATCTCTCCCAAGATTCATATATTGACTCTCCATCAAGCTGACTAAAAGAAGTTATATCATTTCTAAGCTTAGCGAGTTTTAGATTGTGGAAAATATTTGGATAGAAATTTTTGTGATAATTCTCCCAAGTTTTAATAGATCCAGGTGCTTAACGAATTTAACCACATTTTAGCCTTATCCCTTAAAGAAAAAGGAAAAAGTCTAAGTCTAATAGCATCGTTAGATACTCCTTCATATTTGAAAGTAGCACATAGTTCTAAAAAACTAGCAAGATGTAAATTAGGATCTTCGGTAGGTGAACCACTAAATTGATTGATTTGTACTTATTTGGATAATTGCGGGTTTAAGTTCGAATGAATTAGCAGCTACATCAGGGTTTTGAATAGTTAAATGAATTTCATCTAATGTAGGGTTGGCATAATCTCGTAATGGTCTTGGTTGATTGATATTTTGATTTTCAGGTATATTTGCCGTTTGTGTTAAATTTATAATTTCTTTTTTTTGTTTTCTAATTCTTTTAATTGTACGCTCTAATTCTGAATCGTAAGGTATTAAATTTTCGTTTCCAAATTTTTGCATACAATTTTAAAATAAATTTTAGATTAGTCCGTTACTTTAGAAAATAATTTCTTTACTTCCCCGGCAACGGCGCCAAAAACTTGACCCACTTTTTGTATGTATGTAATTTATGTTTATAGCAACGGAACCAAAAACTTGATCCCGCTTTAAATATAGGTATATGATTTAATGTATAATGTGGATTATACGCAAGTATACGTATCATATCAAGTAATACAGGGCTCTAGTGGAGTTCTGGTTATCGATCCCACATGGAAGTTTTTAACGAACTCGTTTTCGACTAAATTTAAAGGAATTACTTACTAATAAAGTGAACGAAATTTTAAGTAACTATAATAAACTAAAGTAAACTAATGCTTGAAATAAGTTGATTTAATTAATTCAGAAAAAGTATCCTTCTCCTTGTTTTTAGAAAATTAAGTGAAATGATGAATTTAAATAGAATTTTTAAATTGTATTGTGACAAATAGGAGCATTCCTATTCTTTACCCTTTGGTCCATGTGCAAAGAACATTGACTAATCCTATGTTTGATCACTGAATCTGCGTGTAGAGTTGAGAGGATACTGGTTGCCACTTCGAGCTCCCACGTTCCCCTCACTCGAGGGCTAACATCTACACTTCGGCTCTCGAAACGGTAGGGTCGAGATTGAGTATTTTAGTCCGTCACACTAAAATATCCAATTCTACGCCCGATAATTAATATTTCCCTATTTATTTGCACCCGCCTTCCAAGGCTTTTGACTTCCCCGAATATTGGATGTAATTTTTACTATAGTTGATAATTCAACATATTTTAACTACTCAATTAGCCAGATTGAAAGTAAATTAAGTTTTAAGTAAAAAATATCACAATTTATTTATATTATATTAGGTGTTTTTATTTAGTTTCATCAATCTGCATAATTTTCATAAACAAGGAGAAAGACTAAGAAGACTACTCAGAACGCATGAGAATAAAACAAAGCATGGATTTCATTTAAAGTTAAAAACAATAAACAAAGATACTTATCTTAATTTCCTTCCCAAGAAGACTCCTTGAAGTTCCTTTGACTTTTCATTCTAGTACAACAACTAAATAGTACTCAATTAAAATAATAAACTCACTAAACACACTCAAACTACACTAGAAACAGACTCACAGAAGACTTAAAAGACACAAAAAAGACACACTTAAACTCTAGAATTCAGCCTCCATTTATAGAGGTAGGCAAAGGTCCAAGGTGTGCTTAAACACCTCTTCAAAAAGTGTCCAGGTTCAATGTATATGCATTTTGAACTAGCTCGCCGTCGGCGGGAAACGATCTCGCCGTCGGCGGAGCTTCTAGAAGGTCTTCAAACCACGCGATCTCGCTGTCGGCGGGCTCGGGCTCGCTGTCGGCGAGGTAGTTATAATTCCTTCAGAAATTTCTCCTCACGATCTCGCCGTCGGCGGCCTCGATCTCGCCGTCGGCGAAGTAGTTATATTTGCATGAATTTCCTCCTTTTTGATCCAAATTTGCTCCATTTCATGCTTTTTGCTTCTATCACTAATAAATCTTCATTTCTGCAATAAAATAAAGAAAATACCTTTCTTTAAAGTGCAATTTCATCAAAAATAGGTATGAATTTCTTAACATATTTTTCTGTGATCAATTTCCCTTCCCCCAAACTTATGTTTTGGTACACTATGATAATTTGAAAGTATGAGAGAAAGAAAATCATAATAATTTTTATAAGTATGTAAAAACAATCTTAAAAAGAAAAATTAACTTTCTAAACATGCTTTTATGAATAATTAAGATAAAATTTATGCATGTATAAAAAGTAAGCAGGCTAATTTTTGATTATACTTAATTTGAAATAAAATTAAAGCAGAAGAAAATTACTAAGTACTAAAGAGAGTACTAAAACAAACATATAAATTAACTCTAACATCAGTCTCAACACAATATACTAAAAATGTTTTAACCACAGAATCCATCCATCCACACAAGCACATAAACTAAACAACATACATCAAGCATAAAACTAACAAACAATCCAAACAAAACAAACTAACAACAGAGTAGCACTACATAAAGAGCTCTCTACTACTAATCACTAGCTGTCGCCTCATTGTCATCATCATCACCAAAGGAAAACTCAACGTCCTTAGGGTCGATAAATGGTGTAAAGCTAGGAAAAGTAGGGAAACTCACATCATGTTCACCTTTCGAAATCGACTAGGGCTTCATCGTACTCGCATCGTAACTACTCTTCCTGCGGGTATAGTCGGAAAGATGATCCGGTTTCTTGTCGATAGTATCTATCTGCCGGTGAGTCTGAAACAACTCGTGCTGCTACTCTAAAAACTGATCATGCATGGACTCCCAAAAACTAGATGGTGGCTCAGTTGAAGTAGAGGGGCGAGAAGTAGAAGGTCTACCTGGAGTATATGCAGAAGTAGAAGGAGCGGTCGATCTCTTCCCTCGAAGACGATCATAGATACTAACACTCTCACGCCCGATTGGCTTGGTAGTCTTTAACTTCTCCTCGAAATATCGGCACCGACTCCATCATTAACACATAACGAATAAATCAAAGAAGGAAATCCCAATCCAATAGAAGTGCTGGATCTCACAATAGAATCCACAAATTCATAAATAATACTACCAACGTCTATAGTCTTCCTCTCCTGAATGCAGTAGTTCAAGATCGCTCGATCTTTAGTTACTTCACTCAGATGATTGGAAGGTAACAATCTTGCAGAAATGAAATAGTGCCATGCTTTTGAAACACCATTTAGCTTGGAAGATTTGAAATTTACCCTTTTGCTGTTCCTGATCTTCCAAGATCCAGTACTGTCAGTCAAATATGCAATAATCATATCCAAATCACCCTCAGATGGTGATAATCCAGAATAATAGCGCTCAATCGTCGGTGGCGAGGCCATAGAATATGTTGATTCTTTACGGAGTAAATCCTACTCCGATTCCTCTAACAAAGACTTCAGAATCTTCTGCATCCAGAAAATTTGCATAAAATTCTCGAACAACCGGGATAACAACAATAACAGTGAAGTAACAAAATCGTTGCCATTTGTGTGTAACGATAGTGTTTTCGATCATCTCCCCAGGATGATAGAAACTTCGTTCTGATATGAACTTTCTCGACGACGCAAGTTCATAGAAACGAAAATGCGCAGCCGCTGTAGGAAATTAGCTGCTATCAAAATTTTCTCGTCCCTTCCCGCGCTTAGATTTTGGTGCCATCTAAACGTGAAAGAAAATAAGAACAACTTTAGGAATCAAAGATTTAAACTCTTTTTAAGTTTATAAAACTTAAAATAAGTTTAAAAATCCAAAGAAATCACTAAAAATCAAAAATTTTTTTTCAAAATTTCGGTTCTTAGAAAAAACTAGGAAAATTTATGGTGAAAATCAAAAATAAATGGTTTAAAGTGTAGATCTGACCTTGAGACGATGAAATCGAGTGGTTTCGCGCTCAAATCCTTAATGTATTGACCTAAAAATGGATTCAAAGGGTGTATTTTCGTGAAAATGGGGAAGAAGATGAAGCTTAGGGTCAAAAATGGCTTTTGGGGATTTAAATGGTAATTTTCGGGTAGCAGGCCGAACCGGCGCTTAGGCGCCGAATTCTGGCACCTAGGCGCCAGACTCGCCTTTCATAAAAAATTATTTTTAAATTTAATTTTCCACCAAAATTCATAAATTCAACTTCCAATTACTCATACAAGAGTAGGACTTCAGTTTCTAACTTCCAAAACATTTTCCAAAAAATTTTAAAAATTAAATATTAAATCCACCAATCAAACACTAAGTTTACATCAAACTCACTAAATTCCATTCATAATCTTCAATGTTGACTTAATACATTCCAGATAAGTATTATACTTGATTCAAGTTCCTAATACACACTCGAACATAACAATTTCTAAGCAAAAACAACACACATTGAACATGAAAGCAAATACACAAACAAACACAATCGATTCTCTAAATCGATACAACGACTCAACAAACCATATAATAACTAACCCTTTACCAGAATATTCAATCTTCACAAGGGAAATTGTGAATTCTACTTGGAAAGAATACTAACGCTCTCGGGAAATCCGTAGCCGTCTTTTCATCAATCCACTTGTTCTTCGCATACATTTCAACTTGAGCATTTTGATAAGCCTCAAAATGATCAAATTGAAGTTTCATCTGCCATTCTAGATGTTCAATCTGATGAAACATCTCATGAAGCCGATCTCCAATTCTTTTAAAATCCACTTGAACTTATCCAAACGACTAAAGATTTTTTCTAAACTTACAGCGATGAAACCATTGAAGTAGGGTTGAGGATCCTTAGAAACCTTGTCTCTAACTTCTTCTCCATGATTTCTTCCTTCCATTTCTTCAAAATTCTCTCACTCAAGAATGAAGTGCAAGGGACGTAATTCTGATTGCTTGATGGTTAGGGAAGAGAATAGGTTGATTTATAAGGGAAAATCGTGTGAAAAACTGAAAATTTTGGTTTTTGCACGTCCCAGTAACTGTGGCGCTTAGGCGCCGAATCTGGCGCCTAGGCGCCGGACTATTGATACATAGTTGATTCTGGCGCTTAGGCACCGAGATTCTAGCGCCTAGGCGCCGGAGCTATGTTCGACTCCGTTTCGCTTTAATCGTCGAATTTCAAAATTTCATTCTCCGAGATAGGTATACTTATCTTGGTAAGAGTAATTTAGACTCGAAAACTCACATTGTAAGCAATCATAATGAAGGTTAACTTGATCTCCTTTTTACTCGTATTCAAAATAGAGTGATCCGATTTTTAAATTTACATACTTTAAAATAATTTTCAGCCTAAGTCGATAAAGACTTATAAGCATCAAATTTTTCTAAAGTAATATAAAATTAATCGAGATCGAGGCATAACCTTACATTAAAACACAAAAACACTCAAAACAAAAGAAAAATATGGGTTGCCTCCCACAAAGCGCTTGGTTTAACGTCGTCAGCCCGACTTAAGTAAATCTTTAATCAGGTTGACTTAATTCATAAGCCTCTTTATAAATCTTTTTAATGTCTCCCAAATAAGGCTTCAATCTTAATCCATTTAATTTAAAATTTTTTCCTGTTTTGGGATCTTTACTATCCACAGCTCCATAACGGTATACTTTCTCAACTATATAGGGTCCAATCCATTTAGATCTTAATTTTCCAGGAAAACATTTTAAACGAGAATTAAATAGTAATACTTCTTGTCCAGGTTCAAAAACTTTTCCTGAAATTTTCTTGTCATGTAACATCTTCATTTTCTCTTTATAAATACTCGCATTTTCATATGCTTCATTTCTTATTTCTTCCATCTCATTTAATTGCAACAATCTCTTTCTCCTGCTTTATTCAAATTAAAATTAAACTCCTTTATCGCCCAATAAGCTTTATGCTCAAGTTCTACAGGTAAGTGACAATGTTTACCATAAATTAACCGGTAAGGTGCATCCCGATAGGTGTCTTATAAGCTGTTCTATAAGCCCATAATGCAGAATCAAGTCTATCAACCTAATCAGTTCTTTTAGGATTAACAGTCTTCTCTAGAATACTTTTAATTTCTCTGTTTGATACTTCAGTCATTCCACTTGTTTTTGGGTGATAAGCAGTTGCTATTCTATGCTTGATTCCAAATTTTTGTAGTAATGATTGAATTCTTATATTCCTAAAATGACTTCCACCATCAGTGATAATTATCTTAGGCATTCCAAATCTTGAAAATATCATTTTCTTTAAAAATTTAGAAACACTTTTGGAATCACGGTTTGGTAAAGCAACGACTTCGATCCACTTTGAAACATAATCAGCTGCTAATAAAATATAAATTTTTTCAAATGATGGAGCAAATGGTCCCATAAAGTCTAAACCCCATATATCAAAAATTTCAACTTTCAATATATAGTTTAAAAACATTTCATTCTTCCTAGATATATTTCCCATCCTTTGACATCGATCACATGTTTTCACATAATGTCTCACATCATTAAATAAGGTAGGCCGATAAAATCCAGAATTTAAAATTTTAAATGCGGTTTTATCTATGCCAAAGTGTCCTCCAAAATCGGAATCATGACATTTTTGAATAATAGAAAAAGTTTCTTCATAAGGTACACATCTTCGAATCATAGAATCTTTTCCAATTTTAAATAAATGAGGTTCTTCCCAGATATAAGATTTAGCATCATATTTAAATTTAATAATAAATTTTTTATCCAAGTCATAAGGCAAAATATTGCTAACTAAATAATTAACAATATCAGCATACCAAGGTGTTTTATATTCTTGAATAGCATATAAAGATTCATCAGGAAATTTCTCATTTATATTTTCTTCCGAAATAATATCATTTTTAATTCTAGACAAATGATCGGCAATTTGGTTTTCGAGTTCCTTTTCTATCTACTATTTGAAAATCAAATTCTTGTAGAAGTAAAACCCATATTATCGATCTAGGTTTAGAATCCTTCTTAGATAATAGATATTTAATATCAGAATGATCATTATGAACTATGCATTTAGTACCGAGAAGATAAGGTCTAAATTTATCAAAGGCATATACTTATAGCTAGAAGCTCTTTCTCGGTGGTAGTGTAATTTCTTTGTGTTTCAGTGAGAGTTTTACTAGCATAATAAAAAACTTTGAAAATTTTCTCATATTTTTGTCCTAATACAGTTCCAATTGCAAAATCACTTGCGTCACACACTAATTCAAAAGATTTCTCCCAATTAGGTGTAACAATGATAGGTGCAGATATTAATTTTTATTTAAGAATATTAAAAGCATTAATACATTCTTTATTAAATTCAAATTTTGCATCTTTTTCTAATAAATGACAAAGAGGATTAGCAATTTTAGAAAAATCCTTTATGTATCTTCTATAAAATCCAACATGACCTAGAAAACTTCTCACATCAGTAACAGTAGTAGGTGGTTGCAATTCAACAATAACTTTTACTTTCGCTTGATCAACTTCCATCCGTTTTTGTGATACTTTGTGACCAAGTACAATACATTCTGTGACCATGAATTGACATTTTTCCTAATTAAGAACTAAATTTGTTTCTTCACATCTTTTCAGAACTTTGGAAATGTTTTCCAAACAAGATTCAAAAGAAGTTCCAAAGACTAAAAAATCGTCCATGAATATTTCAATTCCTTTGTCAATCAAATCACAAAATATTGACATCATACATCTTTGAAAAGTTGTAGGTGCATTACATAAACCAAAAGACATTTTTCTAAAAGCAAATGTTCCATAAGGACTTGTAAATGTTGTCTTTTCTTGGTCCTCAGGAGCAATAAGTAATTGTTGATAACCAGAATATCCATCCAGGAAACATAAATATGAGTGTCCTGCTAGTTTATCAAGCATTTGATCCAAGAAAGGTAAAGGAAAATGATCCTTTCTAGTGGCTTTATTTAATTTCCTATAGTCAATACAGATTCGCCATCCAGTAACTTGTCTTGTAGGGATAAGTTCATTTTTATCATTAACTACTCCTCCTTTCTTCGGAACATAATGAATAGGACTTACCCATTGACTATCCGAAATAGGATAAATAATACCACCATCTAACCATTTAATAATTTCTTTTTTAACAACCTCTTTCATGATAGGATTTAATCGTCTTTGCGATTTTATAGTTGGTTTAAAATTTTCTTCCATTAAGATTCTATGCATGCAAATGGAAGGGCTTATTCCTCTTATATCAGCAATAGTCTAACCAAAAGCTTTCTTATAATTCTTTAACACACCTATTAGTTTTTTTCTTGATACGTACTAAGTTCGGAAAAAATAATAACGAGTAAAGTTAACGAATTTCCAAGAAACACATATTTTAAATGGGAAGGTAACATTTTTAATTCCAGTTCAGAGGCTTTTTCTATTGATGGTAAAAGTATATCATTTTGAGTTATGTCTAAAGTTTCCCAATTATCTTTTATAAATAAGTCTCTTCTTCTTCCACAACTTCATCTTGATCAGTTAAAAATTTAAATTTTTCTTCAGAAATGACTTTACATTTTTCTTGATAATGTTTTTCAATTAAATAATCAATTATATCTATTCGATAACATTTCTCTTTATCGGGGTACTTCATTGATTTAAGAACATTGAATTTAATTTCTTGATCATTAACTCTCATGGTTAGTTCTCCTTTTTGCACATCGATCATAGCTCGTCGGTAGCTAGAAAAGGTCTCCCTAAAATAAAAGGTATCTCTTTATCTTCTTCCATATCAAGTCTTATGAAATCTACGGGGAAGATAAATTTATCCACTTTAACAAGTACATCCTGTATAACTCTTTTAGGATAAGTGATAGATCTATCGACTAGCGAAGGGTTACGGTGGTGGGAGTAATATCTCCTAAACCTAATCTTCGAAAGATAGAAAATGGCATGAGATTAATACTTGCTCCTAAATCACATAAAGCTTTTCCACAAAATTTTTTTCCAATAGCACAGGGTATAGTGAAACTTCCAGGATCCTTAAGCTTTTCAGGTAATTTCTTTTGAATTATTGCACTACATTCTTCACTTAGTGCAACAGTTTCAAAAGCTTTAAATTTCCGTTTCTTGCTTATAATATCCTTCATAAATTTTACGTAAGTTGGCATTTGCTCCAAAGCTTCAGCAAAAGGTATATTAATAGTAAGTTTCTTAAAAATTTCAAAGAACTTAGAAAATTAATGATCGAAGTTTCTGTTGTTTAAGTCTTTGAGGAAAAGGTGGTGGTGGTTTTCAACTTCCACATTAACGAGTATAACGATCGATCTTGACTAGGAGAGAGAGTTTCTTTAGGTTTTTCGATCTCTTGACCTCGATCTCTTTTTCGATTTCATTACGCATTCTTTCTTTTAATTCCTTTCCACTTCTAAGTTGCACGGCTTTAGCTTGTTCATGTTCTTTTCCGGTTTCCTTTGGATTAATTTCAACATTACTAGGAAGTGTTCCTACATGTCTGTTATTAATTAAAGTAGCAATTTGCCCCATTTGATTTTCAATATTACGAATAACAATATTTTGATTTTGTAATTGATTATTCATTTGTAATATTAATTCCTCTATTGATAACTTTTTTCGGTTGATTATTAAATCCAGGAGGTTTAAAATTTGGATTAACTTGATTATTCCAATTTCCAGTGGGATGAAATTGATTATTTCCCCATTGTTGTTGGGAATTATTCAAGTTAAAATTAGGATGATTTTTCCACCCAGGATTATAATAATTTGAATAAGGATTATTTTTACTTGCAATAGCTTGTAAAGTTTCAATAGTTTGAAAATCTTCAATATTAGCAGAGTTATTTTGTGAAATATTAATTGTAAAACTATCTAATTTCTTAGACATTGCTGCTACTTGTGAAGCTAAAATAGTAAAGGCTTCATTATCGTGAATACTTGCCATCTTTTTAGGATTAATCCTTTCGGAAGGCCATTGAAAATTGTTATTAGCCATTTCTTCGATTAAAGTGTAAGCTTCTTGAATTAAAGTGTAAGCTTCTTCGAATGATTTAGACATTAAAGATCCTCAGTGCAGCGGCATCGATAATTGATTTTAAAGATCCAATTAATCCATTATAAAATGTTTGAATAATTAACCGATTAGGTAAAGCATGATGAGGACATTTTCTTAATAGTTCTTTAAATCTTTCCCGAGTTTCATATATTGTCTCCCCGTCAAATTGACTAAACGAAGTAATATTGTTTCTTAATTTAGCAGTTTTAGAAGGAGGAAAATATTTAGCAAGAATTTTTGTGCCATTTCAGCCCATGTTTTAATAGAACCAGCCGCTAATGAGTTTAACCACATCTTTGCTTTATCTTTTAAAGAAAAAGGAAAGAGTCTAAGTCTAATAGCATCATCAGAAACATTGTTATATTTAAAGGTAGCACAAAGTTCTAAAAAACTAACAAGATGTAAATTTGGATCCTCATTTGGTGTTCCACCAAATTGATTGTTTTGCACCATTTGAATAATAGACGGTTTAAGTTGAAAAGAATTAGCATCTACGGTTGGTATTTGAATACTACTATGAAGTTCATCGATTGTAGGGTTAACATAATCCCTTAATAGTTTATAAACATTTTGATCATTAAGTTCGATTGAATTTTGTAAAGTAGCCATTTCTTGAAATTTTTGAATTTGTTTTCCCTTTTTAATTTTTCTAATTGTTCTTTCTAATTCAGAATCTAAAGGTATTAATCCTTTAGAACCAAATCTTCGCATAAAACAAGGAATAAATTACAATTTTTTTATATTTTATATTTTTTATTTTAATTTTTTTTATATTTTTATATTTTTAGAAATATAATATTTTTTTACAGAAATTTATAACTTTTTTATTTCTGTCCCGACAACGGCGCCAAAAACTTGACTCGACCGCAAGTAACGCGAGTAATATATGCTTCAAAAGATGGCCAAAGCTTGACCCAATTTATAATAAGCGGCTAGTGTATAAATCAAAATATTGTAAATTTTAGAAATGACTTTACACACTAGGGGTACTACGCAAGTATACGTATCGTTTCAAGTAATATAGGGTTTTCTTTTATAACCCAAGTATCGATCCTATGGGGAAAAATTATAGAAATAAATTTTCTAAATATTATATTTTAAAATATCTTTTTATCCTTTAAATTAACTATAAATTACTATTAATTTACTAGATGCAATTAAAGAAAACAATACTAAGAGAATGATTTATGAAAACTATATAAATTAACAACTTTCTTTCCTTCGATTAATCCAAGATTTTTAAGATAATTTAATATTCGTTGGAGAATTTGATTTATGGTATTGTGCCGAATAGAAGCATTCTTATTCTTTACCCTTTGATCCGAGGCGCAAAGAACATTGGCTAACTTACGGTTCGAGTCCGGATGTATTGTTAGTAGTAATGGGTTAATCTAGACTCTCACTACTAGATGTCGAGGGTGGCTATGGTCGGCCTTACTAGTGACCATTCACGATCTATAAATCAAATTATAAGAATTTAACTTTGTCACTCTAAAAACTTATCAATTCTACGCCCTTTAAATCTTATCTTCCTATTTATTTGCACTTCACCTTGAATAGCCCGCACATGGCCTTCGACTATCCAAGGATTCATGTGACATTTACAAGTTAAGAGTTCTTCTCCTTCAAGGTTTTAAAACTCTTCAACAGGTTTTAACAATTTAAATGGCCATTTTAAAAAGTAAAGTAAGATCAGGTATTAATGTCATCACATTGTTTTTAAAAATATTTTGAACTTTAATTCTCCATCGAATCTTTATATTATCTTATCTATCTCTTCATGATTGAAGGAAGAAAGTAAACTAACTACTCAGAACACATTGAAAATAAATAGCAAAACATAATAAATAAACTTTGAATCAAATATAAAAATACTTATCTCAAATATTCCTTCTACAGATCTTCTGATTCCTACTGACTCCACAGTGTAATGAACTCCAGATGCTACAACTTGAAAGTAAACTCACTAAACTAAACAAAAGTGGCCCTAAATTTCTCTCTCTAATTCTCTAGACTCTCTCTCTCTAAGGAGGCTAGAGGGGGTGGGGCGAATGGGGGCCATTTTCTCTGAAGGAGTGGACTCCTATTTATAGGCTCCAAGGGTTGCCTTGAGACACCTCTTCAAAACATGTCCAAATTCAATGAATCTTCTAGAAGGTCGGTCTAGCGCCTAGGCTCCGGACACCACGTCCAGTTCTTCGCACCTCTTTGCGTTTAAAACCATTTTGGAGCATCCAAATGCAATGTATCACATGTCCTATTATCAAGGAACAACCGCCAGTCTTCTAGAATGTCCAATAACTGCTCACTCCGTCAAAATAACCATCCAAAAGTCGTCAAAAACTTGACAGTTTCTGCCAGGCCATATTTTTTTCTTCTTTTTGTATTTTTCTCCATTTTTGTTCCCTTTTGCTCCTTTTCCTTTTCTATATTTTTTTACATCACCTACATCCAAAAACACAAAAATACCTTTCATTAAAGCATAATATCCTTAGAAATTGATAAAAATCAAGGCATAAAAATATGTATTTTTCTTCATGGATCAATTTCCAAGTGTAGTGAAGTTTTAATTCATGGCTTGGCTTGCTTCCATCGGTTTAGAGAGGTGTAAAAATTAGTTTAAATGATATGGATTACCTTCTCCACATGAGTCTCCATTAGTCATTCAATTTTAGTGAGGAGGGGATGACACATAGGCTTCATATTCATCCATTTTCATCATTTGGTCTAACCATGGTAAATGGCTAACTTAAGTCATGTTTCACTTCTATTGGATGAAAGGGAGGTGCATGGTGACTCAAGAAAGGCAAGCCATCATACACTTTCCATGTCATTTAAGTTTTGATGAGAGGATGCCATGTAATCCTTCCATTTCCTCATTTTTATGTCATGATGAGATATAATGTGATTTAACCATGGTATAAAGGTGTGGTTAAGTGGAGTTTTGGTGCGAATTTTTAATTTGCCAAAATTTATGAACTCAGATTTAGATATATATTTTGATTTAGTTTGATAATGAGTCACACAATTAACACAAGTATACGTATCACTCAAGTAATACAGGGCTCTAGTGGAGTCATTGATATCATCCCTCAGGGAGGCTTTAATTTTATATCGTAGCATAGAAATCACTAATATAATCACAACACAATTGCAAGTGATTTAATTCTTAAAATAAAGACAAACAGTTTCAGTTACTATTTCTACCAAAGCAGGTTCTAGAATCTAGCAAGTTAAACTAACACAAGACTAAATTTATAACAAAGTTCCGTTGCAAGAAAGAGTCATCCTCCTTTTCAATCATAATGTGATGATTATTGTGACATAGATCAGTGATGCAAATGTATTGTTCTAAATAGGAGCATTCCTATTCTTTACCCGAATTTCAGCATATAAAGAACAATGGCTAATCCTAAGTTTAGTCCCCAAATCTGTGGTTAGGCTGGGAGGATACTGGCTCTTACTACAGAGCTCCCTTTTCCCTTCACCCAAAGGCTAACTCTCGCTTCAGTTTCTAAACAATAGGACCAAATTGAGGATTTCAGCCTGTCACTCTAAAATCTCTAATTATACACACATCAAAGTACATTTTTATATTTATTTGTACTCAAACCCCATGAACTATGTCTCTCATTCATGGAAATTGAATGTTACCTTCACTTTTGTTGTGGAACTCATAATCCTTTCGGAACATATGTTTCCCAACAAGTTTTAACAATTCAATTAGCCAGATCAAAAAGTAACTGAAGCTCGAAGTGAAAAGGTCATCACAAATTCTCCATAACAAATTGACACATCATTTCCATTTCACAACATCAACACATCACATGAAAATGAGAAAGACAAAGAAATCTACTCAAGACTCTTAAGGAAAAGATGACAAAACATGGATTATATATATAAAAACAATGTCATAGAAACAAAGTAAATTAAAGATAACTTATCTCAAACTCTTCCCCAAGCGAATTTCATTGAATTCCTTTGACTCCTCTTCTTTTTTCACAACAACACACAATTCTCTCTTTAGATGAGTAAGGAAGAAGAAATCTGTCACTTTCCTTCTCCTCTCACACTCCTTAGAAGAGAAAACACAAAACCTAATTTCCTACACAAAATGGAAAGAAACTCTCTCTAAACTCTAAACTCTTCTCTTCTTTTCTCCCCCCTCTCCAAACTTAGCTCCAAAATTGTTTAAATTCGGCCAAAACTAAATTCCCAAGAGTTTCCTCAAAAAACCTTTCAAAATCCAGCCAAATACTTTGAATCTAGTTTGAATTCAGGATGGGGCGTTGTCTGGCGCTAGATAGGGCACTGTTCGGTGCATTATTCTGCCAAAACTGTCGTAACTCTTTGTAAACTGGCGCAGTCCAGTGCTGGTGATAGCGCCGTTCGACCTAGTTCAATAAAATGCTCTTTTATCCTTTTTTGCTCCAAACTTGCTCCATTACGCTTCCTTTTGCTCCAATAGCATAAAATCATTGTACCGGCATGAAATGATAAAAAATAATTTTCTTTAAAGTGCAATATCATCAAAAATAAGTATGAAATGGATAGTAAAAAGCTATCAAATTTTCAGTGGATCAAGATCCCCCAAACTTAACTATTACTTGTCCACAAGTAATTTTTTTTAATACATAAAATAATGATCCACTACAATGAACTTTATTTCTAGAATACTATAATTTTGATTTTGACAAGTACAATAGTAAAATTTTTAGAAAGATCCTTGAATAATTCAAGTAAATTCTGCAGGTGTAAGAATATTTAGTAATCAAGTCTAAGAGTTCTAGCCTTCTATTCATTTCCAAAAGGACTGTAGATTTTCCTATTAAGGCACTTAAAAGGATTATATAAAAAGAAGTTTATGAAAAAACTACCAGTAAAGATGCTAATCCAAACATATAAGTTCAGAAAAGTAAATAAGTTGTTCCCTTTAGGTAGGTCCAAGTGAAGCCATTTTTTTATTAGGCATCTCTCAAGCTTATCCTCACTTCTCTTTTCTTTTGTTTTCTTTTTCTTTTTGCTTTTCTTCTGTTTTCTTTTTGCTTTTCTTCTTTTTTGTTTTCTTTTCTTTTATTTTCTTTTAAATGAGGATTATTATATCTGGATAGTTTTCAATGATTTTTAACTTCACCCTTCTCACCCTAAATTTGAAACATACCACGTTCCTTTACCTTATAAGCATTTCTTTAGCTTAATAATGATTCATCATAGAGTCTCAATCCTTTCCTATCACATAAAATTTTAAGATTCTTAATATTTCAAAAATATAGTTTTCTTACTTTGAATAGTTGACTATAGTCCTATTCTCTTATACCAAATATTTTACCTTACAAAATTACTTTACATTACCAAATACTTTCATTCAGCTTTACAAAATACTTCAATAAAATCAAAATACAGTTATCTGAAATTGAGTTCTATTACAAGAAATCATGTTAATAATTTTGAAAATAATTTTAAATGAGAATAATTAACAGTTAATTCTTTCCTTCCCCCAAACATAGATTTTTGGATATAATTAACATGGAAGAAAGAAAAGATATCAATATATAATTCATACCTCAATATGTTGGGCTTTTCATACCTTTGAGTTTAAGCAGGTTTTTCTTCATAAAGTAGAACAATAGGCCTAAAATAGTTAGAAGCATTTCTATACACAAATGTGGGTTAGAAATTTATAATGAAGAAGTTTAAAAACTTTTAATATAAACAGTGCACATAACGTTAACATCTAACTGTTACTATCATAAATTAAACTAGCAAATCAAACACATGAAAACTCTACTATCACATCACATACATCACAAATCAACAATAAAGTCTACTACAAGTACATCGAAATACACATTACATCACAAATACAAATCATAAGGAGTCCCAGGTACATCACAAATACAAAACACAATCACATAAAAAAGTTCAAAATAAAAATCAAAATACACAAACTACCAATTTTCATCTTCTGTAGGAGCTCCACCATCATCAGGTTCTTCAGGCTAGTATGTAATATACTAAGGGTAAGTAGGAAATACAACACTAGTGTCTCCCCTGAAAAATCTCATATGTGCATCATGATAAGCAATCTCATATTCTCTCCACCGCACTTGATAATTATCATTTATCTTGTTCCTTACTTCTAGTCCTTCTACTATAGTGTTCAACCTTTCTAACTGATCTATAACATCATGCATAGTAGGCTCCCGAGATGTAGATGATCTATGATGACTAGAAGAAGGCTCATCAACTTTCTTACTCAATTTCCAACTTACATGGGCTTCATAAGTTTTTAGATTTAATTTAGTAATGAGCTTCAGGGGATAGACTACCTCATCATTATCTTCAACTGCTACTCCTGACTAAATGCACAAGGCATGAATCAGGCAGTGTCCTAGTCCTCCTGCAGTCTCTCTTTTTGAACTCGTCAAAATACTTTTATGAATAATAGCCCCAATATTTATATTCTTCATGTTCTGAATACAGTAATTCAGAACAACTCTATCTACAGTAACCTCGCTGTGATGGTTGGTAGGCAAAAGTCTTATAGAAATGAAATAATGCCAGGCTTTCGACATAGGATTCAAAGTAGAAAGGGGGAAGTTAACTTTTAGTCTTTTCTTAATCTTTCATTCCCCTTTTCCATCGGTCAAAAAGTTCAAAATCATATCCAATGCTTTATTTGTAATAGGAAAATTTTCGTATTCACAAGAAAAATGTGCTCTTAACTGATAAAATGCGTTTATGCTGGCAGGGGTGAATTGAACCATTTGGCCTCTAACCAGAATATACTCACTCTCAAAACAATACAAACTAGCATAAAACTCTTTAACAATTCCCAACATTACTTCAGCACTAAAATAACAGAAAATCTCCCATTGATGATTTCACAATAAGTTCTTCAAGCATACCCCCGGGATTTTCAAAAGCTCTCTCTTGAATACATTTCTTATTGCTAAGAAACGTACTAAAGCCTGAATAGGCTTTGAAACTCACAAATTTACTTTCATCATATTCAAATTTTCTCTTACCCTTAGCCATTTTTGGAGCCATTTGTCGAAAAATACCAAATTTATCCAAATTAATTTTAAAATTACAATGCAATGGACTCTAAAGTAAATTTAAAAAGATAAGAACTCAAAATCCATGAAAAATCTCCAAAGTTTCTCCAAAAACTTCGAAATTTCAAATCTTCCTAATGCATGAGATTTCCACGGTCAAAATCAAAAAATTTTAGGATAATGTGTAGCTCTTACCAAGAGAAGATGAAATCCAAACTTTTTTGGCCACGAAATCGCTTCAAATTCAAATGCTTGTGAGCATTAGGTGCAAAAATAAGCTTTGGCTAGAGGTAGAAGACGATGGTGTGGGCAAAACTGTCGGGACCCATGGTTAAATCGTGAAAATTTGGAGTTTCAGCCTTTTACCCGTTCGAGCGCTGTCTGGCGCTAGCAGCAGCGTTGTTCGGGGCATTTTTCTGCTCTAATGGTCAAACTCTCTAACTTTTGGCGCGGCCTGACGCTGGTGACAGCGCTGTTTGATGCCAATTCAAAAACTGGGCTTCTGACTTACTTTTGCAATTTCAATCTTTTCAAACCCGCTTCGACGTCTAATTAGTCTAATTAAGCACTGAATAACACTCTAAAGCCATGGTAAATGATGTTTTTTTAACACAAACAACACAAAACATCAATTTCATTTATAAAATCCATGTGTCAGAGATGTACACATAACACTAACCATTACACATCATCAAGCCATATAATCTTAAATTCAGCATTGCACACAACCACAACACAATAACGCTGAAAACTAAACAAACAAGCATGTCCAAATATAACATCCATACCAAATAAAGCAAAGCAAAGCAAAGTAATCAGTTACACAAATACAAAAGTACAATAATCAAGTTTTCATTCTTCCTCAGAACTATCATAAATTCTAAGATATCACATTGATTGAGCATGAACAAATAAATTATAGAATGGTCAAAACGGAAATTCTTTAGTAGAATCCTCTTCAATCCATCCTTTCCTTCTCATCAATCGCATCAAAATTCCGCCAAGATATCCAGAATGATCAAAGTGCTCCTTCATTCTCCAATCCAGATGATCAAAGAAATCAGATAGATTGTTGATTGCATTCATCAGATGTTGTACTTCCTTCTCTAATTTCTTAATTTTAATCAGGATGATCTGTGAAATTTCAAGAAAATAAGGAGAAGTAGGTGCTAACCTCTGAGATGATTGATCTTCAATAATTCTCATGTCATTCATATCACCAACTACCTGGTTACTATATGCATCTGCTGGGTCTATAGGCTTCAAGGTAGAAGTACTCTTTCCCAGTTCTCATATGGCACTTGTGATTGACTGCAAAGGAGAAATATGGTGGAAGGATTTCCAAGCCCATACTTTGATCCATGAATTATCAATCCCAAAACAGACTTAACAATTATGGAACCAACATCAATAGATGATGCAGACTTTTTATTATGCAAGAACTTATGAACCCAAATTTATATATTTATAATGATTTTGTAAAGTCCAAACTTCTACGCAAGCACTTATCGTATCAAGTAATATAAGGCTCTAATGGAGTCCTGGTTATCGATTCCACATGGAGGGCACGTTCCTTACAATAGATAGCGTAATACTGAAATCTAATAATCAAATCACAATTAAAGTTTAAGTTTACTTCTACTAACAAGATGCAAAAAACAGTAACAGTTAAGCAAACCAAAATTACTTCTAATATCTTTAAACAGAATTAACTAACACACACACACTACGCTTTGTATTTGAAAGGTTTTGATATATATGAAAAGTGTCTTTCCTCTTGCAATGAGTATATGATTTGTGAATGATATAGAATGATTATTTATTGTATTATGCCAAATAGGAGCATAAATGTTTCTTTACCCTCAAAAGAGTACCCCTTTTCCAAGCATGTAAAGAACATTGAAATATCCTAAGTTCGGTCACTAAATCTAAGGCTAAGGTTGGGAGGATACCAATTTGTCACTACAGAGCTCTCACTCACCCTTCACCTGAAGGCTAACCTTCGACTTTAGTTACCAATCTTAGGACCAATTTGGGGATCTCAACATGTCACCCTGAAACCTCCAATTTGAAGCCCATCAAAGCACATTTCCCTATTTATTTGTACTCAATTCCCATGAACTACGAAATTCATTCATGAACATTGAATGGAATTTTAATTATTGTTGTAGGACACTCAATCCTTTTAGAGTTAATGTACAATAATAGATTTTAACAATTCAATTGGCCAGATCAAAAAGTAAATTAAGTTCGAAATGAAAAACCATCACAATTTCTTCAATACTATAAAAGCACTTAAAATTCACATCATCACATCATCACATCTCTATGTAAGAAGAAAGACAAAAGAGACTACTCAGATTTCATAGAGAAGACACAATAAAACATGGAGTTTATATATAAAAGAAAATTCATACAAACCACAATAACAAATACAACTTATCTCTTTCTCTTCCTCAAGCAAATCCCTTGAACTTCCTTTGAATCCTTTTCTCTCTTCTTTGCAACACTCATTTCCCTCTTTAGAATGGAAAGGAAGAAGCAATATCACTTTAATCCTTCTCCTTCACTCTTTAAAGAAGAATCCCTCTCAAATCTTCACTTTTACACTCACTCTTCCAAACCCTAACTCTAAACTCACACTCTCTCTACTTCTACACTCTTCTTCCCCTCTCAAATTTCGTCCAAAAACAATTACATATATGTTACAAAGGAATTCCCAAGAGTTTCCTTAAGCATCCCTTCAAAAAATCGCCAAAACTCTTTATTTTTGAATTGCACCGACGTAGGGCCGGCGGCACTCTATCGTCCATTTAATTCTGGAGTCTCTGGAAGTTGGTGCCGTCGGCGCCCATTCTGGCGCCGGCGGTGCTAGAAGCAGTTTTCTCCCATTTTTGCTCCTTTTCACTCTGAATTCGTTCCTTTTTGCTTCTTTTTGCTCCAATCTCCTGAAATCATCATACCTGCAACAAATCATGAAAAGTACTTTTCTTTAAAGTGCAATATCACTAAAAATGGGTAAAATTATATAGCAAAAATAATATATATTTTTGGTGCATCAATAGACATCACTATTTGAATACAATAATTCAGAATAGCACACTCCTTAGTTACCTTACTAATTTTTATAGTTGGGAGAAATTTTGCACATATTAAAAAATGTAAGTGTTTCAACGTAGGATTTAACAGCGTGGTCGAGAAACTTACATACCTGTTATCTTTTATCTCCCATTCATCACTTTCATCCGTCAGATATCTGTTAATATCATTCATATTGTACTTCGTCGGGGAAAAATTTGAATAGTGGCAGATTGACACATTCTTAATCATGTATAAATCATTAATTTTTATAGAAGTAAATGTAACTAACCTCCCTCACACATAGACTGATCCTTGGTTGATTCAATGAAGATTTGCATAAAACTCCTTCACAACCGTAATAACTACAGCGGTAGTAGTATAATACAATACTTTCCAACGTCTTTGAACAATAATTTCATCAATTCTAATCTTAGGAGAATTCTTACGTCGATTGACTAACCTTCACTCCTTAATCAATCTCATTTTCGAGATATTTTTGTTGAATAGCTGCTGCGCCTCAAAACTTACAAACTTTCTACGGTTGAACACTTGAAATCTTGGAGTTTCCATCTAGTTGAAATCCATTTGGACAAGAATTTAGGTCTTCCTCTTTGTTCCTTTGGCAGTTCCTACGTCTAGGGGTGGTTTTTAGGAGTTCTAATGGAGGATTTACTGCTTAGAACCGCCAAAACCCAAATTTAAAGATGAGAAACAATTTTCTGAACATCGGCACTGTCTGGCTATGATAACAACACTGTTCGGTGCTAGTTCAAATTTTGTGAAACTTCACTTCGTTCAAATTCTTTCCAAAATTTGATTTGATTCATTTATTAAATGTTATTAATGATAATTAAAGAATAATAAGTCTTAATTAAGTAACAAACAAGCACAACAATAAAGCTCTTGGTTTAATGTCGTCAGCCCGACATAACTTTCAGTTATTCAGGTTTATCCAACATTAAAACCTCATTAAAATTAGGTCTATTTCTTTCAAATATGGTTTTAATCTTTGGCCATTAACTTTGAATATTCTTCTAGATTTAGGGTCTTCAATAATCACAACTCCAAACTGATATACTTTTATGACAATGAAAGGTCCTGTCCATTTAGGTTTCAGTTTCCCAAGAAATAGTTTCAATATTATATTGTATAATAAAACTTTTTTGTCCTGGTTCAAATTCCTTTTTGACAATCTTCCGATCATACCATATTTTTCTTCTCTCCTTATATATTCTATCATAATCATATGATTCATTTCTGATTTCTTCCAATTCATTCAATTGCAACAGTCTCTTCTCACCAGCATCTTTCAAATTAAAGTTCAATTTCTTTATCGCCCAATATGCTTTATATTCTAATTCAACTGGCAAGTGACAGGTTTTTCCAAAGATTAATCTGTAAGGAGACATTCCTATAGGAGTTTTATAAGTAGTTCTGTATGCCCATAAAGCAGTATCTGATATAGAAGACCAATCTAATTTCTCAAGATTAATGACTTTATCCAAAATTCGCTTAATTTCACGATTAGATACCTCTCATAAACCATTAGTTTGGGGATGATAAGTTGTAGATATTCTATGCATAATATTATATTTTCCCACCAATCTCTGAATTAGATTATTCTTAAAATGGGATCCTCCTTCAGTGATGATTACTCTAGGCATTCCATATCTTGTGAAAATATTTTTCATTAAAAACCTCGAAACACTTCTAGCATCACACCTAGGTAAAGCTATTGCCTCAATCCATTTTGAAACATAATCAACAACAATCGATATATATATATATATATATATATATATTTTTTTTTTTTTTTTTTAGGAAAGGGCAATTGAGGCCCTACATGTTGAAAAGCAAGATAATTACAAAAATGGTAGAAGGGCTTGCGGAACTAACAAAAGAATCAAAATGCAGCCCCTACCAAGACAAAATCACCGGAGCTGATACCTCCGAGTGGAACAAGGTCAAAGCAAAGTAAAAATGACAATCGGCTCGAAAACGGAGGCTGAGACAAGACCGAGCGAGCAAGGCAAAGCTAGTTGTTTAACTCGAGATGAGGGATGGTCGGCGGATCTCCAGCAATTAGTTGTACGAGAAATGGAGATGGAGTGGTGGAAAGAGTAAGGTTGGAGGTGAGAACTCCCATATTAGCAATCCAATCAGGTGGCTTGTTCCCTTCCCTAAAAATGAGCTGAAGCCGAACATTCACCTTAGTAGTGAGAAGTTGGATCTTATGAGCCCAGAAATTAGCTGTCCAGTTGATGGCTTGCCTGTTATGTGTAGTGTTTGATGATACAAGTGTTACCAGCTCCATAGAATCACATTCCACAATGAGAGAAGACCGAGTTAAGGTGGGCGGCCCGGCCTTAATGCCCGATAGACGACTGAAGTTCGCATCCAAGGCATCACGAGCACATGATAGGGGCCATAAAATAGAGTAAACATTTACCCTTGTGATTTCGAATATGCCCCCAATGCCACCCTGTGCAAGTTTATAGCGACCATCGGTGTTCACCTTTATCCGAGTTTTGGGTTGGGGGAAACCAAAAAACTTTGGTAATTTTGGGGGAGGTGGTTACGGGAGAGAGGTTTTGGGAGCAAATGTTGGGGAAACTTTTAAACTTGATTAGTTTAAGTACATAAGATAGACAATGACTAGTAACGGTTTTGACATCTTGAGGAGTGTTATCAAAAGTAGCCTTGTTTCTAGCCATCCAAATGAACCATGCAATGAGAAGTGGGATAAGCGATATTCCAGTGATGCTGCCAATCTTGCCGGCAAGTGACCGGATGGGTCCAATGTAACTGTAGAGTATTTAAATTGGTGTCTTTGGAGGAGCCGAGTCCAAACTTGCTTGGGAGAAAATACAAGCATAGAAGAGGTGGTTAATTGATTCTTCCTCCATATGACATAATCTGCGGCGGGAAGGGCCTCTCGATCCCTTGAGTTTGAGAATATCATCGGTGGGAAGGATGTTCTGAGCAGGTCTCCGACGAGAAAAATGCCATAGAAGGGGATAAGAACTTATTCCAACGGATCTCACCCCGGGGTACACTCTCCCGATGTACCGGTTTATCATAAATCTCCTTGGAGAAACTTTGATTCCTGTTAGTTACGTAAATAGTGTCGGGCTTGGACTGTCAAAAGGTATGGTATTAACCTTGTTAGGCGAGGAATCGGTGAGGATGGATTGGAGGAAAGGAATAGACCGGTGGTCCTCCTCCCGACAATCGGCAACCAAGAGGTTAATGTCCACTAGCAGGTGTGTGTGGTTGAAGCCGATCATGAGGACACCACCGATCCAACCAAAATTGATCTTGCCTTTGCCAAGTTGCCATAAGTACAAGTTTTCGACTTCTGCTTAATCTTCATCATAGCTTTCCAGATTCTAGAGTCACCCAGTCTAGCAGTAGCCAATGAGGGGTGAATGTGTCTGCAGTACTTACCATTAAGATATAAGGCCCAGAGAGAGGTTTGAGCCCTGAAATTAATCCAAAGTTTGCAATGGTTAATTTTGAGTAGGTGACTTAGACACTTGAAGCCTAGACCACCAGCCCAAAGAGGTTTGGCCGGTTTCCTCCAAGCGGCCCGAGTGAATACTGTTTGCCTTTACCAGCCCATAAGAAGTGGTTGAAAGGCTATTTCCAATTGGGATTGAGTACTCTTTTTCATAGTAGTCATTTGCATTAGGTAATTTGGCAAAGTAGTTAGGATGCTTTTGAGTAAGGTAATCCTCCCTCCGGTAGATAGGTAAAGGTGTGTCCGGTTAGATAAGTAGTTACAAATCCTCTGTTGAACTTCATCAAAATGGTTTTGCTTGCTCTGCCAGGTGCTTAGATGGACTCCAAGATACTTGATAGGAAGGTTGGTACTTGTTGAAACCTGTGTGATTAATAATCCGAGTGCTTAGCCTCACGGGACACCCTTTTGGAGAAAAGGATCGACATTTAGCTCTGTTAAATTTGAGGCCGGATTGATTTTGGAACGAGTTGAATGCAATTCTGAATATTTTTAACGGCCATCTTGGATGCATTGGAGAAAATCATGAGGTCATCGCATAAATCGGGTGAGAAATTGTAATATTTGAGCTATGGTGAAAGTTTACCGGGGGTGATGCTTGTATAATTGATTGATCATGGAAGAGAAATAATCCATTGCAATAATAAAAAGAGTTGGGGAGAGGGGTCCCCTTGCTTCGGACCCACAGTAGCGAGTGAAGGGTCCCCAAGCCGAGCCATTAACCGGAATGGAATGGGAGTTGTTGTGAAGCCATCTATGAATCGGGTTGCAAAAGGCTGGGGTTGAAGCCTTTAGCGGCTAACACCTCCAAAATGAAATCCCGATTGATTGTGTCATAAGCCTTTTGGATATCAAGCTTGTAGATTAAGTTTCCCCCACTGCATTTTTTGTTGATGTCCAATAATAACTCATGAGCTAACGAACATTATCGAAATAGATCTACCTTTAATGAAGGCGATCGATTTAGGTTGATAATCTTATTCGAGTGAGGTTGAATCCTTAGGACCGAGATTTCTTTGATCACTTTCGCTGATCACGAAGTCGGGTTTATGGGCCTAAGCTTGTTCCCGGGTATTCAATTCATTGTGTTTGGGAATCGGCACAATGGTTGAAGAATGAAAATGATAGATCATATCTTTGCCGAGGAAGAAGGCTGGTAATGGCATTGGTAATTTCGGATTTGATAATTGGCGAAGCTTTCTTGTAGAAATCTGCGGTAAAACCATCGGCCCTGCTTGATTTGTTCTTTGTCGATGCTCTTAATAGCCTCCCGGATTTCGGCCTCGGTAGGGGCTCGGCTAATGGCGGTGCATTGATATGTCGGTAGTGTTCGGCGGGAATGTTGGTAGAGATGTTATCTCTGTCGGGGTTATTAAAAGAAAGGAGTTCTTTGAAAGTGTGCGAGAGCACTTCTTCCAATAGCCATTGTGTCGATTAACCAATTTCCCTCATCATCCTTTATTCTATGGATGATGTTACGGCTTCTTTTGTATTTGATATAAGCATGGAAGTATTTTGTATTTACGTCCCCCTACGAGAAATGTTTCTGTGAAGCTTTTTGTTTCGGGTACATATCTTGTATGTCAATAGCATTGGACAAGTGAGCTCGAGCGGCCACCGGAGTTTCGGAATCAGCACCCCTTAAGACTTGTTGTTCCGGTCTAGTCACCTCCTTTTCGGCATCCATCACGAGTGGAAAAAACATCACCAAATTCGAGTCCATCCCCGATGCTTTAGGGCCTTGCTTGGTCTTCGGGTGTAATAACCCCGGATTAGTCCGAGGATCGGGATGAGCTTCCCCATGCCAGCGATGGTAAATCGGATTAAGGAACTTGGGGTGGGTGGACCAAAAGTTTTGGTATCGAATGGAGAGTTGGAGAATGCGTGAGGGGCGAGCGGAGATGGTGAGTAAAAGTGGTCTATGATCGGAACAAAGAAATGGGAGGTGAGTAATGGAAGTGAGGAGGAAGTTGGAGTGCCGAAGCTTCATTAACAAGGAACCTATCTAATCTTTCCCAGATTTGACCTCTCTTCCGGGTAAAAGGATGGCCTTTATAGCACTAGATCGAAGAGGCCGAGAGAGGTGAATGTTTTCCTTAAAAGAGTTAAGCTGACTAAGAATGGGTGGCCTTCCCCAGGATTTTTCGAGTTGGGGTGGTAATAGAGTTAAAGTCACCTCCCACCAACCAAGGATGATCAATAGAGCTGTTGAAAGTGATGATGTGGTTCCACAAGTCAATTTTGTCTTGTTTCTTACAACCGGCATAGATGAAAGTGGCACATATTTTGTGATTTGCAAATTGGAGTGATAGATGGAGAAATTGGTAGTTGTCCATGAGTACGGACCAGTGACCTCGGATACGCAAAGAAGCCAGATCTTATTATTTGTGTTGGAGTATAAAGTAAAGTTTGGGAAATTTTTTAAAATTTTTGATGGGTTTTGGTGAACCATGGGTTCCAATAGAACAATACACCAAGGGGTGTATTTTTGTTTAGGTTTATAAGTCTTTTTAGGGATTGGGGGCGAGCTACCCCCTAATGTTCCAACAAAGGAGGTTTATCATGAGAGTTAGGGAGGGGGAGGGGAAGAAGATGCTGTGGGAACTAGATCTAGTTCTTCCCCTAGTAAGAGGGGGTAGGGGAGAAATCTCTGAAGGTTGAAGTTGAGGGTATTGAGATTTTTGCAATTCAACTTTATTCTTTTTCTTTTTTTGGGAAAATAAATCTCCCATTCTTCCTCCATAGAATCATTAGTGGCCTTAAGCTTGTTAGGGGAGGGGGGGAGGAAGGTGGAGGTAGGATTGAGGGAAGGGGCTATGTGTGGGGTAATTTTAGGTGGGGGAAGCTGGGGGCAGTATGATTGGGGGATATGGGGAAGCCCGATGGGGTGGCATTGGGAACAATAGCGAGGGGGTGGGGGATGCTACTGTTCCACAGGAAACTTGGTGTGGAAGGGGTAGGAGATCGGTTGTACCCGCATTAATCCGGGAGCTAGAGTCGATCTGAGGTGAGTAGTAGATCTCACGATAGGTGGATGTAGTTTGAAGCATTTATCGGTGGTATGGCCAAACATTCGCAGTGTGTGCGGTAGTAGGGCCTTTGTTGCATGATGACCTCCTGCCGGTGTCCTTCATCGGCGAGAACCTACCCGGATTTTGTGAACTTCGGGAAGGGTTATATCCCTCTCAATTTGTATCCTTGCATATTCGAGGTTTGGTCTGTGAAGAGATGTTGGGTCCAATCTTAGGGGGTCCCAATGGCCCTCCCAATACGAAAAGAGGCTGCTTGGTTGAAATATACGTAGGGAAGGGCGGGCGGTTTAAACCGAATAGGGACTATGGGGGGCTCTTTACTAGGATCGAAATGCGGGGTCCATTTTAGAAGCTTCATTTCCATTCTGCTTATGGTGACAACTCTGTTTAGCAAATAATTTAGCATAGTCTTCCTGCGAGTTCGGGTTTATGAGAAGGTGTCTCCCATCTAGTAATCCAAGCTTCCAAGTCTTCTTGAAATTAAGAGATTCAAAGTATTTTTTGACCGGCTCCATCTTAGGATGGCCTAGAGCAAATTTTCCCGATCAAAGTAAGTTTCACTTCATCATTCGGGGATGCCGGCTCTTGGGGGGTGAAAAAAACGAGCGGGAAACCATCTTTAACACCTAGTGGTTTGATGAAAGGGCGGGTTCCCTTCCCGGCGGCAGCATCATGCATGGATTGAGGGAAAATTAAAGAAGCGAGAATCGAAGTAGCAGAACCACGACCAACGGCCCCGGCATAAGAGTTTTTGGCCCGGTCAGGATTAGTTTGGATATCGATAGGGGTTGTCGTGGGAGTCGAAATACACGACCAGCGAGCGGTGATGTGAAAAAAGGACTAAAACCCACAACCACCAACACCAAAAGGAAGGTTCGGGAGAGCAAAACACGAGTCCAGCAAACCAATGTAACGAGTAAATTTGAACAAAGAAATGCCGGGAAGATGGAAAAAGATCCGAAGCTCGGCCTCGAGCCCACGAGAGCTGAGAAGCCTTCACGATAGCTATGTAGTTGAGACCACCTTACCTTGGCCACCGGCACGGCGGGCCGCCGCGGCGGTCATACCGGGAACCTAGCGAGCAAGAGAGTCCTCGGCCGCCATTTATATATATATATATATATATATATATATATATATATATATATCCAAATGAAGGTATAAATGGTCCCATAAAATCTAATCCCTGTGCATAAAAAATTCTGACTTCCAAAGTGAAATTAAGTGGCATTTCATTTCTTCTAGATATATTGCCTATTCTCTGACATCGATCAGAAGTTTTGATAAATCTATAAACATTTCTGAAAAGTGTAGGTGAATAAAATCCAGATTACAAAATCTTATGTGCAGTTCTATCAATTCCAAAATATCCACCAAATTCAGAATTATGACATTCTCAAATAATTTTTTCAGTTTCTTCATAAGGCACACATCTCCTAATAATAAGATCTTTACATTGCTTGTACAAATAAGGATCATCCTAGAAATAAAATTTAGCATCATGCTTAAATTTTTTCTACTATTGCATTATTAAATTAGGTGGTAATATATTACTAATGATGTAGTTTGCAATATCAGCATACCACAGTAAATTTCCTTCAATAATATTATATAATTGCTCATTAGGAAAAGTTTTAGTGATTTATTTTTCAAAATCATCTAAATTAGGTTGTTCAAGTCTAGATAAATGATCAACTATTTGATTATTGACCCTTTTTCTATTAACGATCTCAAAATCAAATTCTTGCATTAAAAACATCCATCGAATAAGTCTTGGTATTGTATCCTTCTTTTTCATTAAATATTTTATAGCAGAATGATCAGTATGCACTATACATTTAGCTCAAATTAAGTAAGATCTAAATTTTTCAAAGGCATAAATAATCGCTAATAACTCTCTTTCAGCAGTAGTGCAATAAATTTGAGCATCAGTAAGAGTCTTACAAGCATAGTATATAACTTTAAACATTTTGTCATGTCTTTGCCTTAAAACAACTCCAATAGCATAATAACTAGCTTCACACATTAATTCAAATTGTTTCTCCCAGTCACGTGAAACTATTATAGGGACAACAATTAATTTTTCCTTCAATAAATCAAAAGTTTTTAAGCATTCATCGTTAAAATCAAACTTTCTATCTTTTTCCAAAAGATGGCATAGAGGCTTAGTAATTTTTGAAAAGTCATTAATGTATCGCCTCTGGAATCTTACATGTCCCAAAAAGCTTCTTAACCCTCTCACAGTTGTTGGAGGTAGTAATTTTTGTATAACTTGAATTTTCGTGGGATCTACTTCCATGCCCTATTCAGATATTTTATGCCTAAGCACAACTCCTCCTGCAACCATAAACTGACACTTTTCCCAGTTTAAGACTAACTTTGTTCTTTCCCATTCCTCTAAATTTTTTTTCTAAGTTGCATAGGCATGCATCAAATGAATCTCCAAATACTGAGAAATTATCCATAAACACATTTATTCCCTCATCAATTAATTTGCTGAATATGGGCGTTATACATCTTTGAAATGTTGCAGGTGCATTACATAATCCAAAGGGCATTCTTCTAAAAGCAAAAGTTCCATAAGGGCGAGTAAATGTAGTCTTCTCTTGATCCTCAGGAGCAATAAGTATTTGGTGATAATCGGTATATCCATATAGAAAGTAATAGCACTTGTGTCCAACAAGTCTATCTAGCATTTGGTCTAAAAATGGTAAAGGAAAGTGATATTTTCTAGTGGCGGCATTTAATTTTCTAGAATAAATACATATTTTCCAACCAGTGACTTGTCTTGTCAGTATAATTTCATTTCGATCATTTACGTAAACAGTCAATCCACCTTTCTTAGGAACACAATGAATTGGGCTCACTTAAACACTATCAAAAATAGGATATATAATTCCAGCATCTAACCACTTTAAAATCTCTTTTTTAACCACTTCTTTCATTATTGGGTTCAGTCTCCTCTGTGGATCAACTCTAGGTTTATTTTGTTCATTCAACAAAATTCTGTGCATACAGATCGATAAACAGATCCCTTTAATATCAGCTATGGACCAACCAAAAGTCTTTTTGTATCTTTTTAAAGTTTCCAATAATTTTTGTTCTTGATATTCATTTAAATCGGAAGATACAATGATTAGTAAAGTAGATGATTCTCCTAAAAACATGTACTTTAAATGATTAGGAAGAATTTTCAGCTCAAGTTTAGGGGGTTTAATGATAGATGGAATTAAAATTTTATCTCTATTTTCCATAGTGTCCAATCTTTCAAAATTTTCTTGAACAAATTTTAACTTTTCATTCTTCATATCATCCAAATCATCTTCATTTTCACTTTCATATTCATCCTTACATTCCGAATTTTCTTCAAATATTTCTTTAAAATGATCTTCTCTCAAATAATCACAGATTTCCATTCGATAGCACTCATCATCTTTTTCAGTTAAAGCGTACTTCATAAATTTCAGAATGTTGAAAGTTACCTCTTGGTCATTGACTCTCATAGTCAATTCTCCTTTTTGAACATCAATCATAGCTCTTCTAGTAGTAAGAAATGATCTTCCCAAAATAACTGTAATTTCTTTATCCTCCGCCATACCTTGTACAATAAAGTCCACAGGAAAGATAAATTTATCCACCTTTACTAATACATCTTCCACTACTCCTTTAAGATAGGTGATAGAACGATCAGCCAGTTGAAGAGCCACAGATGTAGGTGAAATTTTTCTTATTCCCAATCTTTTAAATGTTGATAAAGGCATAAGATTAATACTAGCTCCAAGATCACATAAAGCTCTTCCGAAAAAATTTTCACCTATAGCACACGGGATAGTGAAACTATATGGGTCTTTAAGTTTTTCAGGAACCTTTTTCTGAATAATTGCACTACACTCACCGCTAAGTGCAACAGTCTCGTGGTCTTTAAACTTTCATTTATTTTTAATTATATCCTTCATAAACTTTGCATAATCAGGCATATGCTCTAATGCCTCAACAAAGGGAATATTATTCATTAATTTCTTAAGAATTTCCAAAAACTTTGCAAATCTCTTATCTCTATTATGTTTCTTCAGTCTTTGAGAAAAAGGAGGTGGTGGTTTTTCAACAGCTATCTTCATTAGTTCTAGCGGATATTCATATGGATATATTTTATTAGAACCTTTCTCAATGTTCACTTCCTCTCTTTCAACTTCGACTTCTTTTTGAATGTTTGGTTCCAATTATTTTCCACTCCTTAATTGAATATCCTTAATTTGCTCTTTGTTTTGATCTTTTGGGTTGATCTCAACATTGCTAGGAAGATTCCCAAAAGGTATATTATTAAGCGCAGTAAAGATTTGTCCCAATTGATTCTCAATGTTCTTCATTGCAACGTTTTGAGCTTGAATTTGATTACCCATATTCAGAATCATTTCTTCAGTGAGACAACTTCTTTTCCTTAAATTATTGATTACTATTAAAACTAGGAGGATAAGAAGGACTATAATTGGCATTTCCTTGGTTGTTCAGATTTCCAACTAGATTCATAGGATTGTTTCCTCATTGCGGATTAACAACAACATTGGTGTTATTCCAGTTGAAATAAGGTGATTCCTCCAACTATGATTATAATAATTCGAATAAGGATTATTGACTTTATTATTTATGGCATTCAAGGTTTCATAAGACATTTGAGAGTCTATCATCTGTTCGAATGAATTTTCTTCTAACACTGGGGGTGTTGGAGAATAATTCATTCCATATTGATTTATTTTCTTAGAAAGTACAGTAATTTGAGAGACTATCATAGTTATCGCATCAGAATCATGAATACTAGCTACTCTCTTAGGATTTACTCGCTCAGAGGGCCATTGAAAATTATTTGTAGTCATCTCTTCAATTAACGAATATGCTTCATCAAAAGGTTTTGACATTAATGATCCAGCAACAACAGCATCGATAATCAATCACAAAAATCCCATTAATCCATTATAAAAGGTTTGAATTATTAACCAGTTTGGCAAAGCATGGTGTGGAAACTTCCTCAGAAGATCTTTAAATCATCCCCAATATTCATATATAGATTCTCCATCAAACTGACTAAAAGATGTGATATCATTCCTCAGCTTAGCAGTTTTGGAAGGAGGAAAATATTTTGACAGAAAATTTTGTGAAAGCTCTCCCTAAGTTCTAATAGATCTAGGTGCTAACAAATTTAACCACGCCTTAGCCTTATCCCATAATGAAAAAGGAAAAAGTCTTAGCCTTACAACATCGTTTGACACTCCATCATACTTAAAAGTAGCACCAGTTCTAGAAAACTGGTGAGATGTAATTTAGGATCTTATTTAGGGGTTCTTCCAAATTGATTATTCTGTACCATTTGGATAATAGCAGGTTTAAGCTCAAATGAATTAGTAACAACATCAGGGTTTTAAATAGTTAATTGAATTTCATCTATTGTTGGATTAACATAATCTCTTAAGGTCTTGGTATATTTTTGTTTTAATTGTTTAAGTTGTTCGCCATTTTGTGAGGATTTGCAGATTGTTTAGGTTGTTTTCAAATTTTTCTAATAGTACGCTCTAATTAGAATTGTAAGGTACTAAACCTATAAATTCGATACTACGCATGCAAACACAATAAACATAATAACAATAAATAGATACACACAATTACAGCTTGCAATTCAAATATAAGATTTCAAATAATACAAAATTAAATTTTAACAGTTACCCTTTTCTTACCGTACCTTCTTACCTTACCTCCCCGGCAACGGCACCAAAAACTTGGTGTGACTTTTTTAATTTGCCAAAATTTATGAACTCAGATTTGGATATATATTGATTTAATTTGATAATTAGTCACACAATTAACATAAGTATACGTAACACTCAAGTAATACAGGGCTCTACTAGAGTTTTGGATATCGATCCCACATGGAGGCTTTAATTTTATGGTGTAGCACAGAAATCACTAACCAAATCACAGCACAATTTCAAGTGGTTTAATTCTTAAAATAAAGACAAACAGTTTCGGTTACTATTCTACCAAAGCACGTTATAGACTCTAGCAAGTTAAACTAACACAAGAATAAATTTATAACAAAGTTCGGTTGCAAGAAAGAGTCTTCCTTCTTTCCAATCATAATGCGATGATTATTGTGACACAGATCAGTGATGCAAATGTATTGTGCCAAATAGGAGCATTCCTATTCTTTACCCATATTTTAGCGATAGAAAACATTGACTAATCATAAGTTTAATCCCCAAATCTATGGTTAGGCTGTGAGGATACTGGCTCTTATTCCAGAGCTCCCACTTCCCTTCACCTGAAGACTAACTCTCGCTTCAGTTTCTAAACATTAGGACCAATTAAGGATTTCAGCCTGTCACTCTGAAATCTCCAATTCTACGCCCATCAAAGTATATTTCCCTATTTATTTGCACTCAATCCCCATGAACTACGTCTCTCATTCATGGACATTGAATTGGACCTTCACTTTTGTTATGGAACTCGTAATCCTTTTGAAACATATGTTTCCTAACAAGTTTTAATAATTCAATTAGCTAGATTAAAAAGTAAATGAAGTTCGAAGTGAAAAGGTCATCACAAATTCTCCATAATAAATCGGCACATCATTTCCATTTCACAACATCAACACACCACATGAAAAGGAGAAAGTTAAAGAAATCTACTCAAGACTCATGAGGAAAAGATAACAAAACATGGATTTTATATATAGAAACAACGTCATACAAACATATTAAAGTAAAGGCAAACTATCTCAAACTCTTCCCCAAGCGAATCTCAAAGAATTCCTTTGACTCCTCTTCTTTCTTCACAAAAACACATAATTCTCTCTTTAGATGAGTAAGGAAGAAGAAATCTCTCACTTTCCCTCTCCTCTTACACTCCTTAGAAGAGAAAACACAAAACCTAATTTCCTACACAAAATGGAAAGAAACTCTCTCTAAACTCTAAACTCTTCTCTTCTTTTCTCCCTCCTTCTCTAAACATGGCTGCAAAAGTGTTTAAATTCGGCCAAAACTGAATTCCCAAGAGTTTCCTCAAGCAACCCTTCAAAATCCGACCAAATACATTGAATCTAGTTTGATTTTGGGATGGGGAGCTGTCCGGCGCTGGATAGGGTGCCATTCGGTGCATTATTCTACCAAAACTGTCGTAAGTCTCTATAAAATGGCGCGGTCTGGCGCTGTTGATGATGTCGTTCGACGCTAGTTCAATAAAATGCACTTTTGTCCTTTTTCGCTTCAAATTTGCTCCTTTTCTCTTCCTTTTGCTCCAAAGGCCTAAAATCACTGTACCTGCATGAAATCATGAAAAATTACTTTCTTTAAAGTGCAATATCATAAAAAAAGGTATGAAATGAAAAGTAAAAAGCTATCAAATTTCAGTGGATCACATTTCATCCTCATTGGCATATTTATAATATACTTAGAGTGGTCGGCCACCTCATCTTAAGGGAGAAGGTGAGTCATGTTTTAAAATGGTGGGTGAATGCCACTTCATTTTTTCTTACCATGATGAGATTTAACCATGGTTAATATGATGTGGCATGGGTTGATTTTATTTGTAATGGGTCATATGAGTTGTGTCTAACCCATATTAGGTCACTCATGATGTTTGGAATTTTAAAGATCATTTATTGTGTCATGGGTGATGTCATGTATCCAAATTTTATTTTATGGCTTTTTAATTATAATTCCATTTTAAATTAATTGTGTAATTAATCAAAAATGTTGGAAATTATTTTTTAGCCAATAAATTAATCAAAATAATTTTGGGATTAATTATTTGATTAATTTTATCATTTTTGGTCTAAAATGGGGTATTTTGACCAAGTTTGATACATGTTGACTAGGTTGACCAATGTTGACTCAAGTTGACCTAGGTTGATCAATTTTTGTCCAAGGTGACCTATTTTGACTTTTCTAACCTTGTCATGGTTTGATTTATCATAAAGCAAAAGGGTATTGTCTTTTGGACTTGGTTTGGTCAGGTTGACCAATTTTAGGGTTTAAGTCAATCCAAAGGTTAATGTGGTGAATTTTGGATTAAATTTTGGTCACTTTCATCAATGTCATGTTGATCATATCAATGTGTGTCTTTGAAGTTAATTTTGTGGTCAAAGGGGCATGGATTAGCCATTTGACCAATTTTTATCCTTTTAGGTCAAGAGTTGACCAATGGGGCTAGGGTGATTATTTTTGTGTCATGCATGGATTGTTTTGATCAAATTTTAATCATTTATGTCAAAGAATGACCAATAAGGTAAATGCAATAGTCTTTGGGTCATGGTTTAATCATTTTGACTAAAATTGACTTTTTGGTCAAAGGTGACCAATGAGGTGAATATGGTGGTCTTGAGATATTTGGTTGATGATTTTGGTCAAATTTTGACTTTTTGGATCAAAAGTTGACTACTTGGGTCAATGGAATGGTCATTGGGTTAAAGATTGACCATTTTGACCAAAGTTGAGTTTTTGGTCAAAAGTTGACCTATTGGGTCAATAGGGTGGTCATTGGGTTAGAAATTGACCATTTTGACCAAAATTAACTTTTTGGTCAAAGGTTGACTTACTGGGTCAATGTGTTAGTTATTGGGTCAGAAATTGATCATTTTGACCAAAGTTAACTTTTTGGTCAGAAGTTGACCTATTGGGTCAATGTATTGGTCATTGGGTCAGAAATGGACCATTTTGACAAAAGTTGACTTTATATGCAAGAGCTGATTAAATCAGGGTTTGTCATTACTGATTTAATCATTTTTGGGTTAAAGAAGGATTCATAGGGTTTTACTCTAGTCATTAGGATTTAGTGACTATTAGCGAGATTTAGGAAGTTAATATTGGTATAATTTTTATCTCAAACTGACTTTGAAATGATCCTCACAAAAGTGAGGTCAACAATGTGATGCCAGTAATTATGTCATTGGAGTTGTTTTAGGGCAAAGGTATGATAAAATTTTTAAAGTTATATAATATGCTAGTAAGACTCTTAATAATGCTCAAATTAATTATACCACTACTGAAAGAGAGTTATGAGTTATTGTATAGGCTTTTGAAAAAGTTAGGTCATATTTAATTGGGACTGAATGTATAGTGCAAACAGACCATTCTGCTATCAAATATTTACTGCAAATGAAGGATGCTAAACTAAGATTACTCAGAAGGGTACTTCTAATGCAAGAATTTAACTTCATGATAGTGGATAGAAAATGAACTGATAATCAAATAACTAATCATTTATGTAGTTTGGAACAACATGAACTGGCTGATTTTGAAGATGAAATTACAAAAACTTTTCCAGATGAATAACTTTATAATATTATGGAATGAAATTTACTGTAGTATGCTGATATTCTGAATTATGTTGTGAGAGATATTTTACCACCTGAATTAACAAAGCAACAACATAAGAAATTTATGTATGATGCCAAATTTTACTTTTGGGATGACCCATATTTATATGAATAATGTAAGGATCTAGTTATTAGGAGATGTGTGCCTTATGAAGAAATTGACCAATTATTCAGAGATGTCATGATTATGAATTTGGGGGACATTTTGGAACTGGCAAAAATGGGCATAAGATTTTACAATCTGGATTCTATTGGCCTACTCTTTTTATGGATGTTAATAGATATATTAAAACATGTGATTGATCTGAGCGAGTAGGTAATATTTTTAGAAGAAATGAAATTCCCCTATATTTTACATTGTAAATTGAGATCTTTAATGTTTTGGGATTAGATTTCATGTGGCCATTGAATCCTTACTTTTAGGAATATATACATATTGATTGCAGTAGATTATGTATCAAAATAGATTGAAGAAATAACTTTACCCAGATGTGACGCTCGGAGTGTTTCAAAATTTTTAATGAAAAATATTTTTACAAGATATGGAATGCCAAGAGTTATCATTACTGATGGTGCATCTCATTTTAGGAATAATCTGATTCAGAGATTGGTTAAAAAATATAATATTATGCATAGAATCATAACCACTTATCACCCCCAGACTAATGGTTTAGCTGAAGTATCCAATCGCGAAATTAAATGAATTTTGGAGAAAACTGTAAATCCCCACAAATTAGATTGGTCTGCTAGATTTGATAATGCATTATGGGCATATAAGACTGCTTATGAAACACTTATAGGAATGTCTCCTTATAAACTAATTTTTGGAAAGACTTGCCACTTACCAGTAGAATTGAACATAAAACATATTGGGCTATAAAAGAGTTTAATTTCAATTTAAAGATGCTAGTGAGAAAAGATTATTACAACTTAATGAATTGTAAGAAATTAGAAATGAATCTTAAAATAATGATATAATTTATAAGGAGAAAATGAAGATTTGGCATGATTAGAAGATTATAAGAAAGAAATTTGAACTTGGATAAGATGTTTTGTTATATAATATAAGATTGTGTTTGTTTCCTGGAAAACTAAAGTCTAGGTGGATAAGAGCTTTCACAGTTATAAAAGCTTATCAGTTTAGAGCTGTTGATATTGAAGATCCTAAAACTAGAAGAATATTTAAATTTAATGCGAATAGATTAAAATCATATTTTAAGGGGTATCGACCAAATTTTAAAGAGATTTTAATGTTGAGTCATCCTAAATAAAACAAAAGTTTATCAGGTTGACGACGTTAAGTTAAGTGCTTTATGGGAGGCAACCCATAGTTATCTTTGTTATTTAGTTTTTTTTAGTTGTTTATAGTTGACAATATTATTAGTTAATTATATACTTGACTCTTAATCACTCATAAATATCCTAAGTGAAGATAATTATTGGATTAAATCAAAGATTCAGAATTTATATAGACCAAAGCGAAGTTTGGAGCAAAGATGCATTCTACCACCGACAGTGCCATACTAGGTGCAGAGGCGCCCTTTTATAGAGAGTATCGTCAAATTGTGGAGCACAAGCGCCGACGGCGCCCTATCCAGCGCTGACGGTTCTTGTGTCATTTTGGAGTTTCAAATGGTGGTTTTTGGCGGTTTTAAGCGGGATTTTCACCCTTATAACTGCCAAAGTCAATTTTAAACCCTTGAATTCTAGAAAAATGAAAGGATAGTTCCAAAATTTGCATGCCATGGATTCTAAACCATTAGGAACTCCAAGATCTAGAGTTTTCAATAGGAGGAAGTTGATCAGTTTAGAGGCGCAGCGAATTTGCGACAATGTTCTTGTGAAGAATAGTCTAATCAAGGAATGTGGCTTTGTCAATTATGGTTTGAATTCTCCAAGTAATATAGTAGAAGAGATTATTGTACAGAGGCAATGAGAAGTGTTATGCTACACTACTGTCGTAGTAGTCGTTCCTGTGGTTAAGGAGTTTTATCCAAATCTTCATGGAATCAACCAAGGAGTTTTCTATGTGCAAGGCAGGTGGAAACCATTCATTATAAAAATGATTAATAAACTGCTAATGATAAAAAAATGTGTCAATCTATCATTACACAATTTTTGCCCCTACGAGAGACAAGATGAATGACATCTATTGATTTTTGAAGGATAAAAGTGAAGATTGGGAGATAAGAGACAACATGTAAGTAAATTTCTTTGCTACATTCTTGAATCGTATGTTAAAGCAATGACATTTCTTTATATTTGCTAAATTACTCCCAACTATGAAAATTAACAAAGTGACAAAGGAAAGTACAATAGTGAATTATTGTATTCAAATGGGAATGCCTATTGATATTGGTACCATAATTGTGAAATTTGTCTTGGGCTTGATTGTATATGAATCAAATTATGGGATGGGACATCCTTCTACCATATTTATTCTCTGCAACCAGTCATAAGTGCCATATGAAAGCTAGGAAAAAATGCTTCTCGCTTGGAAGCCTGTGGACCCAACTAACATTTATGACTGCCAAGAAAATGAGGATGAGAATGATATGAGCATAATTGTGGACCAACCATCTCAAAGTTCACTACATATTAAAATTCACTTTTTTGAATGTTTGCAGTTACTTCTGAAGAAGATAACGAAACTGGAGAAAAAAGTATAAACTCTTATGAATGCAATTAATTATGTTTCTGATTTAGTTGATCATCTGGATTGGAGGATTAAGGAGAAATTCGATCATACTGGGCGTATTGAAGAAGGTTCGATACATTCGATGAAGAAAAAGGCTTGGATTGAAAAGGATTTGACTGACAAATTTTTGTATCGACCCTTCTACAATTTGTTCGTGCACGACCAATCCATGGGAGATATCAAAGGAGAAGATAGCATTGACATTGATGAGCAAGTGAGTTACTTTATATTATGTCAAATATTTTGTACTTGAACTTTAATATACTTAGGTTTGTTTAGTTTTTGGCTTGCTTTATTGTCTAATTTCAAACTTATTATGTTTAGGAATTGAGTCTATGTTTAGTTTTTAGTGTTGGAGTGTTGTGATTTGATTGTGATGCTGAATTACTGATACACCTAGAATATATAGTGTTTTTATGCACATTTTTATACCTATTTTTGATGATATTGCACTTTAATAGATGGTATTTTGTGTTGTTCTTACAGGTATAATGAAAATGAGTGATTATGATGAAAGGAGCAAAATTGGAGCAAAAAATGGAAAAATGAAAAAATGAAAAATTGGACACTAGCGGCTAAGCACCGCCTGGTTGGCGCTTAGGCGCCACAGTTATAAAAATCAAATTTAATCAAATTTTGCACCATTTCCAAGGGGTGTTTAAGGAAACTTTTGATGGTAACCTCCTTAACTTCCTTTTGGCGGCAGAAGTGATCCAAGGGATTCAAGGTTTGGTGGATACATTGAATCAGGACACAATTTAAAGAGACACTAAGGCACCATTTGGATTATTATTAAAATTCTGTCATGTAATTTGCATGAGAGTCTTTAAGAAGGAGAGTATTTAAGAAGGAGAGTCTTTTTAGAGTTATTACAGAGTTAAGAGAGAGTGTGAGGGAGAGAAATCAATAGGAGTAGGAGTAGAGAGTAAGAAAGGAGAAAGGGGTTGGAATGAAGCCTTCTTCTCACTAATTCTCTTCCTTCCTTTTATTTAGTTTTTATTGAAGTCTGAAGTCTGTTTCTGAGTCATCAGAGTTGGACGACCCACTCTGAGGAGTATTTTAGTGGAAAGTTATGTTTCAAAGGAACTTCCGGAGTCTTCTAGAGAGGATTTTCAGATAAGTGTTTACTTCTATTTTTATATTTAGTTTTAATTAAAACTTGTTGTGTTTTCATTGTGATTTCTATTTTAAAATCAATGTGTGCTTGTGTTTTCTCCATGAGTTATGTGTAGTTTTCTTTATCTTTTTCTTTCTTAAATGAAGAAGTAATTAAATTACGTAGGATTGTTGTGGAGTGTATAAGTGTTTAAAGTTGGAATAAGTTATGAAGATTTAATTCCATGAAATTAATTTACTTCTTAATTTGGCCAGTTAAAATTTATTGTGAGATTATGTAAGATCCAATGCGGTATTATCTCAAACAACAATTGGTAAAAATCACATGCAATTATATGGGTGAGAATTGTAGTCCTTATAATTGAATGAAAGTATATTAGGAGATATGTTTTTAATGGGGAGTAAAATTAGAGGACTTTAGAGTGACAGTCTAAAGCCCACTAATTTAGTTTGATATTTTAAATTTTGTTATGAGAAGTTAGCCCCCAGGTGGAGGGAATCGAGGGAACTCTAGAGTGAGAGCTGGTATCTTCGCTGCCTAACCATTTTCAAAATTTTTAAATTTCAAATTAACCAATGTTCTTTATAAAACCAAATAAGGGTAAATAATAAATTTGCTCCTATTTGTCACAACATATTTAAATACTTCCACAACAATACTTTCATAATTATTACTGCTTTATAAGAGAAAGAAAAAGTTATTTATTTCCTAGTGTTTTATATCGTGTTTTAAAGTTCTAATAATTTTCATTTCCTGCTTAGGTTTTTTATCAAAAATACTAAAAAAAACATTGAAACTTTACAAATCAAAATATAATTTTCTTATTCCTTTAAAAAGTTTTTACATTTCCCTGTGGGTTCGATATCTCGAGGCTTAATCGGAAAGTCCTATATTACTTGATAAACGATACATATACTTGCTTAGTATCCCATATTATAAAATCATAATTTTCATATCTAAATCTTAAGCACATATATTTGTCGGGGATCAATTATTATGTGGTAGAGTGATTTATATGTGTATGTTTGTAATAGTGTATTATATATATAAAAATGATATCTTGCGTTGTTTGTGTAAAATTTTTATTAGTTGGTCACTTAATTATGAAAATAGATGCTTAAAAAGCTAATTAGATGATGACATAACTTAGAAACGATTGAAGTTGCAAGAAAGTTTTGAACCCAAAAAATCGGTCTAGCACCGACGGTGGCATAATGGGTGCCGAGGGTGCCCAAAACCCAAAACTTACCAGTTCATTTTAAAATCAAGAATTTGAGTAGTTGACCCCATTTTGATCATCTTCAACCTATTGCCAAGGCTGAAAGCCGCACCTAGGGCTTGCTTACATTTGGATTAGAGACGATATCAAGGCTTAAAAAGGTTGCATCTCATCTTCTCTTAGTAAGAGTCCTACTTTAAACTAAATTTTTTTAATTTTCACTATGGAAATCTCCTACAATGTGGGAATCCAAAAATTTGGATTTTTTAACGAAAGCTTTGAGATAATCCATGGTGTAAAGTTCTTACATATTAGATTTTTCTCTAGAGTTTACTACATTACAATTTTGGAATTTATTTCGATTTATGTTCACATTTTCTAGAAATTTTGAAATGACTCTAAGGATGAGTAAGGGGAAGAGGAGGTTGGATTTTGATGAGAAGAAGTTTTTTAATATTAAAGCACAATACCACTTCAACTCTAGCCCTTGCAATAAAAAATATATACAAGATTGAGCATTCAAAAATCCAACCGGAGTTGTGGAACAGGTAATTGCTAATCGGCACTGGGAGATATTTTATTATTTTTCTGCTAATGCGATTGTGAATGTGGTTTATGAATTCTATGCTATTCTATGGTAGACCGAAGTTGAACATGTGCTTAAGGCATAATGGTAATGTTTACTAATCCCTAAATATTTATGCTTACGTTTTACACTTTATATTTCTTCTTAATGATAATATCTTTTTCTTTACAACTGTACCAAAAACTTGATTCCAAAGCAAAAAGAGATTAAGTTTAATTATTTTTAATATGAGATTCTGTGCAAGTATACATATCGTTTATCAAATAATATAAGACTTTCTGATTAAGCCCTGAGATATCGAACCCAAAGGGAAATGTTCTAAAAATTTAAAGAAAGCAGAAAAATAACTTTTTACTTTTCAAAATGATTTTGCAAGTTATGTTTTATAATTAAAAAGTTTAAATTCTTTTTGCTAATTTTTTAGAAAAAGTAAAGTAGGAAACTAAAATTAACAAGACTAGTAAATGATATTAAAGCAAATGAGAATAAAATATATTTTTCCTCTTTCAATGAATCAATAATAATTATGAAATTTTATTGTGGAAGTATCGATATGTGTTGTGCCAAGTAGGTGCAGTTATATTCTTTACCCTTACTTGGTTCTATAAAAAATATATGTTAATTTGATGTTTTGAAATCTTGAAGATGGGTTAGGCATGGAAGATACTAGCTCTCAATCTAGAGTTCCCTCTTTTCCCTCCACCTGAGGGCTAACATCTCATAACAAAACTTAAAACATCAAAACAAATTGGGGGCTTTAGCTTGTCACACTAAAGTCCTCTAATTCTACACCCATTAAACAACATATCTCCCTATTTATTTGCACTCAACTATATGGACTATAATTCTCACCCACACAATTTCATATGATTCACTCCAATTGTTGTTTGAGACAATACCGCATTGGTTCTTACATGTTCTCACAACAGATTTTAATATCTCAATTGGCCAAATCACGACGTAAATGAAGTGCAAGGTAGTGGAATCATCACAACTTCTTCCAACATTAAACATCTATACTTCACAAAACTTCCTTCCATAATTTAATTACGTCATCATTTGAAAGGAAAAAGATAAAGAAAACTACTCAAAACTCATAGAGAAAATACAAACACAATTTAATTTGAAAGTAGAAATCATATTGAAAACACAATAAGTCTTACTTTAAAACCAAATGTAAAAACAAAGATAAAAACTTATCTAAAAATCCTCTCCACAAGACTCTTGAAATTCCTCTGAAACATTGCTATCCACTAATTAGACACCTCAGAGTGAGTCGCCTAACTCTGTAGACTCCAACGTACTCCAAACTCAAATAAAAACTAGATAAATGGATGAAAGAGAAATTGGTGAGAAGAAGGCTTTAACAATAACTCTTTCCCCTCTAAAACTCTCTTAACTCACTACACACTAAAAAAAAACATGACTCATAGACTCTAGAGAATACTAACTAAGACTCTCTAACTGATTTCATGTCTTCATTTTAATATTTTATCAAAAGAACTTTAGAGTTTCTTCAAATCATGTCCAGATTCGTTGTATCTACCAAAAGATGCATCTCTTCATTCAAATTTGCCGCCTAAAAGAAGTTAAGGAAGTTTAAACCAAAAATTGCTTCAAACACCCATTGAAAATGGTGCCAAATTTGATTTAATTCATCACTTTTAATTGTTGCGCCTATGCGCCAGCCATCGGCGCTTAGGTGTGAGAGGCTAATTTTACACACCATTCATTTTTGCTCCAAATTTGATCTTTTTTGCTCCTCTTATCCCAGTCACTCATTTTAATCATACCTGCAGAAAAAAAACATGAAAATACCTTCCATTAAAGTTCAATATCATAAAAAATAGGTACAAAAAATGTGTATAAAAATATTTTATACTTTACTTGTATCATTTACCCCAGATCGAATCATTGATTTCTATCAGTTAAGGGGTACTTCATTCTGTGAGTGTGAATCCTTTGGTACTATAGATGCTAATTTAAATGAGGTATTTACATTTTGATGCACCAATAATATATTTAATTTTTCATATACATTTCGTATTCATTTTTTATGATATTACACTTTAATGGAATAAATTTTTCATGTTTTTTTAAAGGTATGATGATTTTAGGAAAATGGAGCGAAGATAAGTGAAAAGGAATGAATTTGGAGCAAAAAAGGCAAATACGAAGAATTTTAAGTTCTCGCACTGATGGTGCCCAAACCAGCACCGACGACAAGTTTTCTCAGAGAGTTCACAATTAAATTGCGCAATAGAGCACTGATGGCACCTTATTTAGCACTGACGGCGCCCAATGACAGTGGAGGCCAAATTAAATGTATATGGACAATGTTTGGAGGGATTCTTGAGGAAAATCTTAGAAAATTTGTTTCTAGACTATTTTAACTAGTTTTGGGCGCCATAATTAGTGGTGTGGATGTTTATGTAAGTGAAGTAAAGTGTGTGTGTTTATGTAAGTAAAGTAAAGCGTGTGTGAGTGAAGTGGAAATCTTTAGAGAGAGTTTAGAGTCTATGGTTTGGTGTTAAGTGTTGTTTTGTGTGGGAATCTTCTAAAAATAGTTGTAGGAGGAGAGGGAAAGTGAGAGATTGCTTCTTCTCTACTATTCCAAGAGTGTATTGTGTGTTGTTGTGAAGAGAGAAGGAGATTCAAAGGAATTTCATGGAATTTACTTGGGAAGAAATTAGGATAAGTTGTATTTACATAATTTGTATGATTTTACTTTTTTATATAAAATCTTTATTTTGTCATATCTTCCTCATGAATTCTAAGTAGATTTCTTTGTCTTTCTCCTTGCAATGATAAATGGTGAAGTGATTGTTTAGATTGGATGTATGATCCCCGATAGATATAAGTGCAATGGCGCCAAAAACTTGGTACTGTCAGATTTAAGTGCGCTGATGATTTTAGATATGAAAATTATGATTTTATAATATGGGATACTACGCAAGTATACGTATCCTTTATCAAGTAATATAGGACTTTCTGATTAAGCCCCGAGATATCGAACCCACAGGGAAAATGTGAAATCTTTAAAGGAATCAGAGAAATTATCTTTTTATTTTCTTTAATTATTTTCGAAAAAGTATGTCTTGATTTTGAAAAGTTTTGAAGGTTGATATGTCTTTTAAATTTTTTTTAATAAAAATGCAAAGCAAGAAATTAAAATTACAATAACTAATAACACTGGATGTAAAATACTATTAACTAGAATATCTTTATCTTTCCTTTTATGAAGTATTAATAATTCTTAAAGTATTATTGTGGAATTATTCAAATTTTTGTTGTGACAGATAGAAGCAAATGTGTTCTTTACCCTTACTTGGTTCTATAAAGAACATAGGTTAATTTAAAATTTATATTATTTTGAACATGGTTAGGCAGGGAAGATACCAGTCTCTCACTCTAGAGTTCCCTCGATTCCCACCACATGGGGGCTAACTTCTCATAATAAAACTCAAAACTTCAAACCAAATTAGGGGGTTTTAGCCTGTTACTCTAAAATCCTCTAATTTTACTCCCTTCTATAAAAATATCTTCTAATAATACATTCAATTATATGGACTACAGTTCTCACGCATATAATTTCATGTGATTCTTACTAACATAATCTCAAGAAATTTTACAACTTAACAGGCCAAATTAAGAAGTAAAAAAAGTTTTTAGAATCAATCTTCACAACTTCTTCCAACTTTTAAACACTTATACTTTCCACAACAATTCTCTTTAAATTAATTACTTCTCCATTTAAGAAAGAAAAAGATAAAGTAAACTACTCAGAATGCATTGAGTAAATATAAAAACACATTGATTTGAAATTAAAAACAATGATAAGAAAAATAATAAACAAAAACAAGTATTAATAAACTAAATAAAAGTAAACAATTATCTGAAAATCCTCTCCACAAGACTAAGGAAGTTCCTCTGAAACTTTGACTCTTCGCTAAACTACTTCTCAGAGCAAGTCTCCCAACTCCGTTGACTCAGAATACAGACTTCAGACTTCAATAAAAACTAATCTAAAAGAAAGAAAAGAAGTGGGAAGAAAAATACTTTACTTCGACCCTTTTCTCCTTTCTACTCTCTACTCATACTCTAAATAAAAACTTTTAAAATGCAGTGGAAGAACAATGGAAGTACTCTTCAAAATACAGTGGAAGAGTCTCCTCAAATTGCCTCATCTCAATCTTTTCTAAGACTCTCTTTAAATAGTAAACCAAAAGGTGCCTTGGTGTCTCTTTAAAATGTGTTCTGATTCGATGTATCTACCAAGGAACACACCCTTTCATTCAAACTTGCCGCCCAAAGGAAGTTATGGACGTTACCACCAAGAGTTGTATCCCATCCCCTTTGAAATTGGCGACAAATCCATTTGAATCTCAATTTTTAACTGTGGCGGCTAAGCGCCGGCCTAGCGGCGCTTAGTCGCCAGTGCCAAATTTTTGATTTTTCATTTTTTTTGCTCCAAATTTGATTCAATTTTGATCCTTTCATCATGATCATCCATTTTCATCATACCTGCAAGAAAAACACAAAATATCTTCCATTAAAGTGCAATATCATTAAACATAGGTATAAAAATGTGCATAAAATACTATATATTTTAGGTGTATCAATGTGCCATATGAAAGATAAGAAACTGTGAAGATTTTTCACTTTATTCTTCATTTACTTTTCGATCTAGCCAATTAAATTGTTAAAATATGTTGTGAAACATACGATTCGAAAGGGCTATGCTTTCTACAATTAGTATGATGATTACATTCAATGCCCATGAATAAGTGATGTAGTTCATGGGGGTTGGGTGCAAATAAATAGGGAAATATGATTTGTTAGGCATATAATTAGAGCTTTTAGGGTGACAGACTAAAATTCCTAAATTGAACCTACTGTTTGGAAACTAAAGAGAGAGTTAGCCTTCAGGCGAAGAAAACTGGGAGCTCTAGATTGAGAGCCAGTATCCTCCCAGCCTAACCATAGATTTAGGGACTAAACCAAGGATTAGCCGATGTTCTTTATAACACTCGGAAGAGGGTAAAGAATAGGTATGCTCCTATTTGACACAATACAATAATTTTACTAATCAATGTCATTCACTCACCACAATATTATTGTAAGGGGGAGGACACTTTCTCTAAACTTGAACCTTACATTAGAAAATGTAGTGTAGTAATATTTAACTTTAATCTGAAAATTAGCAAGTACTTTAGCAATTTTAAATTCTCTACCAAAATTTAGTAACCTTAGTATTTACTTTTAGTGCTTGTAAAATTGAATATTGGATTTATGTGCTACGCTTTAAAGATTGCTTCTACCCTGTGGGATCGATAACCAGGACACTGTTAGAGTCCTGTATTACATGAAAGATACGTATACTTGCTTATAGATTGGTTGCTTTCTTATTAAACTGATTATAAATTGTCACATAAACAAAAGTACTTTTGAATTATTACTTTAAGTCAGCAATTTGTGGTCAAGTTTTTGGCGCCGTTGCCTGGGAGGTAATACTAAATTTAGTAGTATCTGAAAACCTTTAATTTGTATTTGTGTGTGTGTAGTTTTGGATTCGAAGGTTTATAACCTAACGATTCAAAATTAGAATGTAATGTCAGAAAAATTTGAAATAACAAAAAGAATTTAAAATTTTGAGCAAAATGGTGAACAATCTAGATAACCAAAGTCATGAAAATGAACATCAACATAGACCTTTAAGAGATTATGGTAACTAATTCATTTGAGCTTAATATTGCTATTATCCAAATGATACAAAATATCAATTTGGTGGAACGCCGAATGAAGATCCAAACTTATATCTTACTAGTTTTCTAGAATTGTGCATTACATTTAAATATGACGGAGTGTCGAACGACGCTGTAAGGCTTAGACTTTTTCCTTTTTCATTAAAGGATAAAGCTAAGGCATAGTTAAATTTGTTAGCACGTGGATCTATTAAAACTAGGGAGAACTATCTCAAAAATATTTGTCAAAATATTTCCCTCTATCAAAAACTGCCAATCTTAGAAATGATATTACATCTTTTTGCCAGTTTGAAGGGGAATCAATATATAAAGCTTAGGAAAGATTTAAAGATCTCCTTAGGAAGTGTCCACATCATGCTTTACCATATTTTTTAATAATTCAGACATTTTATAATGGATTAGTGGGATCTCTTATATCGATTATTGATGCTGCTGCTGGTGGATCTTTAATGTCAAAACCTTTTGATGATGCATACTCATTAATTGAAGAGATAGCTACTAATAATTTTCAATGGCCCTCTGAACGAGTAAATCCAAAAAGAGTAGCTAATATTCATGATTTTGATGTAATGTCATTGTTGGCTTCACAAATTTCTGCAACTTCAAAGGAAATAGACCAATTCAGAATGAACTTTTCTCAAATACCTAAAGTGTTAGAGAAAAATTCATTGGGCAGATAGTAGATTCTCAATCATCTTATGAAACTTTAAATACTATCATTAATAAACCTAAAAATCCTTATTCTAATTATTATAATCCCAGTTAGAAAAATCATCCAAACATAAACTGGAATAATGACTCTACTGTAGTTAACCCGCAGTGGGGAACAATTCTGTGAACCCATTGGGAAATTCGAACAGCCAGAAGAACACTAATTCTAGATCTTCTTATCCTCCAGGTTTTATAGTAACCCACAATTTAAGGAAAAGAAGTTGTCTATGGAAGAATTGATATTAAACATGGGTAATCAATTGCAAAGTCAAGGGAATCAATTACAAAATTAAAAGAACCAATTGGAAAGTCAAGGAGCTGCTATTAAAAAATATTGAAAATCAATTGGTACATATTGCTCCTTCACTTAGTAATAGACATTCTGGAACATTCCCTAGTAATGTTGAAATTAACCCAGAAGATCAAAATAAAGAGCAACTTAAGGCTATACAGTTGAGAAGTGAAAAAGAATTGGAACCAAGAGTGCAAAAAAATACGTTGAAGATGAAAAAGAGAAGGTGGAAATTGATAAAGGACATGATAATATATATCTTGATTTGGAATATCCACTTAAACCAATGAAATTTACTGTAGAAAGACCACAACCTCCGTTTCCTCAAATATTGAAACAACAAAAGAGAGACCAACAATTTCAAAATTCCTAGAAATCCTTAAAACATTAACTGTAAATATCCCTTTTGTTGAAGCTTTAGAACAAATGCTCAATTATGTGAAGTTTATGAATGATATACTAAATAAGAAAAGGAAGTTTTCAGATAATGAGACTATTGCACACAGTGAAGAGTGTAGTGCAATTATTCATAAAAAGCTTCCTAAAAACCTTAAAGATCCTAGTAGCTTTACTATTCCTTGTGCTATAGGTGAAACGTTTTTTCGAAGAGCCTTATGTGAAATGGGAGCTAGCATTAATATGATGCCTCTATCAACTTTCAAAAGGTTGGAAATATAATAAATTTTCCCTACTTCAGTAGCCCTTCAGTTAGCTGATCGTTCTATTACTTATCTTAAAGGAGTATTTGAAGACGTTTTTAGTAAAGGTTGATAAATTTATCTTCCCTGTGGATTTTATTTTTTTAGATATGAAGGAAGATAAAGAAATTCCTATAATTTTGGGAAGACCATTCCTTGCAATTGAAAAAGATATGATAGATGTTCAAAAATGAGAGTTAATTATTAGACTGAATGATCAAGAAGTGACATTTAATATATCAAAATCTATGAAATATGCTGCAATAGAAAAATATGATGAATGCTTTTGAATGGAAATTTGTGACTACTTAAAATGATGAGTATTTTAAGGAAAAGTATGAAGAGAAACTTGAAGAGGAAAATTTGAAATGTAAGGATAAAGATGAAATGGAAGATAAATTTGATGAGATAGATAATGAATAACTGAATTATTTTCATGAAAGATTTGAGATGTTGGATATTACAGAAAATGATATTAAACTTTTAATTCAATCTATCAGAAAACCTCCTAAACTTGAGATGAAAATACATCAAAATCATTTGATGTATGTGTTCTTAGGAGAATTATCTACATTACCAGTTATTGTATCCTTAGAGTTAAATGATTTACAAGAGTAGAAATTACTAGAAACCTTGAAAAGATACAAAAAAAGCTTTTGGTTAAATTTTAGCTGATATTAAAGGAATCAGTCCTTCGATCTATATAATTCTGTTGGATGAACAAGATAAATCTAGAGTTAACCCACAAAAGAGGTTAAATCCATTGATGAAAGAAGTAGTGAAGAAAGAAAATTTTATATGGTTGGATGTTGGAAATATATATCATATTTCAGATAGTGCGTGGGTAACTTTGATTCATTGTGTTCCTAAGAAAGAAGGAGTGATAGTTGTGACTAATGAAATAAATGAATTAATAACCATGAGATAATTCACCGGTTAGCAAATCTGTATTGGTTATAGAAAATTAAATGCCGCCACTAGGAAAGATCACTTTCTTTTACCTTTTCTAGATCGAATGTTGGACATGCTTGCTAGGCACAAATATTTTTTCCTTTTGGATGGATATACTGGCTATCATCAAATATCAATTGCTTCTGAGGATCAAGAAAATACCACATTTACTAGTCCATATGGAACATTTTCTTTTCGAAGAATGCCCTTTGTATTATGTAACACACCTGCAACATTTCAAAGATGAATGAGGTTAATTTTTTAGTAATATGATAACAATAGAATATAAGTTTTTATGGAAGAATTCTCTATATTTGGAACTTCATTTGATGTTTTCGTAAATAATTTAGAAAAATTTTAGGAGTTATGTGAAAAAAACAAATTTAGTTCTAAATTGGGAGAAATGTCAATTTATGGTTGCGGAGGAATTTTACTTGGGCGTAAGTTTTCTGAATGTGGCATGAAAGTAGACCCTGCAAAGATTCAAATCATTGCAAAACTACCACCTCCAACTACTGTTAGAGGGGTAAGAAGTTTTTTAGAACATGCTGGGTTATATAGATGTTATATTAAAGTTTTTTCAAAAATTGCTAAACTTCTGTGGCAACTTTTAGAAAAATATAAGAAATTTGATTTTAATGAAGAGTGTTTAAATGTCATTGAATTATTAAAAGAAAAATTAATCACTGCCCCTAAAATATTTTCACCTGATTGAGAGAAAATGTTTGAGCTTATGCGTGATGCCAGTGATTACACGATTGTAGCTGGTGTAGGACAAAGGCATGATAATATTTTTAAAGTTATATACTATGCTAGTAAAACTCTTAATGAAGCTCAAATTAACTATACCACTACCAAAAGAGAGTTATTAGTGATTGTATATTCTATTGAAAAATTTAGGGCTAATCAGAACTAAATGTATAGTGGATACAAGCCATTTTGTTATTAAATACTTAATACAAAAAAAGTATGCTAAACCAAGTATAATTAGATGGGTATTTCTAATGCAAGAATTTGACTTTATATTAGTAGATAGAAAAGGATCTGAGAATCAAATAGCTGATCATTTGTCTAGGCTGGAACAACATGAACTATCTGATTTTGAAAATGAAATTACAGAAACATTACCTGATAAAAAACTTTACAATATTAATGAATTAAATTTACCATGGTATGCTGATATTATGAATTATATTGTAAGTGATATTTTACCACCTGAATTATCAAAGCAGCAACATAAAAAAATTATCTATGATGCCAAATTTTATTTTGGGGTGACCCATATTTATATAAACAATGCAAGGATCTAGTTATTAAGAGATGTGTACCTTATGAAGAAATTGAACCAATTATTTAGAGATGCCATGATTCTGAATTTGGGGGACATTTTGAAATTGATAAAACCACACATAAGATTTTATAATCTGGATTCTATTGTCCTACTCTTTTTAGGGATGTTAATAGATATATTAAAACATGTGATCGATGTCAGCGAGTAGGTAACATTTCTTGAAGAAATGAAATGCATCTAAATTTTACATTGGAAGTTGAAATCTTTGATGTTTGGGGATTAGATTTTATGGGACTATTTATTCCTTCATTTGGGAATATATATATTAGTTGTTGTAGATTATGTATCAAAATGGATTGCAACAATATCTTTACCCATATGTGATGCTTGAAGTGTTTCAAAATTTTTAATGAAAAATATTTTTACAAGATATGAAATGCTAAGAGTTATTATTACTGATGCTGGATCCCATTTTAGAAATAATATGATCCAGAGATTGACTGGAAAATATAATATTATGCATAGAATCTTAACTGCTTATCATCCTTAGACTAATGGTTTAGCTGAAGTATCTAATCAAGAAATTAAAAAAATTTTAGAGAAATCTGTAAATTCTCATAAATTAGATTGGTCTGCGAGATTAGATACTGCATTATGGGCATATAAGACCGCTTATAAAACATGTATAACAATGTCTTCTTATAGACTGACTTCTTAAGAATGTCTTCTTATAGACAGATTTTTAGAAAAGCTTGCCATTTACCAGTTGAATTAGAACATAAAGCATATTGGGCAACTAAATCACTCAATTTCAATTTAAAAGATGCTGATGAGAAAGGATTATCGCAACTTAATGAATTGGAGGAAATGAGAAATGAATCTTATGATAATGAAAGAATTTATAAGGAGAAAATGAAGATATGGCATGATCAAAAGATTATAAGAAATATATTTGAAACTGAACAAGAAGTTTTATTATATAATACAAGATTAAGATTATTTCCTAAAAAACTTATGTCTAGGTAGATAGGACCTTTCACTGTTATAAAAGTTTGCCAGTTTGGAGCTGTTGATATTGAGGATCCTAAAACTTGAGGAATATTTAAATTTAATGGGCATCGACTAAAACCATATTTTGAATGTTCACGAACTAATTGTAAAGTGGTTTTAATGTTAAGTCATCTTGATTAAATCCAATGTTTGTCGAGCTAATGACATTAAACTAAGCGCTTTATGGGAGGCAACCCATAGTTAACTTTATTGTTTATTGTGTTTGATTTGATTTTAATTGATATTACTATTAGTTAGTCATATATTTGAGTCCTAGATTGTGCTAATTATTTGATTGAATCAAAGATTTGGAGTTTATTTGGACGAAAATGATGCTGGAGAAAAATTATGGTCTGGCACTGACGTCGCCCAAACCAGCGCTGAAGACGAAATTTTCCAGAGAGGGCTTGTCATTTTCAGAGCTTTAGCGCCGATGCCGCGTTATTCAACGCTGACAGTGCTGACAACCGAGAGTTAATGTTATGCTTGAGATTTGAATTTATGTTATGTTTCTAGCGTAAGAGTGTCGTGATTTGATTACGATGCTGAGTTAATGATGTAGTATTATAATTGATGTGTGTAAGTTTGTAACTTTGGATTTTATATATAAAACGGATATTTTGTGTTGTTTGTGTGATATTCGTATTAGTTAATCACTTAATATTGAATTTAGATGCTTAAAAAGGCTAATTAGATGTCCTCGTAACTTGGAAACAACTGAAATCGTGGAATAATTTTGAATCCAAAAATTTGGTTTGGCGCTGACGGCACCCGATTCAACGCCTACAATGCTAGATTCAGTGTCGACGGTGCCCAAAACCTGAAAGTTCTAGGTTCCCTTCAAAATTGTGATTTTGAATAGTAACTACCCCCATTTATCACCTTTAACCTTCATCCAAGGCCGAAAAACACCCCTAGGCTTGCTTGCATTTGGATTTGAGGTGATTTCAGAGTTTTTTGAGGTTGGATCTCATATTCACTTGGTAAGAGTTCTATTTTAAACTAAAAATTTTTAATTTTCACCATGAAAATTTCCTACATTAGAGAGATACAAAAATTTGGGGTTTTTGTAGAAAAGTTTGAGAAAATCCAAGGTGAAATTCTCTTACTTGTTAGATTTGACTTTGGAGTATATAACTTTGCAATCTTAGAATTTTTTGGGATTTATTTGCAAATTTTATAGAGATTTTGATATGGCTCCAAATATTTTTAAAGGGAAGAAAAAGGTTGATTTTGATGAAAGGAGATTGTGAATGTTAAAGCACATTACCATTTCAAATCTACACTCAGTAGCAAAAAGTGTATACAAGATCGAGGATTTAAAAATCTGAGTTGAGTTGTAGAGCAGGCGATTGTTGATCGGAATTGGTAAAGTTTTTGTTATTTTTCTGTCGATGTAGTTGCTGATGTAGTCCATGAGTTTTATGCTCACTTGTGGTATACTGAAAAAGAATATGTGTTGGTTCGAGGACAAATGGTAGAATGTACTCCTAAATGGATCAATGGTTTCTACCAGTTGAGAGATAATTCGTTTTGTGAATACAAATCTTTTGGTACTGAGGATGTTTCTTTGAATGAGGTAATTATTTTTCCCACTGATGGAAAAGGGGAGTGGAAAACCAAGCAGAGAAAAAAGATAAATTTTCCTGCTTCCACTCTTAATGTAGCATCTAAAGCTTGACATTACTTTATTTTTGTAATACTACTACCTACTTATCATCTTAGCGAAGTTTCTAGAGATAGAGAAATTCTGAATTTTTGTATCCAAAAAATGAGAATAATTGACATGGGAAGAGTTATTTATAGTAGCATTTTGACTATAGCTAAGGAGAAAGAACTGGAGGATTGGGACATTCTGCTCTAATTTATACATATTGTATACAATCAATAGTTGAGGTTGATAGTAGCAAAGAGTTGGTCCACCCTTTGAAGTCTACTAGTAAGGCCAACAATCACAATTATGAATCTCTTGTTAGAATGGAGATCTGGAGGTAAGAGTAGTGAGATTCCCACTGCTAGTCATGATATACCTTCTACTTCTGGGACTCCTAGTATTTTTGATGTTATGGAGCGGCTGATAAAACAAAATGGTGACATTACAAGGCTTCATAGTAGATATGATGGTTTGGAAGAAAAAAATAGCATCAATGATGATTATCAGAGGAGAAGAGTGGATTATGATATTGCTTATCAAGATGCTCAGATGAAATTTATGAATGGAGAAGTGGGTGTGATATTTCCTACTTGCCCCAGCTATAATCCATACCAGCCTGAGGAAGAAGAAGGAGCAAAAGAAGGAAGACAGGATGATTGGTAGTGTAGTACTCTTTATGTTTGTTATTGTTTTGTTGATTTTTATGTTTGTTATTTTCTTTTGTGTGGTAGTTGTGTGTAGTAATTTTAACTTTTATTTTAGTTAAGTTGTATTGAAGCTTATGCTGATATGTAATAGTTGTAATAAAATTTTAATGGATGTTGTATTAAGTGTTTTAATGTAGTGTTTTTAATTTTTTTTACCCTACGAATCTCTAATATATATGTGAATAATGCTTCTAACTATTTTATGCTTGTAGTTAAATTTTTAATTAATACATGCATGCTTTAGAAGAATCAAATGCTCAACACAAAAAGGTTAGTTTTCTTTTTATTTCTCTCTCATTTGCTAATTTGATATGCACTGAAAAACTTAACTTTGGGGGAGGAAAAATTAATTGTTATTTTTTCTAAATTAAAAAATATTTTCAAAATTATTTTAACATGACTTAAAGTAGTTGAGCTTAACTTTACATCAATAAATTTTTGATCTTATTTAAATATCATAGTATATTTGAATGAAAAGTTTTAGTAATAAATGTTAACTTTATGGGTTAAGTTATCTAGTATAAGAGAATTAGACTATAGTTGACTATTTAAAGTGAAGAAAACTGTAATTTTGAAATGTTAAGAGACATAGAGGTTATATGAGGAGAAAATATTAGAACTCTATGATGAATCATTTAAAGGCTAATATACATATATATATATATATATATATATATATATATATATATATATATATATATATATATATATATATATATATATATATATATATAAAGGAATGAAATGTTTCAAGTTCCAACTTTAGAGAGAGGAGAGTAAAGTTCAAAATCATTAATAGCTATACATATATAATAATCCCCACAAGAGAAGAAAAAGCGAAAAAGAAACTAAAAAAAAGAGGATCGATAAGAGAATTAGATTATAGTTGACTATTTAAAGTGAAGAAAACTCGTAATTTTGAAATGTTAAGAGACATAGAGGTTATATGAGGAGAAAATATTAGAACTCTATGATGAATCATTTAAAGGCTATATATATATATATATATATATATATATATATATATATATATATATATATATACATATATACATGTACATATGTACATATGTACATGTACATATGTACATATGTACATATGTACATATGTACATGTACATATGTACATATGTACATATGTACATGTACATATGTACATATATACATGTACATATGTACATCTATACATGTGTAGATGTACATCTACACATGTGTAGATGTACATCTAGACATGTGTAGATGTACATCTATACATGTATAAATGTACATCTATACATGTATATATGTACATATATATATATATATGTACATCTATATATATATATATATATACATATATATATATATATACATATATATATATATACATATATATATATATATATATATATACATATATATATATATATATATATATATATATATATATATATATATATATATATATATATATATATATATATATATATATATATATATATATATATATATATATATAAAGGAAAGAAATGTTTCAAGTTCCAACTTTAGGGAGAGGAGAGTAAAGTTCAAAATCATTAATAGCTATACATATATAATAATCCCCACAAGAGAAGAAAAAGAGAAAAAGAAACTAAAAAAAAGAGGATTTAAATGCAATCCCAAAAAAGAAAAAAAGAAAAGAAAGAAAAAGAAAATATATGTGAGGAGAAGCTTGAGGAGATGCATAATCAAAAATTGGCTTCACTTAAATAAACTTAAGGGAATAGCTTAGTTACATGTCTAAATTTATATTTAAAGTATTAGCATCCCTACTAATATAGTTTTCATGAGCTTCTTTTTCATATGATACTTCAAAGCACCCTTAATGTGACACATTATGGTTATTTCTGAAATAAATGGGAGACTAGAACTCTTAGACTTGATTACTAAATGTTCATATACCTATAGTTTTGACCTAAGTTATTGAAAATCTTTCTAAAAATATTGCAATTATATTCATTTAATTCAAAAATCATAGTAATCATTAAGTAAAGTTCACTACTAAGAGCCATATTTTTATGTAGTAAAAGGATTACTTTAGGACAATTAATAGTTAAGTTTGGAGGATTTTGATGCAGCAAAAATATATTTGATTTTTCATATACATTTAGTACTCATTTTTGATGATATTGCACTTTAATGGAAGGTGTTTTCATGTTTTGCTACAAGTATGATGATTTTAGGCAAATGGAGTAAAGAGAAGCGAAAATGATCAAGTTTTGAACGAAAAAGGAAAAAAATTAGGAATTTGAAGTTCTGGCACCGACGACGGCCAAACCAGCATCGACGATGAGTTTTTCCAGAGAGTTCAGAATTAAATTGCGCAATAGGGCGCCAATGGCACTTTATCAAGCGCCGATGGCACCCAATGTCGGTGGAGGCCAAATTCAACATATTTGGACGACTTTTGGAGGGATTCTAAAGGCAACTCTTAAGAAATTCGTTCCTAGACTATTTTATTTTATTTTGGGCAGCAGAATTAGTGGTGTGGGTGTTTATGTAAGTGAAGATAAATGTGTGTAAGTGAATAGGAAGTCTTTAGAGAGAGTTTAGAGTTTAGGGTTTGTTGTTAAGTGTTGTTTTGTAAGGGATTCTTCTCAAAAGAGTTGTATGAGGAGAGGGAAAGTGAGAGATTGCTTCTTCCTTACTATTTCAAGAGGGAATTCTGTGTTGTTGTAAAGAGAGAAGGAGATTCAAAGGAGTTTCAAGAGATTTGCTTGGGGAAGAAATTAAGATAAGTTGTATTTACTTTTCATAGTTTGCATGACTTTTCTTTTGTATATATAATCTTTATTTTGTCGTATCTTTCCTATGAACTCTGAGTAGATTTCTTTGTCTTTCTCCTTGCAATGATAAATGGTGAAGTGATGGTTTAGATTGGATGTGCCATATGAAAGATAAGAAATTGTGATGATTATTTAGTTTGTTCTTCATTTACATTTCAATCTGACCAATTGAATTGTTAAAATATGTTCTGAAACATACGATCCGAAAGGGTTATGCTTTCTACAACAAAAGTGGAGATTACATTCAATGTCCATGAATTAGTGATGTAGTTCATGGGTTTTGGGTGCGAATAAATAGGGAAATATGGTTTGTTAGGCATAGAATTGGAGATTTTAGGGTGACAAACTAAAATACACAATTTGGTCCTAGTGTTTAGAAACTAAAGCGATAGTTTGCCTTCAGGTGAAGGGAAGTGGGAGCTTTGCAGAGAGAGCTAGTATCCTCCCAGCTGAACCACGAATTTAGGGACTAAACCTAGTAGTAGCTAGTGTTCTTTATAGCAATCGAAAGAGGGTAAAGAATATGTATGCTCCTATTTGGCACAATACAATAATTATACTATTGTATATCATTCACTCACCATAATATTTTTGTAAGGGGGAGGACACTTTCTCTAAACTTGAACCTTACATTACAAATTTTAGTGTAGTAATAGTTATCTTTAATATGAAGTTTAGAAAGTAATTTAGCACTTTTAAATTCTCTAGCAAGCTTTAGTAACCTTAGTATTTACTTTTTGTGCTTGCAAATTTGAATATTGGATTTCTGTGCTATGCTTTAAGGTTTGCTTCCTCCCTGTGGGATCGATAATCAGAACTCCCCTAGTGCCAGTATTACTTGCACGATACATATACTTGTGTATAGATTGGCTGCTTTCTTATTAAATTGATTATACTTTATAACAAAATTGAAAATACTTTTGGAATATTAGTTTAAATCAACAGCTCACAGTCACTAAACTATCCATCCATAAAGAAGAGGATTTTGTGAGTTGATTCAATATAAATTATTAACTTCAGAATTTGTTACAAAAACTTGTCTTTCGGGTATGCCTTATTCAAAACTCTGAAATCCATGCAATTACAAATCTGACCATTATTCTTTATAACAGGTACCACATTGGCCAATCAGGTTGGGTAATTCTCTTCACGATTAAAATATTAGTGTTTATTAGCTTCTTAACTTCAATTATAACTTGTTGTTCAATCTCCAGAAGCATTCTTCTTGGAGCTTATCTGACTGGAACGACAGTGTGATCTACTCCCAACTTATGAACTGTCACCTCTGGAGACAGTTCCAACATTTCATCATAACTCCAAATGAAGTAATACTTGAAATCCATTAACAATTTGATCATATTTGCAGAGTCTTCTTCGTTGAGTAAGGAGCTAACAAAGGTTAGTCTAGGTTTTTGGCTGGTACGCAAGTTAACTTCCCATAGCTCATCAACCGTTAACTTAATCTGTTCTTCAAATTCTAGTAGAGCATCTTTGACTGGAAAATCCTCGAGGTCATCTGAAGCTTCTAAGCAATCTTCATAAGGCTTACTAGTAACTACCAAGAAAAATCATCAACCGGCCCTAACGTGTTGAATCCGAGACCCTTCTTCGAATTGGGAGGTCGACTGGCATTGCTCCATAGCTTTCACAATGTTTTGATTGGTCTTTTGACCACTGTTTAGGTATGACACTATGTTGAATTAAATTTTGAACATAAGGAGAATAACACTAAAAAGGCAGTTCCATTAATTCATATGAAGCAATATCTTCTATTCTTACATCATTTTTTAGGCTGGAAGAAGAAGAAGCACCACAATCTCAACTTTGCTAGGGTAGATTGGGGTTAGGGTCATAGTTTGTACATAACAGTTTATCCTGTCGTACATGGAGTTGTATCCTTGAATCTTTTCATCTTCTAGAGAGATCTTAAATTGGGGCTTCTTTTGATTTAATGTCTTTGCTTCTTTCTTAACTTCTTTTTTTTCAAAAATTTTGTCCCAATCAATGTTGATCACCAGATTCTTTCATTCAATAATTGTCTCTCTCCTTCCTCAAACTTGTCCCTGGCCTTGACCTCAGATGCAAGTTTTGGGGAAAACTTCACCATCTTGTTGTAAGGGAGTGGTGAGTTATTGTTGAACTAGAATCGGGGGGTTTGCTTTCGACAACTCTTTCAACTCCTTTGCTTTATTTGGCATAACACTTCTGGAGAAAATTGTCTTCTTTGGCGGTATGTAGTATGTGACGTCTTCAAGAATTCCCACTTCATGCACAGAAAATGGATATAAATTTCCTTTAATGCACTGTTCTTGACCTCCTTCATAGTACTTTATTCTTTGATGTAGAGATGACGAGACTATCATTTATTCATGGTCTAGGGTAGACCTAGTAGGGTGTTGAATGATGTCTCTGAATTGATGATGTTGAATTTTATAGTTGTTCTGGCTGGATCGTGGATCCTCATTTCTAGTGTTATCGATCTGAGAGCCCTTTCCCCTTTCTGATTGAAACCCTTTAGTAACATCTTATCTGTTGTGAGCTCATGGGCATCATTTTTCAAATTTACTAACATCCGTAAATTCATCACATTAATTGATGCTCCAGGATCGACTAACACTTTAGAAACTGTGAAATTACCGATAGTGACTGAGATATACAAAGGTCGATTATGATTAGCCGTACTGAGCAGTAAATCATTGTCCATGAAAGTAACATAGTACTGTCCTTTTAACAAGCAAACCTCATCCAAGGAATTGTTGGCTATTTGAGCTAAGCAAATTTTTATATCAAGTAAAGTCTTAACCAGAGTTTCTCTCATCTCCTTTAATAGGATTAGAGCATAATAAATGCTTAGTTTGGCCGACAACTTTCAAATATGGGCTAGCACGTTATATTTAACTTTATTGTTACTTTTTACCTCAACTTCTTCTTGAATGGGTACTTTTTATGCTGGCAGAGTCAGCTCTCCTTGTGCAACTATTTATTTTTCCTTTATGCTTCGAACCCAGTCTAAAGATTCGAGTTCAGTTGCGTTGGGTAGTCCTTGGAACTCACAAGCGAGTGCGTCACTTCTTGGGCTATCATAACTTCTTTTGTCGATGGTCTCCTCTTTATCGCTACTGTGGAATCATATGCTTTATGCTTTATGAATTTTCATTAGAGTCAAAATCGAGATCCATGTAAGGTTGGTTGTCATTAGTTATGTTATTGCTAAAAACTGTTAAAATGTAGCCAACATCGAAACTTTTCTCATTATAGTACCTTACGAAGGTAAATAAATAATCATACAGAGCTAGATGTTTGAGGGAATTCTCCCTTAAACCAAAAACAACCATCCTAGGAAATAATGCCATTAATCTACTCTTCGGCGCATCGATCTCCTCCTCATCCATAGTCTTCTTTATCTCCTTCTAAGGTGGCTCTTCTATTACAATTGATAGTGTCGGTTTAGCTGGTCTTGAACTCTATGCTGAAGCATGCACCAAGGAAATTTGTATCTGATTCAATATATTTTTTTAAGGATCTCATCCACCCTTCATTGATTGTGTATGGGTTAATCGGAATAATAAGATCAGCCGAAATGACATTGATAGAAACTCTTTCAGGTTCTCTCATGTACTCTTTCGGGATCAATATGTTCCCTCTTTTGAGGTTGGGCTCGAGCCAATTCTTAAAGGTAAGGTAATCTTCTATTTTATGTCCAAGCATCTTGTGGTAAGTGCATACAACGGATGATCCTTCTTATCTACTTCTTTCGGTTTTCTAGTCTCTGACAACTTGAAATCGGACCTCTTAACCATAATGCAAAACATCTCACCAACTGCTTCATCTTTGAAAGGATAGGCTTTGATCAGGAGATCTGCTAAGGATCATCTTCCCTCTGTCTGATGATACCTTTACTCAGATTGTTGTTTATCACGCTGCTGTGGCGGTTGATGACTTGGTTAAAGTCATTTAGTCTGAATCTTCATCTGCTGCTTGTCCTTATCCACTGCTGTGAATATCCTAGATTTCTTCTCAAAAGCTTTCATTATATTTGGCCTATCAGACTTCTCAACAAAACTGAGTTGCTTCACCTCAACTTGCAGACTCGTGGCCTTACTGAACAATTTCTTAAATGACTTGATCATAAATCCTTTGAGGAAAAATGCAATCAGACCATGGATACTCTTCATCATAATTCCAACTATGTGTTGTTCTTGAAGTTGCGGTTTACATTTCATTTTAAAGTTCCTCCATCAGAGAATATAGTCCACCAAAGCTCATCTAGAATCTGTTTTTCTACCATAAGATCACCGGCGGCGATGTGGTGTTGAGCTCCAGCAAATTGTTTCATGAATTGGTTTTCTAATTCTGTGAAAGTCTTAACCAAACTATTGGAGAACTTCGCGTACCAGTTAAAGGCAAGTCACAAAAGGCTACTAAGAAACTAGAGAAACAACAAAGCGTCAGTACCTCCTGCATTGCAGCAACTTGCGCAGAAGTGTGCAATATGCTGTCAAGGGTTTCCCATTTCATCAAAATTCCTGAACTGAGGTGGTATGAAACCTTTGGGGTATTGCATGACATCAAATTATTTAGGGTATGTTCTACCTCTCAGAATCAATTCCCTGCTTTTAAACTTGGCTAAGGCTTCTCTTACCTGCCTCTGTATGATACACCAAATAATGTGCAACTTTATGTATACATTTTATGCTAAAATTTGGTGATATTTTACTTTAAAAAAAGGTTTTCATGTATTGTTGAAGGTATCTTAATTTTAACATTTAGAGGAAAAATGAGCAAAAAGGAAGAAATTTAGAGTCAAAATGCAGATTTTCAGTATACTAGCGCCAGAGGCACCAAATTACAGAGTAGAGGCACCACAATGGCGCCAGAAGCGCTGGAATCCAGAGAGGAGTGCTGAACTCCAGAATAGGTGCCAGAGGTGCCAGAGATGGATTTGGACAAAGTTTTGCTGGGTTTTGACTTTTTTTGAGATGTTCTAGATGGTTCAAAGTAATTTAAACCCCCCATGGAGTGGTTCATTGCATCTAGAAACTTGGGGAAGGCTCTTGAATGAAGATATATGTGTTTTGGAAGAAGGGATTTGCCTCTTGGTGTGTGTGTCTCTTAGGAATAAGGGGGATATTTTAATTTCTTCTGAGAAGAGGGGCTGGCTCCACTCTTAAGAAGTCTTGTTGTGTATTGTCTTGGAGTGTGTTTCTTGTCTTGGAGTGTGTGTATTGTCTTGGAGTGTAACTCTTATGTGTCGTGTGGAGTCTAGGGTTAGGTTTTGTGTGGAAAGGATTTTGTTCTAGAGTTTTAAGAGGAGAGAAAAGGTGCGAAGTTTCTTCTCCATTACACGTCTAAGAGAGAATTGAGTGTGATTGTAAAGAGAGAAAATGCTTCAAGGGAACTTTGAGGGATTTGTTTATTGAGGAGTGTGAGATAAGTTGTATTCTTTTCTTTCTTATTTTTTAAATATGTTTTTATATATAAAATTCATGTCTAGTTGTATCTTCTTCATGAATTATGAGTAGTCTTCTTTGTCTTTCTCCCTACAATGAGATATGGTTATGTGAAGAATGAATATTATTGTGTAAGGCCTTAAATGCCAATAAATTGTTATGATTCAAACTATAATCTTCATTTATTTTCAATCTGGCCAATTGAAATGTTAAAATTTGTTCAGAAACATAAGATCCGAAAGGGCTATGCTTTCTACAACAAGGTGAGAGTCATATTTAAGTTCTTGAATGAGAATGTAGTGCAAGGGGTTGAGTTCAAATAAAAAGGAAAATAAATTTTAATGAACGTAGAATTGGAGATTTTAGGGTGACAGACTAGAATCTACAATTTAATTCAATTGTTTGGAAACTAAAGCTAGATGTTAGCCCTCAGGCGAGGGGGAAGTGGGAGCTCTGGAGTGAGTGCCAGTATCCTCCCAGCCTAACCACAAATTTAGGCACTAAACTCTGGATTAGCTCATAATCTTTATGCACCCAACGGGGGGTAAAGAATAAGATTTCTTCTATTTGGCACAATACAATTTTATATAATTTTTAATAATTTTAATTACTTCACTAACCATAAAATCATTGTAAAGCGGAATGGTGCTTTCTTAAATTTGTCCTCTTCGTAACAAAACTTCGTTTAGTCTTAGTAAATTTTACTTTGAAGTTTAGAAAATAGTTTTGGTTAACTTATTTCTTTTAGCAACATTTCATTATCATACATTAAATGCACTTTCGACCTATTTTTCTTACTCAAGTTTTTATAGTCTGAATATTGTGTTTTACGTTATAACCGTAAGAATTTTCACCTCCTTGTGAGTTCGATACATATGACTCCATAAGAGTCATTTATTACTTGAGCAATACGTGTACTTACATAATTACTAGGTTTTGCTACTTAAAAGATTTTAAAATATAAAACTATTTATACTGAATTAATTTTTATTATGATTGATCTGCAACCAAAAATTTGTGTAACCCAAGAACCATCCACACTCTAGACCTAATTTCTCGCTCGATACTCAGCTAAATTGGATGGGTTTTGATCCTACACCTTCATCTATGTGAGACAAACCTATCTATATAGTTGATCAAGCATGAAAATAAAATTTTCTTCACAAAAGCTCAAATCAAGCTCGGATTTGGGGGAAATGGTATATACCTTAGCCAAGAGGCGAGGCCTCGATTAGGATGGTTCCCGAGCTTCACCTTGAGTCCACGATTGTTCTTCAAGCATTGGTTTGAGCAAAGTTTGAATCTGTGTAAGGGTTCTTCTTAAGGGTGGTGTGGCCTATGTGGAAGTTTGGAGAAGAGGGCTCGAGAAGGAGAGCATTTGATTGGGGAAGTGTTCTTAAGCTCTAATGAAGCTTAAGAGCAGCTCAATTTCAAGTTTGGTGGAATTTAGTTCGATGGACGTGAAAATTGCCTGTATCAGGGCTTCGCTAAGGTCTTAGTGTGTCTCGTCCTTTGGCCATTAGGTGGTGATCAATTTATAACCATGGAATTATAGCTCAATTGGTCAAGCCAGGGGGTGCAAGCGGTTAATTAGGTGGAGGGTTGAGGGTTGTAAATGCCCAATGGGGGAGTGCCACATTGGATGGGTGTAATTTGAGTTTCGTCCATGGGGGTAACCTTCTTGGTTTTGGGTTTTCTAGTGACTAGGCCGGTCGGTCAGGGTAGGGGAGATGGATATCTAGTTTAGGGAGGTAAGGGGAGTTTAATGGTGATAAGCTCGGGGCTTCAGAAGGTTGGTTGAATAGGTTAGCAAGTTAACCATATTTAGGGTATGGGTTTGCATGATTTAGGGGACCATTGGTCCATGGCTCAAATGTGGGTTATTAGGTGATGTGATTAGCATTCAAGTGTGCTTAAGCATGGTAGAAAAAAATTAGTGCTTGGATCAATTTGAAAGATTTGAGGTGGATTTGAGATTAAGTTCAAAATGGGGGTTTAAGCCTATGTTTAGATTTGGGCTAGGTTTGGGCTTGAATTGGCTTGGAACTAAACCAATTGGGGATTCAAATTAGCGTAGTAAAATGTCATGAAGAGTTTAGGATGCAAACTTTGGGAAGTTGTATTGGTAACATGGCTCAATTTAATCAAATTTGGAGTTGGGCCAATTTTGGGGTACTTGATTAGGGCTTGGCATTTGGGTTCAGAATTGGGTTCAATTGGGATCGAATTTGATTTCAATTGGGATTAGATATGATAAAATTTGATTTATATTTGAAATTAGAGAAGTTTGAAATCAATTTGGTAGAAATTTGGAGACTTTAGGCACTTATGGTCAATTTAGAAAATTTGGCCAATTTTGGTGGATTTGGGCACAATTGGAGACAATGGGTAGTTCAAATTGATTTTGGGGATGCTTGGAGTGAATTTGGATGATTTAGAAATTTTTGGGCCATATGGGTTATTTTGGTAATTTTGGGGAATTTGGGGTATTTTGAAAATTTTGAGGAAAATATGGGATTTTGGTCAGTTTGAATTGTTTGGAGTAGTTTAATATGATTTTTTGAGAAAATATGTTAATTTAGAAAATTTTGGGAAATTAGGGTTTCAGAGGCATTTTGGTAATTTTGGGAAAGTTTTGGGGTAAAAAGTCAAAGTTGGGGATTTTGGTAAAATTGGGATTAATTGAAGGTGCTAATCATAAAATTACACTTTTTGAGCTAATATACCAATGAAATACCCATTTTGGATCCTCCATGTGTTGGTCCTAGCCACATTAACGCAAGGCTAAGGGTTTGGGGGACCACTAACATGAGTTCTCAAAAGAGCAGGGAATCAGACTAAGCATAATTGGTTTTAGGGTTTTGGGATAGTGTGATGGGTTCAAGTGTTTGCATGTGCATGTGTGTGACCAAGACAAGACCACCCAGGGTTAACCCTAAAGTCTGACAGTTCTATGGGGACTCCCCTTGAGCTCCCCCATGTTGGTTTCATCCAACTAAGTGCTAGAGGTCAAATCCATACACGTGCAACTTCTAGAAGAGTAAAGAGGTGTTTAGAGTTTCTAATGGGTTTGGGTTCCATCAATAGTCATCTGGGATACTCAACATGAATGTTCTATGGCTAGATCCTAGGCTTCTAAGGAAGACAGAGTAGACCTCAATAAAAGAGGTCAACAATATATTACCTAAAGTGTCAAAATGTGACTAGAGGAAAGTGATCCATCCGAATCACGAATGATTCTAGAAATGGTGATTTGTTTGATCATAATTGGATCTAAGAGATTGAAATATATTTCAATTCGTTAGAAGACTGTGCTTGCAACATGCTAAGAGCATTTCTATCTATAACTACAATATGATATGAAGTGATCTCCATAGATCAAATGATATGGATATGATGGCCACCATCATAAGGAATCCTAATCTACTAGAAATAAAAGGGCAGCATCCTATTAAAATGCAATGAGCAACCTTATCATACTATGGAAGTTTCAAAAGTAATACCTAGATAAAAAACTGACCTAAATACTCACGAGCATGGTGTTTAATAGGAAAGGACCAAAACTACTCCCACACCATTGATGAGGGAAAAGTAGCAAAGTAGTTCTTTAGTAATGCTAGTCTTTTGAAGGATAGCATGTAAATGTAAAAACAAGATTACATGTGCTCATAAAGCTTACAATCAGAAAAGTTTCAAAAAAAAAAAAAAAATGTAGCTAATGTGTTTGTAAGATGTTGTAGAGGCAGTTATGTTGGCCATTCTTAAGTGGACTAGCATTAGTGTTCGTGATTATGCTATGCAAGCAAATACGACTTAGTGGTATTAGGTTTGAATATATAGAGTGGGGTGGTGTAGTCATTCCTTGCATGAATTATGAGCAAAAGGACTTGAGAAAGCAACACACTGTCGGTTAAATGGGAAAATGTGATATAAGCCTTCCGTGATGGCGTTCAGTTGTATAGAGAGAAAAAAAGGATTTTGATTGGGGCCCTTTTACAGAAAAAATAGCTATGCAGTTTTAGATATTTTAGAATTGAATTTATACAATAATTGTTTAAAATTATTCTACACATTTTATTATTAATTAATCAAAATTAATTAATTTTTTTGTTAAACATTACCATACAAGTATTTGAGACTTATAAAATATACTCATTTTGAGATCAATTTTCACTCTTCTTTCATGTACTAAATGCCACATAAATTTTATAAATAAATGTGCCAACTAATTTTTTTATTGATCTCAGCCGATCAAAATATTCAAATAATACAAATAACGATCTGAAGAAGATGCAATGCATCAAACAAAGATTGCTATTGTGGCGAGGCATGTGCAATTGATTAGATATCACAATTTTGACAAGCCATTTGTGATAGAACGAAGTTTGTGATCATAATGAGATGCTTGCAAGAAAATAGAAATTATGTTTTATGTGAAAGAAATGGATTGAACAAAGATCACGATTATTGTGATACATGAGTGACTGAATAAAGACCACAAGTACGAGAAGAATCAGGTGATTACATGAAGATCAATCGACAAATCAAATTAGTATGTATAAACCAAAAAGTGGTTTACTTATGTGCATCAAGATTAATGTGCATTAGGGTCAATCAAGTAGATATATAGGAAGTTCACTTAGATTCAACATATGTGGAATCCAGTGAACAAGAGAGTGGTAAAAGCAAAGTCTACAGAGGTGTTGTTCTTTTTCTATATTACATTTTACACAATATTCATAAAGATAATTACACTTCAATATAAAGATTATCACATCAAAGACAATAGCTAAAGGCTACCAAATCTTATTATAGTTGCATTAACGAGACAATAATAGACAATATTATTTTCTTGCGAATTAAGAGCATGCTTGGAATTTTTTTACTTTTACTTTTACTTTCTATTTTTTAAAAAATATTTTTATTTGATATATTTATATTTTTTATTTTAAATATAAATCAACTTATTTAAAAAAATACTCAAAAGTCATTTTAAGTGTTAAAAATAGGCTGATTTATTTTCATCATCTAAAGATAAAAAGTTAAAAAAATATAATGGAGAAAATAAAAAACAAAAGTGATTTGGTAGAAATCTAATAAGAGATCCTTTTTAACTATGCTTCAGCAATCAAGATATAATTATCCTTAAAATATCTGTAATTCCCTTCTCTATTTGGACAATTTAAATTCATTTAAGTGACAATAATATTTTTGTTTAAAATAAAAAGACTGAAGATATTTTCATACAATTTAGATGAACAAGTTAGAAAAAGAATATGAAAATAAAGCATCAAACCCCTTGCAATTCTTAAGATGTTTTAATCGTGAATCAGGTGATAGTGTGGATGGTGGGTGGTGCATGTTGATCATTTCTATGTTGTAAATTGATTTATATAATATTTGAGCAAATTATCTCTCATGTTATATAGATTATATTTCTATCGTTATGAATGTATTTAAAGTTTTAAATAGACTTGTTGTTTGTCGGAAGGTTCGTGATGATTGAATGCTTATTTAATGTTATAGTATTGTACGAAGATCCAACACGTACAAATTTTAGAAGAGTAACATGAGAAAAAACAATAATTTCTTATGTGGAAAAAACATAGAAAGAGAAAAAAATCATGAGGCTATCCTAAATAAATTAATCTACTATGAATGAGTAAGTATAAAGATACATCATTGTCTCACTACTTAAAGAGTAGAGTTATAGTTTTATACCAAATACAATCTGCATAGAATGTATAGAACACTTCATAAGTCTATAAAGAATTACCATATTATGAATACGACGGCCCTAAGCAGTGGTCACCGAAAGTTAGCGCCAGAGTTTCTATGCGGCATTATATATTACAGACGTATTTCAGATACGACGTTAGCAAGTAGGGTTGTCGCAGTTTCTAGCAGAAGTGACCGACAGTAGTTTGACGGTGGCCGACAAGCGGGATGTTGGAAGTTGTCGTTAAGTATTATGTATGCCGTTGCAATTTACGACTGTATTTGGGATACATCGTTAACGAGCAGGGTTCACCAGCGATGGTGAGCATGGATGGTCGGCGGTTTTTAATGATAGGCGATGAGGAGTGTTCGACAGTTTTTGGCGGCTACATTGGCCTGAAGTTATCGTCAGGACTTCAGTCCAGATCAGACTCTAAAATTCCTTCTCTTCTGTTTTCACCCCTCAAGTGAAGACATGGGGTATATTTATATCCTCAGAGAAAGGTGTATTTGACATTTTGGCGAATAACTTCCCCAACCACTTAACCTAATGACCCATGCTAATCCCCTTAATCATATGGGAGATCTTATAATGATGTGAAAGCTTTAATGATTCAAAATTAAGTGAGATTAGGATTGTTGGATTCCTATTCTCGAGATACTCGATTTGAAAATAAATATTTCAAATTCATAGTTAATCTAAACATTTAATTAACAATAAAAAAACCTTCAAAAGTGCTTTAATAGCTTAAGCTGATATCATTGGGTTCATCTTGTCGGGGTGACCAATTCCACTATTAATTTGTTAAAATTGGAGACTTGTGATTTCGAACTTCAATCTAGAATCTTTCTTTCCAAATAATGCCTCAAGGTTCGTGTCAAATGATAAAGTAATGTTAATGACTCATCAAGGCTGCTTTTCATTTATATCTCTAAAAATTATCATCATTATTTCAGTTATTCATAAAATTATAATTTAGCCAAATTTATATAATTTACAGGTTATTTAGACTCAAGAATTTAGATTTTAGAAAGTATTTTAAATTTAATATATTATTTGATTAACTATAAAATAAATTAATTCTTTTTATTTTTCGGTTTGAAATAGAATTACTTTTATTTAGCCGCAAGAGTCCTAATGTCTATAACCACAGCATATCCATCCAAAAGTAATTATCTTCAACTTCAATAATTTATATTTGACGCAACAAAAAGAGGCCACATGATGGCGGCCTTTGCAACTTGCCACAAACCATCATAATTAAATAAGCTTTACTTTTCCGTAATGTAATCAAAAGATTACTTTGGATAAGATCTTCCTTTATATATAGTTCTAGTTGGCTGACTGACTTCCCACAACCAGACAATATGGTTGGACTTCTATGATGTGAATAAATACTTTGTCAAATTAACGATTAAACAAGATTAAGTGGATGTAGGGCTACCATAATTATTGGCTTGAGAAATTAAATTTGTCAATTTCCATAAATTTTTAATACTTACAAAAGTTTCTTCAGTTTAAAATAACTAAAATTCTGCTATGCGTATCTGTAATTTTTTTAATATTTAAACATTTTAATAAACTAAATATTTCTTCCAATTGAAAGTTAGAAGGTAAATTACATGCATACCACACAATGCTTGTTTACTTGGATATTTAACACCTATAATTTCATATTACATATATAGCACTTTACTGTGATAAATTTATAGATGAAAATGAGTATTTTACTTTTTAAAAAAGACGTGAGAGTGGTATTTTTGATTTGATATTCAGAATTTGAGTGTTACACGTAAATATGGAAGTTTGAGTGTTTGAAATTTTTGAGTATAGATCTGTCCGATCATGCCAATTGAATAGAGTTTAGGGACTAGGGAAAAAAAGAGTATGAGACATGCCTCATAGGGGTGAATAGGGTGTTCACAACGCTCTTAGATCCATTTTATTATATGAATGTAGATGTTACAAGAGAGCCAAACCAAAAGTCTTTTTACATGAAAGCACACTCTTATTTATAGATGATAGGAGGACCACAAGTAAAATTATATTACTACCCTTACTAAAGAGGGGGTTGTACTTTAGATACTTTACATATCAAATTTTGTCGCTCGACAGGCTATGGTCACCTGGCTGCAGTTGCTAGGCTGCCGTCGGTCGCAAGGTGGTGCGACTTTTTTAATTTGCAAAATTCAATGAACTCAGATTTATATTTATATATCGATTTAAAAGATGAGTCACACAATTATCGCAAACTTATCACTCAAGTAATATAGGGCTCTAACGGAGTCCTGGAATATCGATCCCACAGGGAGGCTTTATTTTTATGGCGCAGCACAGAAATCTCTTATCGAATCACAATACAATTGCAAATGGTTTAATTCTAAAAGTAAAGATAAATAGATTCAGTTACTATTTCTACAAAAGCACGTTCTAAATTCTAGCAAGTTAAACTAATACAAGACTAAATTTATAACATAGTTCAGTTGCAAGAAAGAGTCCTCCTCCTTTCCATTTATAATGTGATGATCATTATGACATAGATCAGTGATACAAATGTATTGTGCCAAATAGGAGCATTCCTTTTCTTTACCCATATTTCAACGTATAAAGAACATTGGCTAATCCTAAGTTTAGTCCCCAAATCTGTGGTTAGGCTCGGGGGATACAGGCTCTCACTCCAGAGCTCCCACTTCCCTTCACCTGAAGGTTAACTCCCATTTCAGTTTCTAAACATTAGGACCAAATTGAGGATTTCAGCCTGTCACTCTGAAATCTCCTATTATACGCCCATCAAAGTATATTTCCCTATTTATTTGCACTCAATCCCCATGAACTACATCTCTCATTCATGGACATTGAATATGACTTTCACTTTTATTGTGGAACTCATAATCCTTTCGAAACATATGTTTCCCAACAAGTTTTAACAATTCAATTGGCCAGATCAAAAAGTAAATGAAGTTCTGAGTGAAAAGGTCATCACAAATTCTCCATAATAAATCGACACATCTTTTCCATTTCACATCATCAACACATCACATGAAAATGAGAAAGACAAAGAAATCTACTCAAGACTCATGAGGAAATGATGACAAAACGTGGATTATATATATAAAAACAAAGTCATACAAACAAAGTAAAATAAAGACAACTTATCTCAAACTCTTCCCCAAGCGAATCTCAAGGAATTCCTTTGACTCCTCTTCTTTCTTCATAACAACACACAATTCTCTCTTTAGAATAGTAAGGAAGAAGAAATCTCTCACTTTCCCTCTCCTCTCACACTCCTTAGAAGAGAAAACACAACCCTAACTTCCTACACAAAATGGAAAGAAAACTCTCTAAACTCTAAACTCTTCTTTTCCTTTCTTCCTCCCCTTTGAAATTTGGCTCCAAAAGTGTTTAAATTCGGCCAAAACTGAATTCCTAAGAGTTTCCTGAAGCAACATTTCAAAATTCAGCCAAATACATTAAATCTAGTTCAAAATTGGGATATGGTGCTGTCCGGCACTGGTGGCGCATTATTCCGCCAAAACGTTGTAACTCTCTTGAAACTAGCGCTGTTTGGTGCTGGTGACAGCGCCGTTCGACGCTAGTTCAATAAAATGCACTTTTGTCTATTTTTCTCCAAATTTGCTCCAAAGTTCTAAAATCATTGTACCTGCATGAAATCATCAAAAATACCTTCCTTTAAAGTGCAATATCATCAAAAATAGGTATAAAATAAATAGTAAAAAAATATCAAATTTTCAATGGATCACCAAGTTGTAGTCGCAAGGCTGCAGTTGCTAGGCTATGGCCGGTCTCTAGTCCGTGGTAGCCAAGTTGCAGTCATCAGGTTGCTGGTCACAAGTTTGTGGTCACCAGGCTACAGGTCAACAGAATATGGTCGCCAAGTTGCAGTCACCACATTAAAAATTACCTTGATATTCATCTAGCCATTATTGGATGCACATATTAAATTTAAAAAAAATTTTTCTCCTTGATAGTGATAGCTACGATAAGAACAAGAACATTTTTAAAATTAGAAACACCAGTATGTAGATTAGTGATGATAATCCTTGTTTGTGTGCCCTTTGCGCATCGTTACTTTGAAGACATTCTGCTGGGTTGATTTGTGTCGTACCATTCTTGGAGCATGTTGCAAATAGGTAGGGAACAACCTCCAGAGCTTTATTCATGTTGATTTTAGAGATAAAGATTTTTCTTGCTTGGTGTTGAAGGTAGATTGTGAAGTTGTTAAGACAATCTTGGGGTCGCGATCGATTGTTTTTTTGATTGGATGGTATATATGCGACCGGTATACATCCATCCTACGTGGGCCTCACTCTTTACGAGAGGAGTCAACCTACACTCTACTCCAGGATGATTGTTGTCATACCCTTCGTGGAGCTTATCGCTACTCGGTAGAGATCCATCTTTGGCTTTAGGAGTTGAAGCTGGGTTCTAACCCTTCAGTTGCATGAATCGTGGTCTCCTGATCAAACCTCCTTCCCATATACTTTTCGGATTTGTCGCTACATGGCAAGGATCCATCTTCAGACTTTTATTCGAGGCAAGTTATGAGACTTGAGCTTATGGTAAATACAGCCACGTGACTGCCCCTTGGTGTGTATTTCTGATATGAATTCTATGATGTAATTGCTTGTTATTTTTTTATTTCTTTAACCAATTAGAAGACTATCATTATTGTCGATTTCGCTACCAGGGATTAAATTCTTTGAATGTCGGTAAAATTGCAGAAAACAAAATTCAAGAATCAATTTCCTTAAATTCCTAGATATATAGAGTGGTTATTGAATTCATTTAAAAGACTGAATATTGAAAAAAAATTTCAACTATAATCCATTAGTTTTGTCAGGTCATCAGAAAGAGTATTTAGCTCCTTGAAGAAATAGATTACTTCGTTGATGTGATTTGGTAGATAGATAGAGTTAGGTAGATATGTATATTTGTAGAATTTAATGTGTGTGTGTACGTATGTACGTATGTATATTTGTATTTGAATATATATAAATTGAGTGGTATGTATGTAAATCTTCCGTTTTTTGAGGTGGTTAGTTGAAGATCAGGGAGGGGGCCTACCGGGGTAGGTGGCTGGCTAGACGCTGATATTCTCTACATGACAGTTGAGCAAGACCGGTGATTGTACGACTATAGCTCCAAGGCTAGAGTCAAATAGCTAGCATACCATCTTCCATCGGATTTTGCCCATCTTGCATCAGCATCTTTTTCCCAAATAGCTTGATTACTGAATATCTGCCCTCAGACATTCCTTCCTTTGCTCTAAACATCATTTTTACCTCGAGAACCCCAATAAAACACATGTTAGTCCCACTAAGAAAGACTAAAAAAATCTCACAAAAATAGAATGCAGCCTGAACCAAGACTGACAGGTTGGTCAAACGACACTTTGACTGGATGATGGGGTTTTATGTTGTTGACCTAACTTTTAAATTTCAAATTTACATTTAAAACCATAGAATTCCTTAGGCTTGAACTTTAGCCTTGAATGACATGTAGGATTAAACAAATATTAAGCCTTAGTCTGATTAGATCTTGGGTAAATCCAAACCATAATTGACATAGGGTCTACTCATCTCCTCAGAACTATTGGGTTTACCTCGTATAGACCCAAAGTCAAGATATCAAATGTTGAGTTCAAACTCACATACTACCTATGTCTAACATACATAGACAGACTTAGGTTAAAATCTGAATCCAATCTCAAATGGATTCAAACCAAAATTAGACATCTTGGTGTCGGCATATTTTTTAGGTTATATGTTGTATTTTGAAAAGGGGTCGCCTACAACAATTGTCGGCGAATTTTAGATTTTAAATTTAATTTAAATATATAATTTAGAAAGTAGCATTTGATTTTTTTTTTTAAAAAATAATTTAAAGTTTGAAAAATTTTAAAATATGAAATCAAACCCATCTCACATCCCAAATAGTTTATATAAACGAGCACCGCACCACAAACCGTGTATCTATCCCAAAGAATAGACACACTTGCTCGATGATGGGGCTCAATTAAATAAACTAGAAGATTTGTGACATCAGTTTGGTCTGCGAAACATTTTTATAAGCCGACAAGTTCCCCTGCTTAATATAAATGAATTAAGCAAGGTTTACATTACCTGGGTTCTTAAAGTTCCCTATAAGAGCAAGCCCTATAAGTAGTAGGTCGACATACCATCCTTCTCGCAGCCGGAAGCCTAGGACCAGATGATCTGTTGGCTATATGCTGGAAGGTGGTATCCTCCCTGATTTGTAGACCCGATACAACAACGGGTGAACTGGCTTTTATCTTCTTCTTTAGTTTCTCTGTGGCAGCAACAGGCTCTATTCGCGGTCTGAGGCGGGATTTAGCTGGCACCCGTCCTATCCTTCTTAGGATTTCTGATACAGGGCATCTTTCTTTCTTTGCCAATCTTTCTATCACAGCTTGCAGTCGAGTTAATGGCGTAGTCTTATCCCTTTTCCTCTTGTAATTGCTGTAGTATGCAGGTCGGAGTAATGCAGCGGCGATCCTATGGACATTCTCTTCATCTGATGCGGCAGAGAGAGGGTGAAACCTGCTCCCTTCCAACAGAGGTATATACTCAGGCAGTTCTTCTCTTTCCTCAGGAATTTCTTCTAAAAAAGCAACTTCAGCAGCTCTGGCTTTCTCGATCTTGGCGATCTTTCTGTTTCTATTTCTTCTTTGAGTCCGAGTTAGGGGTGCAACTCTTGAACTAGACCCAATCTAAAAAACAGCTGGTATTGTAGCAAAATCTATACCCTCCACGGTGACAGGCTCATCACAGACTTGGATTTCCATCCCCTTTAGTTTGGCAGAAGTCGGGGTAGGTGCAGAGATGACTAGACTGGTGGGGGTAGAGACAACAGTCCTTCTATGAACAATAGTACTTCTTTCAGCTGGAACCCTTTGCAGGTGAGGGAATTCTTGAGTCGATTTCAGGTTGAACTCAATCACGGGCTCTTCAGTTTCTGACACTTTGTCCATTAGTGTGAAGAGAGTGACATCAGCGAACTTGACATCTGTGTTGCCGAATCCTTGTCCGAAATGGATGATCCCATTGTCGGGCAGCTCATCCTTGTAAACGGCGAAGTCCATTCCATTGGTGAAGGAGAAGATTAACTTTAGGGCGGTCATTTCTGCAGGCGCGATTCCGAATGTCAGTCCCGAATTATGCTTCTTTTCGTCGTAAAGTTTAGAACAAAAAAGAAAGAGTCCGAACACATTTTCGTTTAACTTAGTGTATTTGTGATTTTTAAAAGAGATTGTTTGTTAGGAGGTTTGTTTGTTAGAAACAAAACGATTAAGGGAAAAAGGTTATAGAAAAGGTAAAGGGCCCGATTTAAAATTGGAAAGGAAGAGAAAGTCTTATGCAAGACTTCTCGACTCGAAGGACCACTCCTAAATTAACACCTATTGGGGGTCCACCCCACCTCAGAAAAGAGGTAAAAGGATCTCGGAACCTCTCCATTTAGGGGTGTCTAAATAGTGGCTCCTAAATCCTAGAGGAGTTGGCTATACTCGTTCAAGACAGAAATGAACGGGGTATTCCAATGGAAGAATGGTAGTTTGCTCCACTAGGGACATGGATACACTACCGATTTATGAAAGCAAAACCATCTGATCAAAATGGAGAGAGGAATTAGTTCCCAGCAGAGTCGCCAGAAGTTGTAGGCATATTTTTAGGTTGAGTGTTGTATTTTTGAAAAGGGGTCTCCTACAGAAGTTGTCGGCGAATTTTTTAGATTTTAAATTTAATTTAAATATATATATAATTTATAAAGTAGTATTTGATTTTGAAAATAATTTTAAATTTAAAAATTTTAAAATATGAAATCAAACTGTTCTCACATCCTAAATAGTTTATATAAACGAGCACCGCATCACAAACCGTGTATCTATCCCGAAGAATAGACACACCGTTCGACGATGGGGTTTGATTAAATAAACTAGAAGATTTGTGACATCCGTTTGGTCCGCGAACCAATTTTATAAGCCGACAAGTTCCCTAGCTTAATATAAATGAATTAAGCGGGGTTTATATTACTCGGGTTCTTAAAGTTCCCTATAAGGGCAAGCCCCTATAGTTAATTACATCTTAAATGACGGGAATCATTTAAGAAAACTCTCGATAATGATTAGTGGTTTTGCTCTCAAGAATTTCGAAGTTTAAGATTTTCAGAGGATTGAGTTTTGGAAATTTCAATAGGGAATAAATCAAATTTGGAGAAGTTAATTTCAGGAGTTCAAAGAAAAAAAAAGTAGGAGAAGTTGAGGATCCAAGAAGAATCTTGGCAACTTCCCAAACTATCCTATTGTTTTTCTTCAATTTGGGAATTTGTTTAATATTGCAATCCTGCCAATTTTAATTAATTAGGACTTATATTCGTATGAAACGATCATACAAATAACCTGGAAGATATGAGGGTTTATGTCGTACCGAATGACTACCTCGGAGTCCTAAGACCGGTTAGGGCTTAATTTACATGACGTGATCATGCAAATGCCTAACGAAGAGTTGAGGATTTATGTTGCACTACGCAAACTACCTCGAAGTCCTATGGCTTGGTTATTTAATTCTAAGAAAGTTTTTGCTGAAGTAGACCCGAGTTTTGCTGACGACGATGGCCGTGCTGCCCACTATGCTCCAAGCTCATTGTTGTTGCAGAGGTTTAGTTTTAGAAGTCATAAATCGGGATATGAGAGAAGTGTTTTGGTTTAGAGAAAATTTTAAAATCCAAGTGTTTTTTAATATTTTAATTAAAACAAATCTTAAAGTTGTTTAAACAGAACTAATTACGATCCCACGGTTCCGTCATCCCGGCCCCGTTATTTTCATCGAATTCACTTAGTCCTGATGAATTTGCTAAACTCAACTGAATGAGTTCCACACTTTCATTTAGACCGCGGGAAATCCTGTTAGCAACACGTGGGTTACATCATCCGAGGTATTCCCGATCATTCAACGAGACATTTTAATTTAGTTCCAATTATAGTTTTCTTGTTCTGTTTGTGATTAAATTTTGAGTTGTTTTATATTTTGGAATGTTGTGGCGGTGAATTTTATCTTGCAATAACTTTTAATTTAGTTTTGGTTTCAGTTTAGGGACTATCCTAAAGGTTTTGGTTTTCATGCAACAGTCTTGTTTATCATGCAAGAATGCAAGAAAAAGTAAAGCGCAATGCATGTAAGTAAACTTCAATAAAGTACATTGCAATAAAATAAAACTATACCTGGAGGGCCTTCCCGTCATCCCAAGATGCACTTAAAACACATGTTAAAGCATTTATATATTTCAACAGATACCTAGGTAAAGCTAAGGGAAAGGTTTTGGTTGTCTACGAGAATCCTAATCCTATAACTAGTCATCTCCTATGACGTCTAGTTGTTGGTTTGGTTTAAAGATGATTTTCTTCATCAAAGAACAATTAAATTCAGTTGTTCTTCTAAAACATCCCATCATATTGAGGAAGTGCTTAGGACGAGTTCTAAACATCTTTTTAATACTTCTGGGATTATTTTGAGTCCAAGTAAACTTAGTTGCACATATGAATTAATCATCCAGGAGTTTAGTTAAACTTTGTCTCTTGCTCAGTGAATTTGGGTATTTGATTACCTGATGAATGAAGTGACATCTCATTTAATGCTCTATTTAAGAGTTATAATAATTAAAGCCTTTAAGGGCAAGTTGGTCTATCGAGAATTTTAATCATTCTTAATTTAAAGTTTGAGTTAAGGGTTTAAAGTGTTTTAATTTAATTATGAGGGTTTAATTAATAATTTTAAGTTTGAAATAGTGTTCAAATTATTTTTGGTTTAAATCTTTATATTTTCAATTATCTCGGTATTTCAGATTGATGTTCATGTTTTAAATTTACTTAGATAGAAAGAGGTATTAAAATTATTGATATGTTTTGATTTAACTCTTAATGATTTCATTTAGGTTTGTTGTTAAGTGATTTTAATTTAATTTAATTTAATTTAATTTGATTTTAATTTAATTTAATTTAATTTTAATTTTAGTTTAATTTAATTTAATTTTAATTTTAGTTTTAGTTTCAATATTTTAATTTTAATTTTAATTTAATTTTAGTTTTAATTGTTAATTTGGATTATTATTTTAATTTTTAATTAAGAACTAAATATTGTTAAAGTGACTTATTTAGGGATTTTTAAATGAAAGAATAAATATCCTCTTAATAATATCCCTATTTTAATAATCCAAATTTTAAATATATTCTTTCCAAAAACTTAAATTATTTAATTAATTAAAGTTTCATTTTGATTTTTTCAAAGTGTTTAATGGGTTTCTACCCCTTAATTTCCCTAAGTTTCAATCATCCAAGAGAAAGTTAAAATCAAATATTTTACCCCCCATTTTGATTAAACCTAAAGCTTTAATTAAGGGTTAAAATTTTTAATTACCCTTATGACCTTTTAAGCTTATTCATTTCATAACTCACTAAATTGAGCTCAAATGAATTTGAAATTTTTATATCACCTCACTCACATGTCAATTAAGATATTAGAGGAGAAAATATGATTTTTCTGAATTTAATTTATTATATAATTATTTTTAGTAGAAAATAGGGGTTTTCAAAAAAAATTCAACAACATGACCAAGAAAAGGTTTATGTCCTTAAGAAAATTATGGGATATTCCTAATGACCAGAGGACCACTTGAACCAAATTTTGTGATTTTTTGAATTATATTTTATTTATTATAATTATTTTGAGTTTTAGAATATTAATTAATTTTAAAATAAAATAAAAGTTTAAACATAGATTTTATATTTTTCTTAAATTTCTCTACCCTCAAGGAGTCCAGAGAAACAAATTTTATAATTTTCTGATTTGGTTTTGATTTATTAGAATTATTTTAGTGAAAAAGGTTGAGAATTCATTTTTTTAATATTAAAAATTACATTAAGCCTTTAAAATTCAATATCTTATCCTAGGGACTTAGGAAAAATATTTGGTTTGTTCCTATATGATTAGGAGTCAAAATGTGACATTTTTATGATTTTTAATATTTTTGTGATTTTTATTATTTTTTAATTATTAAAATATTAAAATATTGTGAAAAATCAACTTCTTTAGAAAATTCTAATTTTAATTTTCCTGAACTCCCCTGATATCAGAGAAGCTCCAAAACCATTTTTGTGAATTTTTGAAAAGTATTTTTTGGAGTTATGAATTTTTAAATTTTCATTTTGCTTATGAAGCTTAATCAACCCATTTGGTGGGGTTAATCAAGTCCAATTGATTTCAAAATTTTATGTAAGGTTCCTCTGACCCTAAAGAACAATGGAGAATTGTTTTCAAGTCAATTAGATGTGTGGTTAAACCTGATTAATTCAAATTGAATTTTAGGGGTTTAGGCCAATTAAGGTTATAATGAATGAATTAACTCAAAATATATTTTTCATAGGGTCCCCTGGTGCTAAGAAACTTCACTAAATTTTTCCTAGAATTTATTTTACAACATGCTAATTATTGGAATTAAAATACCTAAAACAGTGACATGAACTTGAAAAATCAATAACTTTTCACAGAAGTGGCCTTTGACCTTGAAAAATTCAGGGAATGTTCCGAAGATTAGAGGATTCAAAAGCCCTATGGTCTCATGCCATGGTGAATTATCTATGCAAATGGAGAATCAAAATATTGGAAACAGTAAATAAATTATTAAAAATAAAATACTCATCCAATTAATTTGATTTCTTTTCCACATTATTTTCCTCTGTTCACTGAGCAAGAGAGTATTTTTATTTTATTTTTGTGATTTTTCTATGAAAAGTTATGAATTTTTGAAGTTCAGGGCATTTAAATAATTCAAAAATACACTAATTTTCTACTTATCCACGCGGCGCCGCGTCAACCTTGGCAGCTCTGAAAGCCCACGCGTCGTGCTGTGATTCATCGCCGTCATCTGACTCAGCTCTCCAGGGGCATGCGGTTCACGTACCATTGCTCTGTCTGGCTTGATCTCGACCGTCCGCTCGATACACGCGCGATCCAACGGCTCCTGGTCATCGTCTACGACGGTGTGCACCCGTGACCGTCCACACTCAAACCCTAATATCTCTCTCGATTCTCAATGGATTTTCGAGTTATTATACTCTATCAATTCGTCTTGAAGAGACGAACACATCCATACAGTTTATAAGCTATGAAATTAACCCAAACAAAATGGAGAATTTCTGGAAGCTCGGGAGGAAGAATAAGTTCATACCTTTGCTCAGAGAAGTGAAGCTTCGATCTGAGAGTTGTGTCACCTTCGATTGAGTCCAGGCAAGCTCCAGATGAAGTCTCTGGCTCTGGGGAATTATTTAGGTATGAAAGTGACCAAGGCCGATCACAAAGCTTGGAGGCTAGAAGCAATGACTTGCCTGGTGAGGGAGCTTTTGCTGGGGAACTTCTCCTCTTGGTCTGGTGAAGGTGTAGGGTCAATCAATTTGAAGATTGGCTCACTGTGGTGAAGTGTCCAGTTTTTTGGGTGGATTTTCAACTCAGAAATTGAGCTCACAAAGAGGGTTTTAGGGCTGAATTTCAGTGAGGATCAAGTTCTCTATGTCTGGAGAGGGATCTGGAGTGATTTTGGCAGAGTTTTGGTAAGGCTTGGTTCAACACCTCCTTTGGCCGAGAGGTGGTGGTGTTTAAATAGAGGTGGCTGAAGGGCTTCCCAAGGGCAATTGGAGGCTGGGATCACCTGCTCAGGGCAAGGGAAGAACAGCCATGGAGTCCATTTGGGTTGGGACATCTCAGCCAGTGGGTTTGAATTATTTGAAGCCAAATAAGGCTCTCGGCCTGGTGTTTTCCGGCGGCTGTGGTGGCTGGCCGGCCAGGCATGGGTCACCTTCTGACTCAGTGGGGTAAGGGCTGGAAGTTGGTGCAAGCAATGTGTATTGGCCATGTGTAAAGAGTTTGATTTAAATGGTATGGGGGGAAGCTCATTTTGGGCTTGGTTTGTTCAACTCATTGTTTATGCTAGGTGCACCTCCCCAAGGCTGGTTTGGGCTGAAGAGAAAGTCACTTGGGTCAGCTTGATTAGTGGGTTCAAGTCACAATCCAAGTACAATTAGGCTTAAGCAAGATTAGGGGATACATGGGAGTGTTTAATCACTCCTAAGGGAATCATACTTTTTCTATTTATGGAGTGGTGATAAGTCAAAGCTCTCATCGCTTTCATGTGGCTTGTGCTTGGGTCCAAGGACTCCATTTGGCTTAGGGATGGCTTGGCTCATTTACATGGAAATGGATTTTGGGAATTTTTATGAATTTAGGGGAAATTGGCATGAGGCTTAATTTAGGATAATTTGATGATGAGTTTGAAACTTAGGGAATGATTTAAATCAAAGGGATGATGAGAGGAAATCTCATGTGGGCTTTAGAATGGATTTTGGGCTTTTTTGAATTTTGGTGAAAATGGGCTTTTAAAGGCTTCATGGAAGTGGGCTTTTAGATTTTAAAATGGGCTTTTGGATGAAAGTTTTGTGAAGGACCATGAAAAATAAATGTTGGGCTTAGTTTAGGGATGTGTCATCAGTGATTTGGAACAAATTTGAAGTGATTTTGAATTGAATTGGGTTTAATGTGGGTCTTTTAGTAAAGGGGCAAAAGTGGTTCAAATTGGGCTAACTTGGTTTAAGGTTGGGATAAAGTTGGATTTGATGTAAAATTAATGTTGAGAAATGTTTATGGGAGTGTCACAAAGAGTTTTCAACTTTGGTTGGGCTTTGATTTTGGGATTTGGGCCCATTTGGGTTAGGTTTGGGCTTAGGTCAATTTAAGGGATTTTGGTTTTGGGTTAGGTTTGGGTGGAGTTTAGGTTCAAATTTTTGGCAAATCAAGTTAGTGTTTTGTTTATGGGGATGTTGGGAAGGCTTTAGAAAAGATTTGGGGCCAATTGGAGTTGAATTGGGTTGGTTTGAGCTAGGTTTAGGTCAAGGGCCAAAATTGGGCCTTAGGCTTCAAATTGAAATTGGGCTCAAATGTCAATCAAATTGGACTTGGATTTGGTCTAAATTGATATTGAGGATATTTAATTGAAGATTATAATTGAATTGGACCAGAATTGAGGTCAATTGGGGTGGTTTAGTTTGACATTGGGTTCACTTGGGTTAAAAATGGGTCAAATTTGGGGTTTTGGTAAAAGTGGGGTAAATTGGCAAAATTAGCCCATGGTGTAGTTGAACAAAATGCAATTGGGAGTATTTAGGATTTTCTGGAATTTTTTGGGAATTTTATGAATTTTTGGATTTTTGGGGTAAAAGGGTATTTTGGTAATTTTGGGGGTTTAGAGGTATTTTTGGAAATTTTGGTATTTTTTGGCCAAAGATGGTCAATTTGAATGGTGGGAAGTGTTTAGGAATGATTTTGAGGGATCTTGGGTAATTTAGGTAATTTTGCAAATTTTGGGTCATTTCAAGGGTATTTGGTAGGTTTGGTGGGTCCGGGGCCCCGGGGGTCAAAAATTGAAATTTTGAAAAAAAGGAAGATTGATCAAGTGTGAGTGAAATGGAATCATTTTGGTTGAGCCATGAAGCCATATTAAGCCCATATAAGCCATGAGAGGACTCATTTGAGGCATTCACTATGTTGTTCCTAACCCTCTTAGCCAGGGGCTTAGGGGTTAAGGACCATCCTTATTTATGATTTACCTATATGAGTCAGGAAATCAAGTTGGGTGAGAGTGTGGTTTTAGGACTTGGAATGTGTGTGAGAGTGTAGTGTATGTGCAAGTCAACCCTCACCAGACCAGGCCACCCAGGGTATTCCTAAGGCCAAAAAGGTCCTATAGGGAACTCATCCTTTAAACCTCCACATTTGATTTCAACCCTCTAGGTGATTAGGGGTCTACAATTAAGCTTGTGGGGTTTGCAGGGAGTTAAGAGGTGTTTGAATTTCTAAGTGGTGGGTTCCATTTCTAGTCCTCTAAGATTAGTAAAAGGAAAAGCCTAAGGCTAGATCCTAAGTACTAAAGAAAGAAACAAAAGACATCATAAAAAATGAGGTTAACAGCGCCGGTTCCGCCTAAACCCGAAAACTCATCTTCTTAAACCCCCACGCCATTTTAGACGCCTAAGCTTCCTTCTCCACAGTATTTCGTGAAAATACCACATAGAGATCCCATTTAGAGCCGGATTTTCAAGTTTTTGGGCTTGAAATCACCCGATTTCTTCATCTCAAGATCAGATCTACATTCTAAACTCATTATTTTTTATTTTCACTATGGATTTTGCTCTCATATAGAAAAACTGAAATTTTGAAAAAAATTTTGATTTTTTTAAATCTATGGGTGTTTAAGCTATTTCAAGTTTGAAAAGCTTAAATTTGTTTTTTAGATCCATTGAATTTATTTCGAGTTTTTTTTTTCACGTTTAGATGGCACCATAATCTAAGCGAGGAAGAAAATGAGAAAATTTTGGTCATAGCAAGTTCGTTACTGCTGCTGCACACTTTTGATACAATGATTTTTCCTTGACTCGGAAGTTTATCTCGGAGTGAAATTTTTATAATCGTGGAGGAAGAATTGAGGAGGCAATCGTTGTACTCAACTGACAACGATTCTGCTATTTTACTGCTGTTGTCGTTATCCCGGTGGTTAGAGAATTTTATGCTAATTTCATGGATGCGGAGGAATAAAAGATTTTTGTTCGAGGAGTTGGAGTAGGATTCACTCCTGAACGCATCAGCATTCCTTATGGCCTGCCGCCAAACATAGAGTGTTATTACTCATCTCCATCTGAAGAAGATTTGGACATGATCATTGCCTACCTGACTGATAGTACTGGAGCCAGGAAGATTCAGAACGGAAAAAGGGTAAATTTTTCATCTTCTAAGCTTAATGGTGTTTCCAAGGCATGGCACTACTTTATTTCTGCTCGTCTCCTTCCATCCAATCATCTGAGTGAAGTTGCCAAAGATAGAGCTATTCTAAACTACTGCATTCAAGAGAAGAAGTCTATTGATGTAGGGAGCATTATTTATGATTCTGTGGAGGCTACAGCTCGTTCTAGCACATCTATTGGACTTGGTTTTCCATCACTGATCTATTCTCTATGTCAAAGTGCTGGAGTAGTTGCTGAGCTTTCTGAGGAAAAGCTCAAGTCGACGAAGCATATAGGAAGAGAAAACATCAGCATTTATGATCGACGGCGAGGTAAGAGTTCTCATCGCACTCCGTTGGTTCATTACCTACTTCAGGTAGAGCTTCTACTTCGAGACCATCTACTTCTGCTGAGTCATCATCTACATTTTAGGAAACCATGCATGATCAGTTCATAGAACAACAACATGAGTTCTTCTTAACTCACTACAGAGTAGATACGATAGACAAGAAGATTGATTACCTTTCTAAGTATACACAAAGAAAGAGTGATTATGATGTTGAGTATTCAGTGTCTTTAGTAAGATTTCTGAAGGGAAAGCATGATGTTCAGTTCCCTACTTGTCCCAGATTTTCACCTTATGTTGATCCTAAGGATATAGAGTTCTCTTTTTATGGTGATGATGATGAAGCTACAGATAGTGATTAGTAGCTTGACTTATCTCTAGAGATTATTGATTATGTTTTTAGAGTGTTTTCATATTTCTTGTAATGTTTATTGTGATGTTATTTGTTAGAGTTGCTGTGAACTTTTTATGTTAAAACTATTTTTTTAGCTTGTCTGATGTGTGTTTAAGACTGAGATGTGAATGAATTTCTATAAAGTTTATTTCTGTTTCATCCTATTATTTAGTATTCATGAATAGTTAGTAAAGTTGCATGTTCAAAAAGAGAAAAATTTTAAAAAAAATATAATAATAAAAATCAATATTAAAAAAAAAAGAAGAAGGATTTATTTTTAGAAATTAACTCCTGCTCTGCAAAAACATTTTTATATATGCTTAATCATTTCTGCTATATTCATATTGAAGCATGTGTAAAATTAGAAGTTAGTTTTTCCTTACTACATCATTATTGTACTTAGATTAATTCCTGTTTATTTCTTTATTTCATGCTTTAAAAATTTCATAATTCATATTTATACTAAAGCTGAAGTTTGGGGGAAGGAAAAATATTTATCAAATTTAAATATTATTTATCCTTAAATAGCTAATATTTTCTTTAAAAATATATTAACATAACATAAGGAATGAAAAGTTTGTTTAAGATTATCTAAATTTTTGAATTTATAAATAATTTATTAAACTTAACTAAAATTTCAAAAATTTTGTTTGATTTTAAGAATATAATTGTATAGCTTAAAGAATAATAAGATGAAAATTTTTCTATTTATAGTAAAGAAAATTGTATTTTTAAAATACTAAGGAATCAAGATTATTGCTTGGAAAAGAAAAGATTGAAATAAGTTTTGAAAAATAATAAATTATTAATGCCATATTTATTAAGTAAGAATGTATAAGTTTTTGAAAATAAGTTAAGGATAGTGAAGTTCAAAATCATTAATAGGCAATCCAAAAATAGTAATCTTCACTTAAAGGAGAAAGGATTGAAAAACAATCCAAAAAAAGGAGAAGAAAAAGAAAAGAGAAAGAAAGAAAGTGAGGACAAGCTTGAGGAAATGCCTAATAAAAAATTGGCTTCACTTGAATTATCTTATAGGGAAAAAAAAAACTGATTACATTTTAAACTTAATTTCTATGTACATGTATTTTTACTAGAAAAAATATTTCATGAAAATCTTCTTCTTGTAAATATTATATGTGACCTTGATATGATAAACTACAATTATTCTTGAAATAAATGAAAAATGGAAGTCTTATGATTTTGTAGTTAAATGTTCTTAAATTCTTAAAATTTAACTTAATTAGTGAAATCTAGTTAATGATTTGCTAAAGCATTTATACACCAAAAATTATAAGGAATCTTAAATATTTTAACTTCATTCCAAATGTTATTTATTTTATGTAATTAAAAGACTTACTTGAGGGCAAGTAATGTTTAAGTTTGGGGGAATTTGATCTACCTAAAAATACTTATTTTTATGTCTTATTTATGATTCAATTCTGAAGGATATTATGCTTTAATGAAAGGTATTTTCATGTTTTTGGATGTAGATGATTAAAAAAGAGTCCAAGAAAGAAAAAGAAGGAAAAAGGAGCAAAAAGGAGCAAAAATGGAGCTTATGGAGCAAATTTTGGAATTATTGGCACAGCGATTAGGCGCGGAGTCGGCGCCTAGCTTCTGATTCGATACAGAAGTTCTTAAGTTTTTTTTGGATGACTTTGGGCAGTTATTTTGACGGTATTAAGCGGTTATTGGAGCTTCTAGAAGACTGAAAGTTACTCCTAATATATAGGACATGTGATACAATGTATTCAGACCCAAGAAAAAGATCTGGATCGCGAAGAGGTGCGACCTAAAGTGAAGAGGTGCAAAAGACCTGGTCACGGAGTCCGGCACCTAGGTGCCAGATCCTGGCGCCTAGGAACGACGGTTACCTTCTAGAAGATACATTGAATTTGGACAAATTTTGAAGAGGTGCCTTAAGCAACCCCTGGTCAAATTCAGAGCTCTATACATAGGAGCCCATTTTACAGAGAAAATCGCACCAAAACCCCCCTCTTAGTACACGTACCCATTTTATCATATTCTCTCTCATCTCTAGTTTAATTTAGTCTCTTCCATACTTAGGGTGCCACTTTATTTTGTATCTAGTGAGTTTATTTTGAGTTTTTATTGTGTGTTATTCGTTGTTGGAGTCTTTCATCATTGCTTTGGAGTCGGTAGAAGTCGGTGGATCTCTTGAAGGAACACTTCAGATAAGTATTTGTACTTTGGTTCAAAGTTTTATAAATATGTTTTGTTGTGTTATTTTAATGAGTTCTGAGTAGTTAGTTATCTTTTCCCTTTCAACTATAAAAAAATTATAAATTAATTAACTTTCATAGGAGAATTAAATATAAAATATTTTAAAATATGGTGATGATATTAATACCTGATCTTAGTTTACTTTTTAAATTGGCCATTTAATTTGTTAAAACCTGTTGAAGAATTTTGAGACCTATCCGAAGATAAATTCTTAACTAGTAGATATCACATGAATTCTTAGGTAATCGCAGGCTATACGCGGATTGTTTAAGGTGAAGTGCAAATAAATAGGAAGATATTATTGATTGGGCATAAAATTAATTAATTTTTAGAGTGACAGACAAAATTCTAATAATTTGGTTTATAGAAAGGTAATGGGTCACTGGTAGGGCCGACCATAGCCACCCTTGAACATCTAGTAGTGTGAGCCTAGACTAACCATTCTACTAATAAAACATCCTGAGCCTAACTATAGATTAGTCAATGTTCTTTGCACCTGTACCAAAGGGTAAAGAATAGAAATGCTTCTATTTGGCACAATACCATAATCTTAATTCCCTACAAAAGATAATTAATCTATAATTTTTGGATTAGTTGAAAAAGGAGAAAGTCGTTTTTATACTTGCAAAGAATTTTAATTACTGCTTATTTTAATTTACTGCTTACTGCTTCTTTTATTTTAGTAAAATTGTTATTTGAATATATATATTAAAAAAAAAAGAGTATATATAGTTTGCATAAGAAAATTTTAAAATATTACTTAAATCTCTTACTTTTTATTTCACTTTATCCCTGTTGGATCGATAACCAGAACTCCACTAGAGTCATGTATTACTTGAACGATACGTATACTTGCGTTTAAAATTGTGACTTTTACAATTATTAAATCTAAATATAAAATTATAAAGTAAATTTCATCCATCAAGTTTTTGAAGCCATTTGCCAGGAATTAAATATTCTAAAAAGTGGTATCAAATTCTTGTATTTTAAAGCATATATAAAGTTGCATCGCATTAATAAGTTTGCAGCTCCTCATTCAGTGTTTGTAATTGGTTTTAGTTTGACAGTTGCGCCGCTATTTAAGTCCTAGAAGCAGGATCGTAACCGCAAGATTTTGAGGGTCATCTAGACCCCTACCCTAAAATTACATACTGTTAAGGAGATTCCTCAACTGTAGAAACTAGATGTACCAGAGACCTCTCCTCTCCTTCGAGGGAGCATGTTTCACCCGCTATTGGACACCACTGGAGATTATAGTCTCCATAGAATTGCTACCTCTTTACCACCACTTCAAGGTCGTGATGAGGAGAAGGAGAGGCCCACTCCCATCACTCAATTCTATACCATGTTTGAAAGGTTAGCCAAAAAAGAAAGATGTTTTATTATCGAATTGCTTAATCAAATGGGATGCATAGTGTGTTGCCATGAAATAGGAATAAGATTTTGAGGACAGAATGATCTGCTCGTTTAATGCCAAAGTTTGTAGAGACACCGCCAGCTCTGATTATTACTAGACTCTATTTTGGGAGGCATGTCAACTCTATTGCCACTATTGTAGATGCCACCACTGTTGCATCGAGGATTACAATGCGCAGATTGGTCAGGTCATGTTTAGGTCCGAGAGTACCGTCTGCCACCATGTATGTGGAATTCCCGAAGGAGGATAATGGAAAAAGATCACTTACCTCTGTACTTGGTTTACATTCTAGGGAGCGTACTTCTCTTCAGTGTACCGATGTCCCTATTGAGACACTCTATCTTAATGCATAAAAATAAAAGAGGAAAGTTTGGATACCTAAGGATGCCTTACCAGTACATTTTGAGAAGTCTGTGGATTATGTCCGCAATATGGATTATGAGTCCGATACTCCAGTTAGCGCTACTGCTATCGCTTCAAATTCTATCTCAGAAAAGAATGACGTGCAAGAAAATCCTACCGATCTTGGGTTGATTAAAGATAAAGCAGTCGATGATAAAGTACAAAAGCACCCAGTAAAGATTTTAGAATTAGCCAAAGAACGAGGATTAGACGTCGATGATGGGGATTACTACCAATCATATTATATGGTGGAGAGTTCATGGAGGTCAACGTCATTGAGACCAGAGCCAAGTCATCTTCATGCGATGATCCACCCCCTATTGAGGAGAATTCCATGGATGAGCTTCAAAGGGCAATTTTACTAAGAGATGAATAAATTAGTTGTATGGAGAAGAGAATGGAAGAGATGGCCGCAGCCATGACCGCCATGGCTACAATGCACAGACAATCACAGTCATGAAAAGTAGCACCCCAGAGGTGAATCAACCCAAAGTCATACACATTATAAATGAAAGAGAAGAGGTTTCTTTTGCCAATGAAGAAGAGCCGCTAAAGAAAGATGCAGTTCAGAATTTAGTACCTCAATAAAGATATCAAGGAGTTAGTAGAGCAACAATTGCGGGAGGCCTTAGCCCAATCTGAAGGAGGTGCAACAATTTTAAAGGGTATAGACCTTAACCAGAGGAATTCGATTTTGTACCTTACACCAAGGGCTTTGTGCCCCTGACTTTCAAGACTTCGGATGGAACAAGAAATCTTTGACAGGACATCGCACATTTCTGAGCAAGCTGCTGTAATGCGGGGGGAAATTAAGCACTATTATTCCGCTAGTTCGTCAGCAGTTTTTCAAGAGTTACATTCGATTGATATGCAGATTTTCCTATTGAATCAGTCAAGACATTTACATAATTGGGAATCTTGTTTAAAAAGAGATTCTTCGGAGATTTGCATCATGTCACCATAGAAGATCTTGTGGTAGAGTGACAGAAGCCTAACAAGACCTTGGTGGACTACATTTTGAGATGGAGTAACCTCTCATGAAGTGTGGGCATTAGCTACAAGAACAACAAACGATCAAGATTTTGCTTAAAATTAGGTTAAGTGGCTTTTATGTTTAATAGACATACGAACTATTAATTCCTTTTAGAAGCTATTCAACAAAGCCAACAACTTGCAGGATGAAATTAAGCATATGGAGTCTATGGAGAAGCATGAGAAGTTCAGGCCAGTTAAAGCATTTGAGAAAAATTTTGGTGTAGTAGCAACTGTTGATAAAGGTAAACAATTGATGAGGATTCAGACTGAGCAATCTCTGTAGCAGTTCAATCAGTCTCCACTGCAGTACAGTCAGTCTCTTCAGCAGTACGGTCAAGTCCATCCCCAGTAGTATGGTCACTAGTATGGTCAGTCCGACCAACAAGCATTTTAGTAGAGACCACACAAGACAAATGGGAGACAGAGTCTATCGATAGTAGATTAGTTGAACATGATCTACTCCTTCATGGACGATGCCGTATCGAAGATGTTCCGCAATTTAATGAAGAGGTCCGAGTTCATACTACCTGAACCCAAGAAACCAGAGGAGTTAGAGAAGAAGGATCATACCAAGTACTTCTCCTACCACAGACTACTTGGACACACCATATAGCATTGCTTTAGCTTTAAGCATTGCCTCGAGAGAAATTATAAAGATGGAAGTATAACAATACCAAAAGAATATTTTAAGGAATCTGAAAGAGGTTCTATAATCATGATTTTGGTTGAGCAAATCTCTCTGATATACTTTTATGCTAATGAGGATGGATGGAGCACAATTTAGACTAGATCCTCTAAGAAGATACTGGATCAGATTTAGTTCACTTCAGAACAAGCTGCCACCCAGAGTCTACAACCTGCCAAGCCAAAGATGGAGATTACACTAGAGAGGTTGCCGCAACTGATGATCAAGAAGAAGAAAATCATGGACAAACCAAATATTGATAGTGTGAAGGATAGGATAGAAATCGCCCCTATTAGATAGGTAGTCTCAGAATTGAGGGACAAATTCCTAAATCGTTAAGTTTGTATAATTTAATCTAAGCCCCCGCTCTGTGGTCTTATGATTATAAGGGTGATGATTTTGGCTATGTTTTGACTGCCTATAGTGATGACTTAATTTACCACAACCAATCTAACTTCAATTTTGATTCTCAAAATTTTCCTCAAATCAAACTAAGTCTTGACAATAACAAGGACAAAGACAAAGAAGGCATTGACAATACCATCTATGATAGTTCAAGATGTGAGGAACCAGTCCTTGAGTGCAAAAGAAAATCGATTGCCATTAACTTCAACCTTTCAAATTCAAAATCATTACCAGAAAAGCTAATTATGAAATCAAGAGAAACATTGGTTCCGGATGTGGAAGAAATAACTCTAAGGAGTAGGAAGATATTACCCCAAAGAATAGCTCCCATGGAAATGGGTAAACAAATAATTTTTTGAGAAGAGCCACATCTGCTGATAGAAGAAACTCACATTTAAGAAGAAATTGGGGATTAAACAAAGTAGATTACAATGTACTAGCTCATCTTAGGAAGTTGCCAGCCAAACTAAGCATCTATGAGGCTCTGATCTTGTCAAAGTTGATGAGAGAAAATCTGGTCAAGGCACTAATTGATCCAGAAATTTTCTTAGCACAACTAGTTAGCACATCTACAAATGGAGTTTGTACCTTGAAGGAAAAGTCTGGGGTAACCTTCACCGATGAAGAATTGCTACTCGGAGCTACCGAAAATAATCGAACACTCCACATTTACGTCAACATTGGCAGATTTGTACTTTCCAGAATTTTGGTAGATCTGGGTGCATCACTCAACATAATGAGTCTACGAATGTTAGCCTATTTGGACATCAATGCAGGGGAAATCTTCACCAATAAGATGATGTTAAGAGGATTTAATCACAATGGAGGAAAAGCATTTGGATCGATAATGTTACTAATGAATGTTGGTGATATAGTAACAACTGTAAAATTCCATGTCATCGAAGCAGGGAATTTGTTCAAAACTCTACTTGGTTAACCACGGCTTCATGAGTACAATATGGTTCTATCATCACTACACTAGTGTATCAAATATGACAAGGATGGATAAGAACACTAAATTAAGGGAGACATACAACCGTTCTCAATACATGAACTAGGCATGCATTAAGACGTTGCCTACTATGCTCCCTCGAAGAAGATCATATTTTTAAGAGAATTTTCATTAAATAAGATTAAAGATTCAAAAGGATCACAAGAACGAAAGCCTTCACCTCCACTTCATCAATCACCCACCACTCCTTTGCAACAAGTCAGTGGAACTTCTTTCAGCCAATGATTCCGAGATCAAGGCTGGGGAAGCGGGCAAGGAAGAACTAATAAGATTGTTGAACAGACGAAGCCAACTATTAGTATTGACTTAGAAGGAAGCTATGAGGAGTATCAGTCTGATAAAGATATAATGAAAATAAACCATAAGAAGCCTCAGTTTGAGATCTCCTTGAATGTTATGGAGAAATGAAAATACGAGTCGATGTATGTTCGTATCAACCATTATGTATAGGCCATGACCTTAACTCTGGTCATCCCTCATAAGATTGCGAGTATGGAGGTCAAAGAAGTTTGGAGTGGTGATTTTAAATCGATCAAATTTTATCGTGCATCCTTCTAATTTTGAAACTTGTTAAAATCTTGAAGAAAATGATCTTAATGAGTTAATGAAATTACCATTTGGCTACTTTTCTCCGTATGTACAAAAGTTAATTCAACAATGTTATGTGCTGAAGAAAATGCCAAAGGATATGCTATAACTCTTCAAAAAACGTGAAAGGCCAAAATCTCAACTCGAAAGAATGTATCGAATTCAGTATGATAGGAATTGTTGATGACTCAGAATTTTGCATAGTTCTTACTAGGTAAATTGGAAAAGAGCTACATCGATATTGAAGATGATTTTGAAGATTCTCAGATAGATGATGCTCCACCAGAGTTTGAGGAGGAAATCAAAACTAGATTGGATGATTAAATGAAATCAAGCTCGGGACTGAGGAGCGACACGACCCACTTTTATAAGTTCTTTAATCAAAGAAGAAGAGTCTACAGATTTGATCAAGTTTTTGTCGAAATTCAAAGACTGATTCGCTTGGTGCTATGAAAAACCAAGACATTCTCCAGAAGTCATTGTGCATCACTTCAAAGTGGATCAGAGTATGACCCAAGTAAAAGAAGCTCCCAGAAGAATGTGCCTTCATATAAAACATCAAGTCACAACTGAGGTAAAGAAATTAATAGACACTAAATCTGTGTGAGAAGAACAATACCCCCATGTGGTTAGCCAATGTTCCAGTTAAGTAGAAGAACAAACATATACGATTGTGAGTCGACTTCAGATACTGAAATAAGGCATGCCAAAATGATGAGTTTCTGTTAGCGATACTAGAAATAATTGTGGACATCACATCTTCACATGAGATCTTCTCCTTCATGGATGGATTATTAGGCTTCAATCAGATCAAGATGGCTCCTGAAGATGCAACACTCACAGCGTTCAGAACTCCAATTGGAATCTACTGCAACACTGTAATACCTTTCAGTTTGAATAATGCCTGAGCTACATACCAGCGAGCTATGACCATGATCATTGATGACCTCATTCATAATCAAGTGGAATGTTATGTTGAGGATTTGTTCATTAAGAGCAAAGTGAAGGACAACCATTTATATGATTTGAGGATCGTGTTTGAATGATTATGACAATACAATCTCAAGATGAGTCCATTAAAATGCACCTTCGGTGTTACCTCCATGAAATTTCTAGGATTTGTTTTCTGTCATTGGGGAATAGAAATAGACCTAGAGATGATTAAGGCTATCCTAGAAATGCCTCCTCCCATATCCCTGAAACAACTGCGAACATTTCAAGGTAAGTTGGCATACCAAAGGCACTTTATATCTAATCAGTCAGGAAGGTGTTAGCCCTTTTCAAATTTACTTCGAAAGGATGCCAAGTTATTTTGGGTAGAGCTGTGCCAACAAGATTTTAATGAAATTAAATAATACTTAATGAAACCTCTTGTTTTAGCAGCCCCTATCCTTGGTAGAACATTGGTACTTTATACTACGACCTTAGACTACTCCCTCAAAGCTCTACTAGCCCAAGCCAATGATGATGGTAAGGAAAACTCACTCTACTACTTGAGTTGATGTCAAATACCGGCGGAGGTAAGTATCCTTCTATTTTAAAACATTATCTATCTTTAGTTTTTGCTGCTTAGAAGCTTAGACACTTCATGCTTTCTTATATGGTCAACTTGATTTTGAAAATTAATCCATTACAATATTTGAATACCTGACCAACTCTTTCTGGATGTTTAGCAAGATGGTCAATGATTTTATTGCAATTCGACAGTACTTTTATGCCCCTTCGCGCTATAAAAGGGCTGACTTTAGGAGATTTCAGCGTAATGCACCCAATACCAGCTGGGTCCCCACTCACTGATGACCTGTCAGAATAAATAGATAATCCAAGTGGAAAATCCCAATGCTCAATGTTGGGAAATGATATTTGACGGAGCTTCGTCAGCCGAAAAAGATAAAGGGTTACGGACAGTTATACCTAGCAAAGCAGGAATTAGTTCTATCCTCGTTACACCGGATTAGGGAAAGTTGAGATTCCTTACCACCTGACAGAGCCATGCACCAACAATGAAGCAGAATATGAAGCCTTGAGAAATGGTTTAGAACTGACAATATTAATGGAAATAATAAAAATTGTAATTTATGGAAATTCAAAGCTCATCCTTCAGTAAGTGGTCGGGTAGTACAAAATTCTAAAACCAAGATTGGAAGTGTACCACTGATATGTGATGAAGCTACTAGAATAGAATCCTAGTGTAATGTTCTATAGGTTTCCCCGAGCGCACAACGCTCACGCAGAAAATTTAGCTAAGCTTGCTAAGAAATTTGCATGACCGCATGAGAAATACGTAGAAATTACGATGTAAGGATGTCAGGTTCTGTCACGGATTGACCTCGACTGTTTACACAAGCTCGGAAAAGAAGGGATAGCAGCTACAGTAAATGATGAAAATGAAGACTGGCGTCAACCATTCATAGAATATTTACAAAACCAAAAGAGAAATTAGTGGCACATCAGCTCCAGAAGAGGGTCTGTCATATGCATTAGTCTATAGTTTCTTGTACAGAAGATCTTTCAATCAAATGTGGTTAAGATATCTTAGTAGAATAGAAGCACAAAATATCGTCAAAGAAGTGGATGCCAGATTGTGTGATGCTCACTAGTCAAAGCTAAAAATGATGATGAAGATTAAGAGAATCAGATATTATTAGCCGACAATGATGACTGATTGTATGGAAATATTTGAGAAATATCATTAATGTGAAAGCATTGTGTGGTCTTGCACCAGCCTTCGAATGTGGTACATCAAATAGTCGTGTCGCGGCCTTTCAATTGTTGGGGTACATACATAGTTGGTTTGATAGGTCCTCCAAATTTAAAAGACATAGATTTTTTCTCGTAGCTATAGATTACTTCTCTAAATAGGCAGAGGCAGTACCATTAAAGGAAGTCAAATTGCAGCATGTTCTATAGTAAGAATCGGATTGTCTGCCGTTTTGGCATTTCGGGCAGAATTATTTTAGACAATGGGTCTTCCTGCAAGAGTACAAATATCAATTGTTTCATTGGATGACACGTAATAGATTGGAGGTATTAAAAAATCTACTAACATAAAGTAAATGCTTGTACAAATTCTAAAGAAAATATTAGACGAGAGCAAAAGAGGATGGTGCGAGAAAATGTTAGAAGCTTTATGGACATACCGAATGACAGTCAGGATACCGATGCAGTCTACACCATACGACCTCTTGTATGTGTCCAAGGAAGTACTTTCATTAGAAATTAAGCTACCCTCTCTTAGATTCAACATTGACAGCCAAATTATACCAAAAGAAAATGCCAAGCTCCTATTTGCAGAATTGGAGAGCCTCAATGGGAAGCGGCTTGCTGCGTAGTAGAACTTGGAACTCTATCAAGGAAAGATGGTTCAAGCTCATGATTAGCTAGTCTGCCTGAGGACGTTCAAAGTAGGTGACCTGGTTCTCATTCTCAAAAGGCCTATACTTGCACATCATAAGATAGGTGGAAATTTTGAACCGACCTAGGAGGGACCGTTATTGTTGGAGAAGGTTTACTTAGAAGGATCGTACTAGTTAGTCGATTCCCAAGGTGAAAGACCCATACTGATGATCAATGGATGATGTTTAAAAAAGTAATATGCAACATGACGAGTTTGAAAGACGATGTTCATTCCAAGAATAGTTGTATGGCCAGTGTATATGACTGGGTCCTAAAAATGAAAATTTATAATAAAATTGGATAAAAAAAAGATGAATTTTCGCAGAATAAAACGTGCACATTAAAATCTCTTATTCAAACTTTGAATTTCATAAAATAATATTAAATAATCTAATGACATATATACAATTTAAAATTCAGCTAAATAATAAAATTTTAATTATTCTTGCTCCTTTAGAATTTCAGCTCGTTGACGTTTCTCTTGTCTTTTGCAGGAAAAATGCCAGGTCAGAAGTTGACCTTTACTTTCAAAGACAGCTTCAATCTCGCACTAAATGAGGAGGAAGTGCCAAAATGAGGAGTCATAAACTTTGAAATCAACTTTACGCAAGTCAATGTGGATTTTGAGGGCCCAGTGATGAAACTGGTCAGCCATGGAGAAACTATAAGACTAAAATTTGTAATGAGAATCAGCTATAGAGAGGAAGGAGAATCTTCAGAAAAAAAGTACACAGAGGAAGTTTAAGATGTAGACAACTCGATAGAAAGAAGCAAAAAAATATCTTCGATGGTCACCACACTAGAAGGGGATCTAGTTAGTGCTACTTTGGAGAGAGTTATGGATGCGCCATTAAGGCGTACAAAGCAACAAAATTCCAATTGCTTCAAATACAAAGCATTGGATAGATGATGCGGCTCCGGCGTGTGTTATTTTATGCGTGTTTTAAAGTTTATATGTATGTGCACACACTAGAGTTCTACACAAGTATACGTATCGTTCAAGTAATACATGACACTAGTGGAGTCCCTTTTATTGATCCCACAGGGAAGCGAGGTAAGAGGTTTTTAGTCAAATTCTAGTCTACTACTATAAGCCCTTAATTTGGAGTGTCAATTTAAGTAGTTTTTCTAACAACTACTCCTAAAGATAAGTCTTATGTTTAAGCCAACCAACAACTACTCCTAAAGGAAAATATTAGTTGTAAAGATAACCCTTTCTGGATGAATTGGTTTGGTGAATTTTGAGATAATAAAATCTACTATTCTTATGTAGTGAATTGGACAATGTAAATGAATGAGATGATTGTATGTACAAAATAGGAGAAATTCTATTCCTTACCCTCTTCCGAGTGCATGAAGAACATTAGCTAATCTGGGTTTAGTCCCTAAATCCGTGGTTAGGCTGGGAGGATACTGGCTGTCACACCAGAGCTCCCACTTCCCTTCCCCTGAAGGCTAACTCTCGCTTTAGTTTCCAAACACTAGGTCCGAATTTGGGATTTTAGTCTGTCTCCCTAAGACATCTAACTCTACGTCTATCAAATTACATTTCACTATTTATTTGCACTCAATCGCCATGAACTTCACCATCCATGGATTTTGAATGTGGTTCCACTTTGTTGAGAATTACACCACCCTCTCGGGTCTTAATGCAATTACAACGAATTTTAACACTACAACGAGCTATTTTTGTAATGTAAATGAAGTGCAAAAAAAAACCATCACATATATAATTAAAACTTCTTCTAGCATGCATCTCAATATCCTAAACATGAATTCTACTCATTGCAAAAGAAACGTATGAGGACAATAATGACATAATCTTCTCCTGCCATTATTTCCAAATAAGAAGAAAGAGTAAGAGAAAGACATCACAAAGCACGAAGAAAACACAACCGAAAACTTCATTTCATCAAAGAAAATCCACCACATAAGTGTTTAAAAAATCATCAGATAATGAAAAACACAAGACTTAGCTTTTTCTCTTTGAAAGACAGATGAAAATCTCTCTCATGAAGTCTCCCACTAATCCATGCAATGCTAGTACAAACCCTTACAGATTATGTCAAAATCCCCTCACCAATATCTCCAAAAAGGTAGAAATCTACTTTTCTGCTCCTATTCTAAGATCTCTAAACATTCTCCACAATTTCCTAACTTCTACCTACTTTTTTTGGCTTCAAAATTACTTTAAAATAGTGTAGGACAAATTTACCAAGATGTGCTTTAAGAAATCTTCCAAAAGTGTCTGGTTCAATGTATATGGAAAATAACCGCTCTTGGCACCATCGGTGGCGTTTTGGGCAATAAAATCATGGTGCCCTATTTTCATCGCTCTCAGGTTTTTTGGTGCCGTCGGCACCCAATCGGGCACCGCCGATAAAAAAAAAAGCGCAGCTCCACGATTTCACTCCTTTTGGCTCTATTTTAACTACGTTTCGCCCTGTTTCAGTTGTGTTGAGTTCCTAACATCTTCACCTACAATATAAGCATAAAAATAACCTTTCTTTAGAGTGTAATCTTATTAAAAAATATGTAATAAGTGTACAATAAAATAAGTATAGAAAGACTTATCAAAATGTGCCAGGCCAGGATTAGCTTCCTTGCTTATTTTTTCTCCAAATTGCATCATTTTGCTTCTTTAATAGTCCATTTCATGTACGTAACACAAAAAAACATACAAAATACCTTCCTTTAAAGTGCAATATTATTAAAGTTAAGCATAAAATGTATATGTAAAATCAAGCATTTTTAAGACATGTTAATAAACTCAAAAAGAGACATGCCAGGAGATATCTGCATAGCTTAATTCGATTTCTTAGCAAGCACATTATGATATGAAGATGAAGGAGCCTTTCGCCAGTCCCCCAGCTACGGAGAATGAGCCAGAGGTTACTACAGAGCCTACACTGCTAGGGGTCTCATATGAGGAGTTTTACCTAGGATGTCCTACATAAAACACAGAAATATCAAGAAGGATGTCATCAACCGGATCGTTCATAGAATGCCCAGAATATAAAGTTCTTCACATGGAGTGCTACAGAACTTTCAAGGAATATACAACAGCTTCAATGATGTTAATGAGCCAAGAACATCCTAAATTAGAGCCTTACATATCGCAGTCTTTTGAGCCCCGATGACCACGAATCGTTCTGGATTATAAAATAACAAAGATACAAAGCGTCTCGAAACAAGAATTTGACCACTACATAGACACACAGGGAAGTTTCGTCAATATCCTGGAAGGTTTTGAGTTGTACACCAATGTATTCTTGAAGAATGTTGAAGACAAGATTTTGGATTGTGTGTTCAGCCTCAGGGATTTGAGTCTAGTATGCCATTTGAGGGAGAAGACGTATTCAGAGCCCCGGAAATGGAAGAGGGGGAATGGCAAGATCACTATTAAGTATGGTTACTGCTATAATTTTGTTATGGACAGGGAAGGGAACCCCCCTTGAATTATGAAGAATAACGAGGTGGAACCCATGACATCGAGGATAAAGAAAATGATTAAGAGGACGGTGGAATGTCATATATTACCGGCGGATTGCATCCCCAGCAGTTGCATTATCAATAGCTTCTTTGACGATTTCGAGCCTCGGACCCGCTCGAGGGCATCTTAGCCACATCGATCGAAAAGACCTTCTGTATAATGTATTGTTTATTAATGCGTAAGGCAGGTTCTTTCTTGATTTGATAGGCTAACGACTTATCGTCCAGGTAGGACTCTGTCTAACGAAGTAGTTTATCGGTGGGCTGGGCGGTCATACATGTTACTACATCCTTTGTTGTAATTATTTCTTCCTTTTACGATTTGTGTATTGTATCCATGTCGAGCTATGGGGGAACTTGCCGTCCTTGGTAACCGCTGGCTGACTGTCTTGCAAGCGGACAAATTCCTTTGCAAGGCGGGCTAACGCATCGGCGAGAGCATTTTTGTTTTTAGAGATCTTGTAGGTGTTATGTTTGGAATTTTTTCCAACAATTTCATGGCGTCTTTTGAAAGTATTGCTCGAGTCTTTGGCTTTAAAATTTTTGTCTTGTCCGTGACTGTTAAATGATCGAAGTAAAGTCTCCGTAGATGTTGATGTCAGTTATTCTAGTACGAATGGTTAATTCCGGTCTTGTTATGAGGCTTCGTGATACCTTTATCTTTTACATTGTTTGTGCACGTTTTGTTAAGTGGTAGGAGTACCTTAACATTCCCCGCTCGGCGTTAAAAGATTAGTTTGATTCCTGCCTTACCCGGGCACTATCGTTTGCGATTCTTTGTCTCTGTCTTGAAGATGCTCAGTCAAGTATAGTTCTCAGCGTCGATCATGCGGGTCTTCTAGGCTCCTTCTGCTCGTACGGAAAATCGTCATTGAGAGGCGATTCTACGGAGCAAAGGATGTGCGCAAGAGTCTCTTGGGACTTGCCCCTTTACGGCACGAAGAGGAACGAAAGTTATATCGAAATGCGAGTAGTATCATGACCACGGCAAGTGCGGCCGTCGGTCGGGTCATCAAGTATTGCAACGGATTAACTCTCGAAATAAGAGTTGTGACATTATGAAAGCATGTAATGTACGAGCTTTGAGCGGCGAAGATCAGGGCAACTGATAGCTACCAGTCGGAGGATACTTTACTTCCATCGGGATTAGAGGTAGTAGAGAGCGTTTTCTTTTCCCTCGTCATTGACTTGGGCTAGCGGAGCTCACGAGAGGGAGTCGTCTAAGGCCGCGATATAAAGTATCGACAGTCTACGAGCCCAGAGTGCTAAAGCAGGGAGGTGTCATTAAATACGTTTCCAATGTCATCGACGGCATGCTGACATTTGGAGTCCGTAAACTTGGCATCATGTGGCAGAAAAAAAGGCTGACACCTTCACGACAAATTCGAGATAAAGCTTCGAAGATATGCCAATTTCCCTTGAAAAGGACTGTAGTTGTTTCAAGGTTTTGGAAGGCGGCATTTCTAAGATAGCTTTAATCTTCTCGAATCAATTTGATCCCGCGATGTCGGACAACAAATTCTAAGAATTTCCGGAGGTGACGCGCGAAGGCGCATTTAAGGGATTCATCTTAAGTTTAAATTGTCTTAGTCGCTGAAAACAATTCTCAAATCACACGGGTGATCTTCCTTCGATTTACTTTTGATGACCACATCATCCACGTAGCACTCGACTTGGTTGTGAATGAGATCATTCAAAAATCCTCGTCATTTCTCTTTGATAAGTTGCTCCTGCGTTCTTTAATCCAAACGACATCACTGTGTAGCAATACACTCAGTCGAGGGGGGGGGGGAGAGGAGAGAGAGAGGGGAAACAAAAAAAAAAAAAAAAAAAGCACAAATATTACCGGGTGCCATTTTTTATCTGGTTGTATCCCGAAGATCCATCCATGAAAGAAAAGATTTCGTAATTTGAGAAACGTGTCGATCATCGGTGCCGGAATTGGTAGTGGGAATTCATCCTTTGGACATGCTTTATTTAAATCTCTGAAATCCATGCAAATTCGATCGGCCATTCTTCGTTATGACGAATACCCGTTGGCTAACGAGTTGGGTATTGTTCTTCACGGACAAATTTAGCGTCACATTAGCTTCCTAACTTTGGGCGCTGGTGTACTCAATTTCTAAGCGCATTCTTCTGGGAGCTTGTCGGCGGGACGAAGTAGGATCCACTCTAGCCTATGAGCTGCGACTTTAGGAGCTAATCACGGCATTTCTTCGTAACTCCAAACAAAATGATCCCTTGAATTCCATTAGTAGCTTGATTATCTCTTTGGAATCTTCTTTATTGAGTAAGGAGCTAACAAAGGTAGGCTTTAGGCTCTTATTTAGTACCTACGTTAACTTCCATTAACTTGTGTGTAGATTTAATTTCTTCTTCGAATTCTGGTGGAGCATCTCCAGTGGCAGATCTTCGCGAGATCTTCGAAGCTTCAGCCGGTCTTCAGTAGGAAACTGCAGTGACAACCCAGCGAAATCCGGTATCATCGGCGGATACCGTGCCGAATCCGAGACCGGGTTTGAATTGGGAGACGATCGACATTGTTCCATAATTTTCAAGTGTTGTGATTGACCTTTTATTATCGTCGAGGTAAGACTCCATGTTGAATTAAATTTTGAACACGGGAGAGTACCACTCGAGTAGTTCCATTAATTCGGATGAGATAACATCTTCAAATTGTACATCTTTATCGGTATTGGAAGAAGAAGCACACGGTAAAACTTGATCGGCAACTATACCATCATGCACTTCCTTGGCCAGCATACCCTTGATCTTATTAGAATGGATCGGAATTCGAAGTCCATGTATGTACATAATTGTTAATCTTCTCGTTCATTGATTTGTATTCTTCATTCTTTTCATCTTCGAGAGAAATCTTGAACTGTGGTTTCTTTCGATTTATTTGCATTGCTTCTTTCTTGATTTCTTCTTCCTCTTCGGAGCTTGCTCTCCCGTTTCAGCATCGATGACCGGTTTCTTAAATCGGCGTTTCGACATTTCTTCCCGTCCTCGTCCGGCCTCGACCTCGGGTGTGAGGTTGCGGAGAAACCTTCACCATCTCGTCGTAAGGGAGTCGTGAGTAAGCTGTTGAATTTCGAACTTCCGGAGTTCTTCATCGTCTCGAATTTCTTTTGCTTTGTTTGGTATGGTATTTACGGAAAAGATTGTTTTTTTCGGAGCGCGTAGTAGGACACGTCTTCATGAATTCAATTTCGGCACGGAGAATGGTTGCAAGTCACCTTTGATACCTTTGTTCTCCTCCCATCGTAATGCTTTATGCCTTGGTGCCGAGACGATGGTACCATCGGGTTTCATGGATCCATGGCCGACCCGATTAGAGCATTGAACGATGTCTCGGAATCAATTATGTGGAATTTTGCGGTTGTCTTTGCTAAATCACCGGTCTTCATTAGTAGTGTTATCGATCCATAAGAGCTCTTTCTCCTTTTTGATTGAAACTTAATAACATCTTATGCCGCGAAGCTCGCGACATCGATTTCCAAATATCTTGGCGTCAGAAGATTCATTATGTTGATTGATGCTCTGGATCGACCAACACTCTGGAGAAGCGTAAACTTTCAATAGTATTTGAAATGTATAACGGTCGGTTGTGATCGAGCTGTTCCATTAATAGATCATTGTCCGTGAAGGTAACACCTCAACTGTTCTCTTACCGAGCAAACCTCATTGAAGGAATCACTTCGTAGTGAGCTAAAAAAATCTCTTGGATCGATAAACCTTGATCGAGCCTCCCTCATCTCCTTTGACGGGATCGGACGTCGTATATGCTTAGTTTGGCTGTTGCTTCCTAAGATGGGCTAGCGCGTTGTGATCCACTTGTCTCCCTTGTTCCTTAGTTTCTTCCCGAATGGGCGGTTCCTCTTTCTTTGGGGTTGACTCTTCCTGAGCAACCACACCTTTCCTTTATCCTTTGGACCCATTCTCGGGGGTAGAACTTTTCCGCTTCTTAGATTGACCTGCGGTATCTCTTCTAAATTTGCCGGTGTCTCCTCTTGAATCGGAAAAGCGGCTCTTCGAAGTGCTTCCGGTGTCTGATGGTTAATTCTATCGTGATCGGGCTCCTCGGAATTCCACGAGATGGACTCGTTTCTTGTCGAGCTTTCATAGCCTCCTTTGTGAACATCTTCACTTCGTTGTGGTCATCGAGGTTGTGTATGATTTGAGAATCGTTATTTGTATTAGAATCGAGATCCGGATTAAGCGGGTTGTCGTAGTTACGTAATCATTAGAAACAGTCGAAAACGTAGCCGACGCCATAACCCTTATCATTATAAGATCCCGCCGGGGCGGGGATAATCATACGAAGTCGGGAGTTTTGAGGATTTCTCCCCCGAATCGAAGCAATCATCTAGGATAAGCGACCCGCAAGTACCCTTCGGAGCCTCGGTCTTCTTTTCTTCCGCGATCTTGCTCCTTAGGCGGTTCTTCGATCGTGAGTAGTGTCGGCTCGACGGGTTTCAAACTACGAGTTGAAGCGTATACCGAAGCCGGTTTGGATGTGATCTAAGAGTACTGCGATGACTTTGTCCGGACGGTACTTTCAGTGTCATCGGTCGTGTACGGGTATGTCAGAACAATGGGATCCGTTGAAATAACATTGACGGAACCTCCTTTACGGGGTTCCTTCATGTATTCCTTTGGGATGCGTTATGTTCCCTTTCCGAGAGATTGTCATCAAGCCAAATCTTGAAAGTGATGCAATCCTCTATCTTGTGTCCGAGCGCATCCGGTGGTAGAGACGATAGTTCGGATAATCTTTCTTATTGACTTCCTCCGGCTTCTTGGGCTCTGGCAGTTGAAAATCCAGTGTCTTCATTAAACTGCGGAACATCTTCGCCATTGCTTCATTTTTGAATGGATACTCTTTGTTTAGAAGTTCTCTTAACGTACGTGATGAACGAGGCGGTTGTTCATGTCTTTAAGGCGGCGGTAAACAGTCGGGGCTGTTGGTAGCTCTGTCGAGGTTGTTGATAGCCTGCTTGAGGTTGTTGGTATGTTCATTGCGGTGGTTGATAATGGGAAATTTGTGGTCATTACGGTACGTATACGGAACCGAGTGCTTGCCCTTATCTACTACCGTGACGATTCTAGATTTCTTTTGAAATGTCTTCACGGTTCTACTTATCGGTCTTGTCACACGTAACTTCGCCTTTACCTCTTGTTACGAGCTCCCGGCCTTACTAAGCGACTTCTCGAAAGTCTTGATTGTAAATCCTTTAAGGAAAATCTTTATCGGGCCATGAATACTTTTAAGTAGGATGCCGGCATGTTGTTCTTGAAGGCCTGTGGTTCACACTTCATGCTTAAATTCCTGCATCGAAGTGTAAATCCACTAAAGTTTCGTTCGGTTTCTGTTGCTGCTGCTTAGATCACCGATAGTGATGTGGTCTTGTTCGACGAACGCTTAACGAAGAAGGTTCTCGGATTCTTTGAAAGGTCTTTGCGAGCCGTTCGACGATTGCGTAATAGTCGAAGGCGATGTCTTCTTTGACGAAGCTGACGGAAGAGTGGCGTCGCTCACGGCATTGTAGCGGCTTGCACGAAAATGTGCGACATCTTGCCGGGGGGTTTCTTGTTCCATCAAAAGTCTTAAACGGTGGTACGAAGCCTTTCGGGTATTAATTTGCATCGAACTCTTGAGAGTAAAGTCTACTGTTTGAATAGATGCTCTGGCTCTTAGATTGTCTTCAGGAAGCTTCTACTTTTCTTTATTCTGTATTTTTAATGTCCTTTTCTGAGAATCATGCTCTGTTCAAGGGATCTTTCTTTGGTTGTTCGTCTCCATTGATGGATGTGATTTCTTTTCCTCCTCTGCCCGATATGGATGGTTTAAAGGTGTTTCTTTGCGAGGTTGCGACTGCGGAGGTGGGTAAAGGCGGCGGTATCTCTTCCCGTCCTCTAATACGGGAAATTGTGTCAACTCTTTCTGAAAGGCTGTGCCACTCGTACTTCCGGTTTCATCTCTTTCCGCGGTTTGCCGGGGCTTCTTAATGAGGGCTAACGATGCTCGTGTTTCGGCCATGTTGATCTCGGCATACTCCTGTTATAGGGTCGATGAATCGACTTCATCTTCTAGTTTTTCTTCTCTTTCTTTTGCTAACCGTCGGATGTCGGTCCTTAGCAATCTATGGCATCCTCTAGTGGCCTTTTCACTTTGATCTCGTAGTTGTCTCGTGACGGTTGTTGAACTTCCTTTCCGGGAGTCCCCTTTATTGCGGTAGCCGCTTTCTTGGTGAGTCTCTTGGCAGGCGAGATTTTCTTCTCGGGACATTGTTTTGGTCTTAGCTCGCCCGTGTGGAATTGGCCATGCCATCCTTCTTGCGACCGGAAGCCTAGGACCGGATGGTCTATCGGCTATGCTGGAAGGTGGTATCCTCCACAATTTGCGGACTTGATACAATAACGGGTGAAGCGCTTTTATCTTCTTCTTTGGTTTCTCTGTGGCGACAACATGCTGTTGCGGTTCGAGGCGGGATTTAGTTGGCACCCGTCCCATCCCTTCTTAAGATTTAAACACGGGGCATCTTTCTTTCTTTGCCAATCTTCCCCATCACAGCTTGCGATCGAGCGAAATGGCGTAGTCTTATCCCTTTTCCTTTTGTAATTTTGTGGCTTGTAGTCGGGGATAATGCGGCGCGTCCTACGGACATCCTCTTCATCTGATGCGGCAAGAGAGGTGAAACCTGCTCCCTTCTAACGGAGGTATATACTCGGGCGAGTTCTTCTCTTTCCTCGGGGAATTTCTTCTAGAAAAGCAACTTCGGCGGCTTTTGCTTTCTCGATCTTGGTGATCTTTACGCCTGTTCTCCTTTGAGTTCGAGTTAGGGGTGCAACTCTTGAAGTGGACCCAATCTCAAAAATGGATGGTATTGTAGCAAAATTTGTACCCTCCATGGTGACGGGCTCATCTGATTTCTGGATTTCATCGCCCGGTTTAGCGAATGTTGGACGGTGGGGATAGAGACAACGATCCTCTACTGACGATAATACTCCTTTCGTGGGACCCTTTGCGGGGGATGGAATTCTTGAGTCGATTTCAGGTTGAACTCAATTACGGGTTTCTTAGTTTACGACACTTTGTCCATTAGTGTGAAGAAAGTGACATCGGCGAACTTGATATACGTATTCTTGAATCCTTGTCCGAAACGGATGATTCCATTGTCGGGCGGCTCATCGTTGTGAACGGCAAGTCCGATCCGTTGGTGAAGGAGAAGATTAACTTTAGAGTCATTTTTGCGGGACAGGTCCCGGATGTCGAGTCCGAATTATACTTCCTTTTATCGTAAAAGTTTAGGATGAAAAGAAAAGGTACGAACACATTTTCGTTTATCTTAGTGTATTTGTGGTTTTAGAAGAGATTGTTTTATTAGCGGGTTCGTTTGTTAGAAACAAAACGATTAAAGGGAAAAAAAGGTTACGAAAAGGTGAAGGACCCGATTAAATTGGAAAAGGAAGAAAGTCTCACAAGCTTCTGTTGACCCGAAGGACCGCTCTAGCCTTTATTGGGGGGTTCGCCCCACCTCAGAAAAGAGGTAAAAGAGTTTGAGAACCTCTCGCTTTGTTTAGGGGTGTTTAAACGGTGGCTCCTAAATCGAGAGGATTTAGCTATGTAGTTCAAGACGAAATGAACGGGGTATTCCAACGGAAGGATGGTAGTTTGTTCCACTAGGGACAGCGGTACACTGCGGACATGAAAGCGAAACCATCTAATCGAAATGGAGAGGAACCGGGGTCGGGTTCGATCCCGGCGGAGTCGCCCGGCGGTTGTCGGCATATTTTTGGTTATGGGTTTTATTTTGAAAAAGGGGTCGCCTAGAGAAGTTGTCGGCGAATTTTAAATTTTAAATTTAATTTAAATATATATATAATCTAGAGGTAGCCTTTGATTTTGAAAATAACTTTAAATTTGAAAGTTTTGAATATGAAATCAATGATCTCATCTAAATAGTTTATATAAACGAGCACCGCACCACAACCCGTGTATTTATTCAGAATAGACACCTTTGCTTGAGGATGGGGCTCGATTAAATAAACTAAAAGATTTCAGACATCCGTTTGGTGCTGCGAACCAATTTTATAAGCCGGCATGAGTTCCCTGTTTAATATAAAGAAAGTAAACGGGGTTTATATTCTACAGGTTCTTAAAGTTCCTTGCAAGGGCTGGCCTGGTTAATTACATCTTAAATGACGGAATCTTTTAAGAAAACTCTCGATAATGATTAGTTGTTTTGCTTTGAGGAATTTGAAGTTTAAAGTTTTTGAAGGATTGGATTTTTAAAATTTGAAATGGGGCTTAGCTCAGGTCGGAGCAGTTTATTTTAAGAATCAAAGAAGAAGTAGAAGAAGGGCGAGGATCAAGAAGAATCTTGACAACTGAGCTATCCTATTGTTTGGTTTAGATTTAGGGTTATTTAATGTTGCAATGTTTACCCGATTTATTTAATTAGGACTTATATTTGTATGACATGATCATACGAACGGCTAGAAAATGTGAGGGTTTATGTCGTACCAAACGACTACCTCGGAATCTGGGCAGGTTAGGGCTTAATTTGCATAACATGATTGTGATACTGGCCTAAAGGTTGAGGATTTATGTTGCCATGGCGAAACTACCTCGATGTCCTATGGCTTGGTTATTTAATTCTAATAAAGTTTTCTTTGAAGTAGATCGAGTTTTGTAACGTGTGATTGCGTCTTTGCACCTGTGCTCAGCTCCTTGTTATTACGAGAGGTTTAGTTTTAGAAGGTGAAAATTAGGGGGATGAAGAAAAGTGTCTTGGTTTTAGAGAAAATCTTAAAATCGAGTGTTTTTATTATTTTAATTAAACAAAATCTTAAAGTTGTTTAAATGAGCTGATTAAGATCTCTTGGTTTCGTCATCCAGACACGAATCTTTCATCAATTCACTTGAATTCGAATAAATTTGCTAAAATGTTAAGTGAATGAGTTCCACACTTTCATTTAGGCTGAGAAATCTCGTTAGCAACTCGTAGGTTACATCATCCGGTATTCCCGATCATTAATAGACGATGAATTTAGTTACAATTGTAGTTTTGTTTTGTTTGTGATTAAATTTTGAGTTGACTTATATTTTGAATATTGTGGCGATGATTTTTATCTTGTGGTGATTTTTTATTTAGTTTTGGTTTTCGGTTCGGGGTATCTAAAGGTTTTGGTTTTCATGCAAACAAGAAAAAGTAAAGTCGTTATGTAGTAAATTGCGATAAAGTAAATCGCAATAAAATAAAAGCGTGCACAGGTTTCCCGTCATTCAAAGTTTGCACTTAAAACATATGTTAAAACATTTAAATGTTCCCCCCCCCCCCCCCCCCAGCAGAGAGAGTATACACTGCAAATTAAAAAAAAAAAAAAAAATAGGGAACGGTTTGGTTGTCTACCAAATTCCCCAATCATATAACTAGTCGTCTCATGACGTCTAGGTTCTTGGTTTGGTTTTAAGGATGATTTCTTCAAAGAACAATTAAATTAATTGTTCTTAAACATCTTGACATATTGAAAGTTCTTGGGTGAGTTAAACATCTTTAATCCTGCAGGATCTTTGAGTCCAGTGAATTTAGTTGCACATGTGAATTAATCATCAAGGAGCTTAGTTAAACTTTGCCTCTTGCTCGGTGAACTTGGGTATTTGATTTCTTTGATGAATGATGACATCTCATTTAATACTGTATTCAAGAGTTATAATAATTAAAGCCTTTAGGGAAACTGAGGATTGGTTTATTGAGAATTTTAATCACTGTAAAGTTAAAGTTTGACTTAATGATTTAAAGTGATTGATTTAATTATGGGGTTTTAATTAATAATTTTAAGTTTGGAATAGTGTTGGTATTTTAAATCCAATTTAAATCTTTACACTTTCAATTATCTTGGTATTTCAGTTAATGTTTATGTTTTAAATTAACTTAGATAGAAAGAGGTGTTGAAATTATTGATATGTTTGATTTAACTCTTAATGATTTCATTTGAGTTTGTTGTTAAGTGATTTTAATTTAATTTAATTTAATTTAATTTAAATTTTAATTTAATTTAATCTAATTTTAATTGAATTTAATTTAATTTTTTAATTTAATTTAACTTTAATTTAGTTTAATTTTAGTTTCAATATTTTAAATTTAATTTATTTTAATTGTTAAGGTGTTAATTTAATTTAATTTAAACTTTGACTTGACTTAATTTAATTTGTTTAATTTAACTCAATATTTTAAATTTGATTTTAATTATTATTTTTAATTTTAAGAACTAGATATTATTGGGCTTGTTTATTTGAGTTTTTAAGTAAAGAATAAATGTCATATTTAATAATATATTTTATTTTAATAATCCAATTTTAAATATATTCTTTCCAAAATTTAAGTTATTTAATTAATTAGAGTTTCATTTTAATATTTTCAAAGTGTTTAATGGGTTTCTATCCCTTAATTTCACTATGTTTCGATGTCAAGAGAAAATTAAAATCAAAATATTTTACCCTCATTTTGATTAAACCTAATGTTTTAATTAAAGGTTAAAAATCTTAATTACCTTTATGCCTTTTAGGCCTATTTATTTCATAACTCACTAAATTGAGCTCAAATGAATTTGAAATTTTTATCTCACTTCATTCATATGTCAATTAAGATATTAGAGGAGAAAATGTGATGTTTCTGACTTTAATTTTATTTATATAATTATTTTTAGTAGAAAATAGGGGTTCTCGAAAATTCAACCTGCTAACATGACCAAGGTAAAGTTTCTATCCTTAAGAAAAATTATGGGATGTTTCTAATGACTAGAGAACCACTTAGACCAATTTTTGTAATTTTTTGAATTATATTTTTTTTATTATAATTATTTTGATTTTTAGATTATTAATTAATTTTAAAATAAAATAAAAATTGAAAAATAGAGTTTATATTTTTATTAAATTTCTATGTATAGAATTAAGAAATAAATTTTATATTTTAATTCTTTTTTGATTTATTAGAATTATTTTAGTGAAAAGGTTGGAAAATTCATTTTTTAATATTAAGAATTACATTAAGCCTTTAAAATTCGATATCTTATCACAGGTACTAGGAAAAATATTTGGTTTGTTCCTAAGTGATTAGAATTAAATGATATTTTGTAGTTTTAATATTTTTGTTATTTTTATTATTTTTTAATTAGTAAAATATTAAAATATTGTGAAAAATCAACTTTTTTAGAAAGTTCCAACTTTAATTTTCCTAAACTCCCACTTCATTTGAGAGAAGCTCCAAGCCAAGTTTTGTGAATTTTTTGAAAAGTATTTTTGGAGTTATGAATTTTAAAGTTCCATTTTGCTTATGAGGCTTAATCAGTCCATTTGGTGGGGTTAATGGAAGTCGATTGATTTGAAATTTTATGTAAGGTTCCTGCGACCCTAAAGAAACAGTGGAGAATTGTTTTGAAGTCGATTTGGTGTGTGGTTATCGCTTAATTAATTCAAATTCAATTTTAGGTATTTAGAACATAGTGGAGTTATTCTTAATGAATGAGCACAACCTAATTATCTAGAGAGTCTCCTGGTCTCAAAACATCACAAATTTTCCTAGAATTTATTTTAGAACATGCTAATTATTGGAATTAAAATACACAAAATAGTGACGTAAACATGAAAAATACATAAATTTCGAAAAGTAGAGATGACCTACGAACTTGCTTGAAAAATTCGGGGAATGTTCGAGATCGAGAGGCTTAAAAAGCCGTCTCATGCCATGGTGGGTATGCATGCAAATGGAGAATCAAAACAATGGAAATAGTAAATAAATTATTAGAAATAAAATATAAGTAAATTAAACAGTTTTAACTACTTCGTTATTCTCTCTTGTTATTTTGACGAAGTATTTTTATTTTATTCTTGTGATTTTTCTATGCGAAGATATGAATTTTTGAAGTTCAGGGTATTTAAATAATTCAAAAATACCTTTAATTTCCTACTTATCCAGGCTGGCCGCATCATCCTATGGCGGATCGAAAGCTTGTAGCGCATCGCTATGATTCGGCGTCGTCATCGAGCTCGGCGCTCCGAGGGCTGCGGTTCGCGTAACATTGTGCGCTCGGCTTGATCTCGACCATCCACTCGATACACGCGCGATCCAACGGCTTCACGGTCATTGTCTACCGGCGGGTGTGCGCTGGCGGCCGTCCACACTCGAGCCACAATATCTCTCGATTCGATGGATTTTGAGTTCTTATACTACATCGATTCGTCTTGAAGAAACCAAACACATATACGGTTTATAAGCTATGAAATTGAACCAAAAAAATGGAGAGTTCTTTGGAAGCTTGGGAGGGGAAGAACTGAGTCATTACCTTTGCTCGAGAGAAGTGACTTCGATGCGAGGGTTGTGTGCCTTCGATTGAGTCACGACGAAGCTCTAGATGAAGTCCACGGCTGCAGGAAATTGTCGAAACAGAAAGTGACGAGCCGATCACAAAGCTTGGAGGTGAGCGATGGTGGCACAGTGAGGGGCACTGTTGCAGGGAACTTCTCATAGCAGTGCAGTGAAGGTGTAGGGTCAATCGATTTGACGATTGGCTGTGTAGTGAAGTGTCTATTTTTTGGTGGATTTTATTAGAGAAATTGTTTCTGTTAATGGGGTTTAGGGCAAAGGAACAGGGATCAAGCACTTTCTAGGTTAGGAGAAGGTCTGGAGAAATTTTGTGAAGTGTAAAGGTACGGTTAAATCACCTTGTTTGGCAGGGGTGAGTGGGTTTAAATAGAGGTGTTGGAGGGCTTCCCGGGGGCGATTGGAGGCTTGGATCAGCTTGCTCGGAAGCGAGGAAGAAAAGGCGCAATGGCCATTTAGGTTGGGACAAGTCAGCTAATTCAAATTAAATTTTGATTCAAAATTAAGCCTCTCGGCACAATTGGTTTTACGGCGGTAGTAATTGGTGGCCCAGGCAGGGCATAGGTCGCTCGAGTTGGGAGGTCGATCTGAGTTTTGTGCTATGATTGGCATTGAACATGTCAAAAGGAGTTGGATTGAAATGGCATGGGGAGAAGGTTATTTTGGGTTCAAATGGATCAACTTCATGGTTTGGGCTTGGTGCACCGACCCGAGAGCTGATTTGGTGAAAAGGTTCATTTGGGTCGGCCGAAGGAGATGGTATTGTCTCGATCAAAGTTAGGTGGCTAACTTGGTTTAATGTGTATCATGGATGAGTTAAGGAAGCAGAGGAAGCTTAAGAAAGGGCCCTCATTTTCCATAAATGACATGGTGAGTATCAAAACTCTCATGGCTTTATATGTGACATAAATATTTCATATTTAAAGCTTCTGTGGATTGAGGTTGGTTTGTTTCATGAAAAAGGATTTTAAAGTTTTGGTATTTAGGGGGTAATTTGGAATGTACCTTGATTTGGAATGGCTAGATTATTGATTTAGGACTTAGGGATGATTTTAATTAAAGGTATGATGGAGAAGAATTTGTCATGTGGGCTTTGGATTGATTTTGGGCTCTTTTGAAATCATTTTGGATGGGCTTTTAAAGTGGTTTAGGGAAGTGGGCTTTTGGATTTAAAGTAAATTTAGGATGAAAATTTTTTAAAGGATTGTGCCAAATAAATGTTTCAATTTGTTTAGGCATGTGACATGAGTGATTTGAAACAAGTTTAAAGTGATTTTGAATTGAATTGGGTTGAATTTGGAGTTTTTTTTTTTTTTTTGGTAAAGGGGCGGGAGTGGAGCCCCAGAATTGGGCTAACTTGGGCTACGGTTGAGCTAATGTTGGATTTGATGTAAAATTAATGTTGGGAAATGTTTATGGGAGTGTTACAAGAGGTTTTCAACTTTCGTTGGGCTCTAATTTTAGGTTGGGCCCATTTGGGTTAGGTTTGGGCTTAGGTCGATTTAAGGGATTTTGGTTTTGGGTTAGGTTTGGGTGGAGTTTAAGTTCAAATTTTGGGAAAATGGAAGTTAGTGTTTTGTTTATGGGATGTTAGGAAGGTTTAGAAAAATTTGAAAGTAGGTGGAGTTGAATTGGGTTGGTTTGGGCTAGGTTTAGGTCATGGGTCGAAAATTGGGCCTTAAGCCCCAAATTGGAATTGGGCCCAAATGTCAATCAAATTGGACTTGGATTTGGTCTAAATTGATATTGGGGATATTTAATTGAAGTTTAGATTTGTATTGGACTGAAATTGAGGTCGGTGGGGTGGTTTGGTTTGACATTGGGTTCACTTGGGTTAAAAATGGGTCGAATTGGGGGTTTTGGTAAAGTGGGGTAAATTGGCAAAATTCTGACCCATGGTATAGTTAGACAAAATGAAATTGGAAATATTTGGGATTTTCTGGAATTTCTAAGAATTTTTTTAAATTTTTGGATTTTTTTTTTTGGTAAAAGGGTATTTTGGTATTTTTGGGGGGTTTTAGGGGTATTTTTGGAAATTTTGGTATTTTTGGCCAAAGATGGTCAATTTGAGTGGTGGGAAGTGTTTAGTGTTGATTTTGAGGGATCTTGGGTAATTTAGGTAACTGCAATTTTGGAATTAGGTTTGAGGGTATTTGGTAGGTTTGGCGGGTGTAGGGGCCACGGGGTCGAAATTGAAATTTTGAAAAAAGAAGATTGATCAAGTGTGAGTAAAATTGAATCATTTTGGTTGAGCCTTGAAGCACGTAATCGCCCATGCCACTGAGCCATGAGAGGACTCGTTGAGGTATTCGGTATGTTGCAACCTGCTTAGCTAGGGGCTTAGGGGTTAAGGACCATCTATATGAATTACTACATGAGTCGAAGTCGAGTTGGGTGAGTGTGGTTTTAAGACATGGAATGTGTGTGAGAGTGTAGTGTATGTGAGAAATCCCGGCCCTCGCCCAGGACCGAGTAATCCGGGGTATTCCTAAGGCGAAGTCACATGGGAACTCATCCTTTAAAGCCTCATTTGATTTCAACCCTACAGGTGATTAGGGGTCTACAATCAAGCTTGTGGGGTTTGCGAGGAGGTTAAGTAGTTTGAATTTCTAAATGGTGGGTTTTCTTTCTAATTAATAAGATTAGTCGAAAGGACGAACTGAGCTAGATCTGAGAGTACGAGAAGCCAAAAGACCTCACCAAAGAATTGAGGTCATGAGCTATATGCGGATTGTTTGAGTGAAGTGCAAATAAATAGGAGAAAGTCTTATTTATTAGGTGTAAAATTAATTAGTTTTTAGGCGTGACGAGACTAAATTCTAATAATTTGGTTTATTGAAAGGTAACGGGTCGGCTGGTAGGGCAGCCCAATAGCCACCCTTGGACATCTAGTAGTGTGAGCTTTGGAATTAACCCATTCCTCTTAATAAGCCATCAAAGGCAACTATAGATTAGTCAATGTTCTTTACCCTGGACCAAAGGGTAAAGAATAGGAATGCTCAATTTGGCACAATACCGCCAATCTTAATCACAAAGATAATTAAATACATAGTGCTTGGATTAGTTAAAAAAAGAGAAAGTCATTTTTATACTTGCATAGAATTTTAATTACTACTTACTGCTTCTTTTTTTTAGTAAAATTGTTATTTAAATATATATATTTAAAAAAAAAGAGACGGTATATATGTTGCATAAGAAAATTTCAAAATATTACTTAAATTTCTTACTTTTATTTCCCTTTATCCGTAAGGATCGATAACGAGACTCAGCTAGAGCCGTATTAGCAGACGGTACGTATGTTCTTGCGTTTAAAATTGTGAATTTTACAATAAATAAATCTAACTATAAAATTATAAAAGTAAACCTCGCGCATCGGTTTGAAGCCCATTTGCCAGGAATTAAATATTCTAAAAAGTGGTATCAAATTCTTGTATTTTAAAGCATATATAAAGTCGCATCACATCAGCTTAGCACAGAAATCACTTATCGAATCACAACACAATTACAAGTAGTTTAATTCTTAATGTAAAGAAAAACATATTCAATTACTATTTCTTCCAAAGTACGTTTTAGACTCTAATAAGTTAAACTAACCACAAAGGTTAAATTTATATAGTTCGGTTGTAAGAAAGGTCTTCCTCCTTGATCATAGTAATTGATTATTGTGAAATATATCATTGATACGAATGTATGGTGCCAAATAAGACATTCACATTCTTTACCCATGTTACCACTAATATAAAGAACATTGGTTAATCTTAAGTTTAGTTCCAAAATCTCTTGGTTAAGTGGGAGGATACTAGCTCTCACTCCAAGGCTCACTCCTTCGTCGAAGGTACAACTCTCGCTTATGTTTATATACATTAGGACCGATCAAGTTTCGGCGTATCGGCTACGAAATCTTAGATTCTCATCATCAAAAGTATATTTTCTATTTATTTGCACTCCAATCCCCATGAACTAAGTCTCATTCAGGGACATTGAATGTGACCTTCACTTTTTGTTGTGGAACTCATAATCCTTTTGAAACATATGTTTCACGTAAGTTTAACAATTAAGTGCTTGAATCAGTAAATGAAGTTCTAAGTGAAAAGGTCATCACAAATTCTCCATAATAAATCAGCACATCATTTCTATTTCCACAACATTAACATCGCATGAAAATAGAAAAGACAAAGAAATCTCTTAGAACTCGCAGGAAAAGATGATGGCTGTGGATTTTATATAAAAATATTAATCTGGAAACAGATTAAAATAAAGACGACATGTGGAAACTCTTTGAGCGAATCTCAAGGAATTCCTTTGACTCCTCTTCTTTCTTCACAATAACACACAATTCTCTCTTTAGATTAGTAAGGAAGAAGAAATCTCTCACTTTCCTTCTTCTCTCACACTCCTTAGAAGAGAAAAAATAAAACCTTACTTCCTACACAAAATGGAAAGAAACTCTCTCTAAAACAAGCTCTAAACTCTTCTCTTCCTTTCTTCCCCCTTTCAGGCTTTTCTCCGAATGTGTTGAGTCCAGGTGTAGATTCCAGAGTTCTCGAAGCAACCTTTAATCCGGCCAAATACATTGAATCTAGTTCAAATCTGGGATGAGGAGCTGTCGGCTGGTGGACGTAGTTCGGTGCATTATTCGGCTAAAACATCGTAACTCTACGTAAGCGGCTCTGTCCAGACGTTGGTGACAGCGGCAGATTTCGATGTAGTTGATAAAATACACTTTTTCCCTTTTTGTTCAAAATTTGCTCCTTTTTGCTTCCTTTTTGCTCCAAAACCTAAATCTCATTGGCAGCTACATGAAATCATGAAAATTACCTTTCTTTAAAGTGCAGTATCATCAAAAACAGGTATGAAATGGATAGTAAAAAGCGATCAAATTTATAGTGGATCAAGAGACATCAAACTTAACTATTACTTGTCCTCAAGTAATTTTAGTTAATATATAAAATTATGATTTACGGTAATGAACTTTCTTTCTAGAATACCATAATTTTGATTCAGATAAGTACAATAGTAAAATTTTCAGAAAGATCTTTGAATAATTCAAGTAAATTCTGTAGGTATAAGAATATTAAGAGTTCTAGCCTTCGATTCATTTAAAAATGGTACATGGGTGTCTATATTAAGACGCAAAGGTTCATGAAAAGTTATGAGGAACACTACTAGTAAGGATGCTAACCCACACACATACAGTTCGGGAAAGTAATTAAGTTTTTTCCTTTATGTAGGTCAGTGAAGCTAATTTTTTATTAGGCATCTCCTGAATTCTCATCACTTCTCTTTTTCTTTTCTTTTCTTTTGCTTTTTTGTTTTTCTTTCTTTTTCTTTTCTTTTCTTTTCGGTGAGGATACGTATCTTGGATAGTCTTTAATAATTTTGAACTTCACCCTTCCACTAAATTTGAAACTTACCACATTCCTTTACCATATAGTCATTTCTTTAGCTTATTAATGATTCATGTCATGAGTCCTCGATCATTTCATATCACATAAAATTTTAAGATTCTTAATATTCGAACTACGGTTTTCTTACATTGAATAGTTGACTATGATCCTGTTCTCTTATACTAAATATGTTATCCTACAATGTTACTTTCATTGTAGTCTTTCATTAAACTTTATAAAATACTTAAATAGAATCAAAATATAGTTATCTAAAATTGAGTTCTATTACAGGAAATCATGTAACTAACTTTAAAAATATTTTTAAACGAGAACAATTAACAGTTTATGCTTTCCCTCCCCTAAACTTAAATTTTTGAATATAATTAACATGGAAGAGAGAAAAGATATAAATATATAACTTTCATTACCACCAAATATAATTGGGCTTTTCATTACCTTTGAATTTAAGCGAGGTTTTTCTTCATAAAATAGAACGGTAGGCCTAAAATAATTAAGAAGCGTTTCTATACACAAATATGGGTTAGAAATTTATAAAGGAGTTTAAAAATATTTAATATAAATAGTGCACATAACATTAACATCCAACTGTTACTATTACATATTAAACCATCAAACCAAACATATAAAAACTTTACTATCCACATCACATACATCATAAATCAACGAATGAAACTCACTACAGTACATCGAAATGCATATAACATCACAGATACAAATCATAAGGAGTCTCAAGTACATCAAAAATTCAAATAAAAAAAACACTGAAAAATAAAAATACACAAACCACGAATCTTCATCCTCTGCAAGAGCTCCACCATCATCAGGTTCTTCAGGCTGGTATGGAGTATACTTTGTGTAAGTAGGAAATACAGCACTAGTGTCTCCCCTGAAAAAATCTCATTTGTGAGCCATGATAAGCTATCTCATATTATCTCTATCATACTTAATAATCATCATTTATCTTGTTCCTTACTTCTAGTCCCTCGACTCTAGTGTTCAACCTTTCCAACTGATCCATAACATCGAGCGAGAGTAGGCTCCGATGTGAATTAGTGCATCATGACTAGAAGAAGGCTCATCGGATTTCTTACTTCATTTCCTTCTACATGGGCTTCATAGGTTTTGATTTAGTTTAGTAATAGGCTTCGGAGGGATGGACTACCTCTGTGTTATCTTCAATCACTACTCTGATTGAATGCGAAACATGAATGGACAGGGTGTCTAGTCTCTATGATATATACTTTTGACACAAAATACTATTATGAATAATAGGCTTGATATTTATATTTTTCATGTTCTAAATACGATGGTCGGAATAGCTCACATCACGGTAACATCTTTGTGATGGTTAGTGAGCAACGATCTTGCGAAATAGAGCCGGGTTTTCGACCACCGGGATTCAAAGCGAGAAAGGGAGATTAACTTTTAATCTTTGCTTAATCTTCCATTCCCCTTTCCATCATTCAAAAAGTTCACAATCATATCCAATGCTTCATTTATGACGGAAAATTTTCTTATTCATAGAAAAAGGTGCTCTTAACTAATAAAATACATTTATCTTTGAGAGGTGAATTGACCAATTTTGTCCATACGAATCGGGAATGTATTCACTCTCAAAAATAATATAGATTTGCAAAAAAACTCTCGAACAATACCAAGCTTTGCATCGGCGATGGCTCTTGAGAAAATCTCCCATTGACGATTAGCAATCAGTTCTTCAAGCATACCTTTAGGATTTTCAAAGGCTCTCTCATGAATACATTTCTTATTGCTAAGAAACGTACTAAAGTGGGAATAAGCCTTAAGATTCACAAATTTTCTTTCAACATATTCAAGTTTCCTCTTTACACCCAAGCTAGTCTTAGAGCCATTTGTCTAAAAATACCAAATTTTCTAAATCCAATTTAAAATTACAATCTGATGGACTCCCGAGTGAAATTTAAAAAAGATAAGAACTCGAAAATACATGAAAAATCTCCAAAATTTCTCAAAAAAACTTTAAAATTTCAAATCTTCCTAATGTAGAAGATTTCCACGGTCAAAATTAAAAAATTTTAGGTTAAAGTGTAGCTCTTACCAGAGAAGATGAAATCCGAACTTTTCTGACTACTAAATTGCTTCAAATCTAAATGCTAGTAAGCCCTAGGTGCGAAAATAGACCTTGGATAGAGGTTAAAGATGTTGGTTTCGACAAAAGGAGGGTCCCAGTGTTAAATCACAAAAATTTGGAGTTTCGGGCATTTTTCCCATTCGAGCGCTGTCTGGCGATAGTAGCAACGCCGTTCGGCGCATTATTCTACTAAAATGGCAAAAATCTCTGACATTTGGCACTGTTTGGCGCTGGTGACAGTGTCGTTCAGCGCCAGTTTAAAAACTAGGCTTCCAACTTTCTTTTTCAATTTCAATCCTTTCAAGCTCGCTCCAACTTCTAAACAGTCTAATTATGCATTGAATATCTTCCTAAAGCCTTGGCAAATGATATTTTTAACACAAACAACACATAACATTAATTTCATATATAAAATCAGGTTTGAGACATATACACATAACACTAAACATTGTCCATCAATCCATATATAATCTTAAATTCGGCGTCACACATAACCACAACACAATAACGCTGAAAAGTAAACAAACAAGCATGTCCAAATATAACAATCAAGCCAAATAAAGCAAAGAAAAGCAAATTAATCTGATACACAAACACATAAATATAATAATCAAGTTTTCATTCTTCCTCCAAACTATCATCAATTCTAAGATCTCTCATTGATTAAGCATGAACAAATAAGTTATAGAAATGGACGAAACGGAAATTCTTCAGCAAAATCCTCTTTAATCCATCCTTTTCTTTCATCGTCGTGTGAGCTTCCTTGAATGTCACATAATGATCAAAATGCTCCTTCATTCTCTAATCCAGATGATCAAAGAAATCAGAAAGATTGTTGATTGCAATCATCAGATGTTGAACTTTCTTCTCCAATTTATTAATTTTCTTCAAGATAATCTCTGAACTTTCAGGAAAATAAGGAGGAATAGGTGTTGACCTTTGAGATGGTTGATCTTCGATGATGGTCATGTCATTCATATCACCAACTACCTGGTTACTATATGCATCTTCTGTGTCTATAGGCTTCCAAGGTAGAAGTACTCTTTCTCATTTCTCATATGGCACTTGTGATTGACTACAAAGGAGAAATATGGTAGAAGGATTTCAGTTATTACTTTGATCCATGAACGATCAATCCCAAAAGCAATTTAACAATTATCGAACCAACATCAATAGACATCCCTATTTGAATACAATAATTCAGAATATCACACTCCTTAGCTACCTTACTGGTTCTCATTGTTGGGAGCAATTTTGCACATATAAAGTAATGTAAGAGTTTCGACGTAGGATGTAACAACGTGGTCGAGAAACTTACATACCTGTTATATTTTATCTCCCATTCATCACTTTCATATATCATTCATATTGTCCTTCGTCGGGGCAAAATTCGAATAGTAGCAAATTGGCACATTCTCAATCATGTATAAATCATTAATATTTGCAGGAGTAAATGTGATAAATCTCCCTCACACATAGACAGATCCTTGGTTGATTCCATGAAGATTTGCATAAAACTCCTTCACAACTGGAACAACTACAGAGGTAGTAGTATAATACAATACTTCCCAACGTCTCTAAATAGTAATTTTATCAATTTTATTCGTAAGAGAATTCATACATTGATTCAGAAAGCCTCAATCCTTAATCAACCTCATTTTTGATATATTTTTGTTGAATAGCCGCTGTGCCTCAGAACATATGAACTTTCTATGGTTGAACACTTGAAACCTTTGAGTTTCCATCGAGTCAGAATCCATTTGGACAAGAATTTGGGTCTTCCTCTTCGTTCCTTTGGCGGTTCCTACATCTAGGGAGGTTTTAGGAGTTAATGGAGGATTTACCACAGAAGAACCACGAAACTCGGAAATTTAAAGACGAAAATGGTTTACGAGCAGTCGTATTTGTCAGGCTTCTTGATAACGACGACATTCGACACTATTTCAAATTTCGCCAAACTTCACTTCGTTCAAATTTTTCTAAATTTCGATTTGATTCATTTCTTAGATGTTATTAATGATAATTAATGAATAATAAGACTTAATTAAGTAACAAAAACACAAATAACATATAAAATAAAGCAAACACTCGAAATAGCGTAGGTTGCGTCCCACAACGCTTGGTTAACGTCGTCGGCCCGACATAACTTTCGATTCTTCGAGTGGATCCAACATTAAAACCTCTTTAAAAATTAGGTCTATTGCCTTCAAAATATGGTTTAATCTTTGGACATTAACATTGAATATTCTTCAGTTTTGGGTCTTCCATAATTACGACTCCAAATTGATATACTTTTATGACAATGAAAGGTCTTGTCCATCCATATTTTAGTTTCCGAGGAAATAATTTCAATATTGTATTGTATAATAAAAATTTTGTCCTGGTTCAAATTCCTTATTGACAATCTTCCGATCTTTTATATTTTCTTCTTTATTTTATATTATCAATTATAATTCATTTCACAGTTCTTGGTCATTCGTGCAATACATCTCTTCTCACCAGCATTTCTTAAATTAAAATTCAATTTCTTTATCATCCAATATGCTTTATATTCTAATTTAACTAGCAAGTAACAAATTTTTCCAAAGATTAATCTGTAAGGAGACATTCCTATAAGAGTTTTATAAAACTTTGTATACGCTTCATGATATCTAATCTAGTAGACCAATCCAATTTCTCAGGATTAATGAATTTCTCTTAAATTTGTTTAATTTCATGATTAGATAACCTTGCTAAACCATTAGTTTGAGGATGATAAGCTGTAGAGATTCTATGCATAATTTTATATTTTCCTGGAAATCTCAGGCTCCAGTTATTCTTGAAACGGGATCCTCATCGATGATGATTACTCTGAGCATTCCATATCTTTGTAAAAATATTTTCATTAAAAACCTCGAAACACTTTTAGCATCGCACCTAGGTAAATTTATTGCCTTAATCCATTTTGAAACATAATCAACAACAATTAGTATATATATATTTCCAAATGAAGGCATAAATGGCCCCATAAAATCTAATCCCCATGCATAAAAAATTTCGACTTCCAAAGTAAAAGTAGGAGGCATTTCATTTCTTCTATATATATTGCCTATTCTCTAACATCGATCATAAGTTTGGATAAATCTATAAATATCACTGAAAAGTGTAGGCCAATAAAATCCAGTTAGAAGGAAATGCTTATGTGTAGTTACATCGATTACGAAATGCTCCTCCATATTTAGAATCATGACATTCTTGAATAATTTCTTTAGTTTCTTCATAAGACACAAATCTCCTAATAATAAGATCTTTACATTGCTTTTACAGATAAGGATCATCCCAGAAATAAAATTTAGCATCATGCTTAAATTTTTTGTTGTTGCATTGTTAAATCGAATTGGTAAAATATTACTAACGATGTAGTTCACAATATCGGCATACCACGGTAAATTTCCTTCAATAATATTATATAATTGCTCATCAGAAAATGTTCATTAATTTTTCTTCTCAAAATCCAAATTAGGTTGTTCAGAATCTAGATAAATGATATTGTTGATTATTGATCCCTTTTCTATTAACGATCTCAAAATCAAATTCTTGCATTAAAAGCATCCATCGAATTAGTCTTGGTTTTGCATCCTTCTTTTGCATTAAGTATTTAATAGTAGAATGATCAATATGCACTATACATTTAGCTCCAATTAAGTAAGATCTAAATTTTTCAAAAGCATATACAATCGCTAATAACTCTCTTACAGTAGTAGTGTAATTAATTTGAGCATTACTAAGAGTCTTACTAGCATAGTATATAACTTTAAAACATTTTGTCATGTCTTTACCCTAAAACAACTCCAATAGCCTAATCGCTAGCATCATACATTAATTCCAATGGTTTCTCCCTGTCAGGTGAAACTCTTATAGGGGCAGGAATTAGTTTTTCTTTCAATAGATCGAAAGCTTTTAAGCATTCATTGTTAAAATCAAACTTCCTATCTTTTCAAAAGTTGGCATAGAGAGACTTAGTAATTTTGAAAAATCTTTAATATATCACCTGTAGAATCTTACATGTCCCAAAAGCTTCTTACCATCATAGGTTGTTGGAGGTGATAATTTTTCTATAACTTAAATTTTTGCGGGATGCAACTTCCATGCCGTATTTAGATATTTATGTCAAACACGATTCCTCCTGCCAACCATAAATTGACACTTTTCTCAGTTTTATGACTAAATTTGTTCTTTCACATACCTCTAAAAATTTTCTAAATTTAGTAGGCATGCATCAAATGAATCTCGAAATGCGGGGAAATCATCCATAAACACTTCTATTTAATCATCAATTAATTTGCTAAATATGGATTTCATACATCTTTGAAATGTTGCAGGTGCATTATATAATCCAAAGGGCATTCTTCTAAAAGCTAAAGTCCAAAAGTGCTAGTAAATGTAGTCTTCTCTTGATCCTCAGGAGCAATAAGTATTTGGTAATAACACGTATATCCATCTGACAGTAGTACTTGTGTCAAACAATTTTGTCTAGCATTTGGTCTAAAAATGGTAAAGGAAAGTGATCTTTTATGGTAGTGGCATTTAATTTTCTATAATCAATACATATTCGCCAACCAGTGACTTGTCTTGTCGATATAATTTCATTTTGATCATTTATGTTAACAACTACTCCTTCTTTCTTAGGAACCTGATGAATTGGGCTTACCCAGAACAACATCAGAAATATGATATATAATTCCAGCATCTAACCACTTTAAAATCTCTTTTTTAACTACTTCTTTCATTATTGGGTTCAGTCTTTTTTGTGGATCAACTATAGGTTTGTGTTTTTCATCCAATAAAATTTTGTGCATACAAATCGAAGGACTAATTCCTTTAATATCAGCTGAGGACCAACCAAAAGTCTTTTTGTATCTTTTTAAAGCGTCCAATAATTTTTGTTCTTAATATTCATTTAAATTCAAAAATATAATGACAGGTAAAGTAGATGATTCTCCTAAAAACATGTACTTTAAATGATTAGGAAGAATTTTCAGATCAAGTTCAGGGGGTTTAATGATAAATGGAATTAAAATCTTATCTCCATTTTCCATAGTATCCAATCATTCAAATTTTTCCTGAACAAATTCTAACTTATCATTCTTCATATCATCCAAATCATCTTCATTTCACTTTCATACTCATCCTCACATTCCAGTTTTCTTCGAATACTTCTTTAAAATGATCTTCTCTCAGATAATCGCATACTTCCATTCGATAACACTCATCATCTTTTTTCAGTTGAAGGGTATTTCATAGATTTCAGAATGTTGAAAGTTATACTCTTAGTCATTAACTCTCATAGTTAATTCTCCTTTTTAAACATCGATCATAGCTCTCCCGGTAGTAAGAATGGTCTTCCCAAAAATAATTGGAATTTCTTTATCTTACTCCATATCTAATTCAATAAAGTCCACAAGAAAGATAAATTTATCCACCTTTACTAATACATCTTCCACAACTCCTTTAGGTAAATGATAGAACGATCAGCTAGTTGAAGAGTCATAGATGTAGGTGAAATTTCTCCTATTCCCTATCTTTTGAAAGTTGATAAAGGCATAAGATTAATCTTTTAGCTCTGACTCACATAAAGCTCTTCCAAAAATTTCTACTTTATAGCACACGGGATAGTGAAACTGCAAGATTAACATGTTTTCGAGCTTTTTGAATAGTGCATTACGCTCACCGTTAAGTGCAACAATCTCGTGGTCTTTAAACTCTCTTTTCTTTTTAAGTATATCCTTCATAATCTTTGCATAATCGGGCATACCTTTCTGATAGCCCCGATAAAAGGCATATTTATCATAAATTTCTTAAAAATTTCTAAAAATTTTGCAAATCTATTATCCCCGTTCTGTTTCTTTAGACTTTAAGGAAAAGGAGGTGGTGGTTTATCAACAGTTATCTTCATTGGTTCTAGCGGATACTCGTTTGGATATATATTTTTAGAACCTTTCTTTATGTTCACTTCCTCTTTTTCAACTTCGACTTATTTTTAAACTCTTGGTTCCAATTCTCTTCCACTCCTTAATTGAATAGACTTAATTTGCTCTTTGTTTTGATCTTTTGGGTTGATCTTAACATTGTTATGAAAGATTCCCGAAGGTCGCCCATTAAGTGCGGTAAAGATATGTCCTGTTGATTCTGATATTTTCATTGCAACGTTTTGAGCTTGAATTTGATTACCCATATTCAAAATCATTTCTTTAGTAGACAACTTCTTTTCTTTAAATTGTTGATTACTATTAAAACCAAGAGGATAAGAAGGTTTATAATTGGTATTTCCATGGTTGTTTAGATTTCCAACTGGATTCATAGGATTGTTTCCCCATTGCGGGTTAACAACAATATTGTTGTTATTCCAGTTGAAGTTCGGATAGTTCATCAAACTAGGATTACAATAGTCTGAATAAGGATTATTGGCTTGAACATTTATAGAATTCGAGGTTTCATAAGATATTTGAGAGACTTTCATATCTGATGAATTTTCTTAACGTTGAAAGTGTTAGAGAATAATTCGTTGTATTGATCTAGTTTCTTAGAAAGTGCGGTAATTTGAGAGACCATCATAGTTATCACATTAGAATCATGAATACTAACTACTCTCTTAAGTTTACCCGCTGAGGCGATTAAAATTATTAGTAGCCGTCTCTTGATTAATGAATATGCTTCCTTGAGTTTTGACATTAATGATCAACGACGGTAGCATCGATAATCGATCTCAAAGATCCCACTAATTAATTATAAAAGGTTTGAATTCTTAACCAATCTGGTAAAGCATGGTGTGGATACTTTCTTAGATGATCTTTAAATCTTTCCTAAGCTTCATATATGATTTCTCAAAAATGTTGACTAAAAGATGTGATATCATTCCTCAACTTAGCACTCTTAGAAGGAGGAAAATATTTTGACAGTAATTTTTGTGAAAGCTCTCCCCATGTTCTAATAAATCCATGTGCTAACGAATTTAACCACGCCTTAGCTTTATCCCTTAGTGAAAAGGAAAATTCTAAAGCAAACATCATTTGATACTCAATAAATGTTAAAAGTAGCACACAGTTCTAGAAAACTAGCAATATGTAAATTAGGATATTCATTAAGTGTTCCACCAAATTAATTATTCTGTACAATTTGGATAATAGCAGGTTTAAGCTCAAATCAACATCAAGATTTTGAATAGTTAAGTGAATTTCATCTGCTGTTGGATAACCATAATCTCTTAAAGGTCTTGGTATATTTTTGTTCCATTGTTTAAGTTGTTCGCCATCTTGTGTGGATTTGTAGATTGTTTTTATCGTTTTCAATTTTTTCTATTAGTACGCTCTAATTCAGAATCGTAAGGCACTAAACTTATAGATCTGATACTACGCATGCAAAGGCAATAAAACACACTAACGATAGCAGAGACACACACAATTATGACTTGCAATTCAAATATAAGATTTTAAATACTACAAAAGTAAACTTAAAAAATTACCCTTTTTTTTACCTTGCCTCCCTGACAACTGTGCCAAAAATTTGCTGCGATTTTTAAAATTTGCAAAAAATAATGAACTCAGATTTAGATTTATATATTGATTTAGTTTAATAATGAGTCACACAATTAACGAAAATATGCGTAATACGACCGTAATACGGGGCTACAGTGGAGTCTGGGAGATGGAAATCATTGAGGGAGGCTTTGCAATTTTTATGGCTTAGCATAGAAATCACTTATCGAATCACATCACAAATGCAAGTAGTTTAATTCTTATTGTAATGACAAGCAGTTGATTACTATTTCTTGAAAGTACGTTCTAGAATGCAACAGTTAAGTAACACGAGTAAATTTATAACAAAGTTCAGTTGTAAGAAAGAATCTTCCTCCTTTCCAATCATAACGTGATGATTATTGTGACATAGATCAGTGATACAAATGCATTATGCCAAATAGAAGCATTCATATTCTTTACCCATTATTTCGGCGTATAAGGGCATTGTTTAATCCTAAGTTTAGTCACTTAAATACGTAGTTGGGGCGGGAGGAATCTTGGGTCTCACTCCGAGCTCCCCACATCCCTTCATCTAAAAATTAACTCTTGCTTCACTTTCTAAACATTAGGACCCAATTGAGGATTTACGACCTTTTCACTGCGAAATCTTAGTTCTGCGCTTCATCAGTATATTTCCACTGTTATTTGCACTCAATTCTCATGAACTACGTCTCTCATTCATGGACATTGAATGTGACCTTCACTTTGTTGTAGAACTCATAATCCTTCCAGAATATATGTTTCCCGACAAAGTTTTAACAATTCGGTGGCAGTACGAAGTAAATGAAGTTACAGTAAAAAGGTCATCTGGAATTCTTCATAATAAATCAACACATCATTTCCATTTCACAACATCAACACATCACATGAAAAGGAGAAAGACAAAGAAATCTACTCAAGACTCATGAGAAAAAGATGAGAAAACATGGATTTTATATATAAAAACAACATCATACGAAACGAGTAAAGTAAAGACAACATGCGAACTCTTCCCAAAACGGAAATCTCGGAATTCCTTTGACTCCTCTTCTTTCTTCACAACAACACACAATTCTCTCTTTAGATTTGTAAGGAGAAGAAATTTCTCACTTTCCTTCTTCTCTCACACTGCGAAGGAAAACACAAAAAACAGCTTCCTACGTAAAATAGAAAGAAGCTCTCTCTAAACTCACAAAATCTTCTCTTCCTTTCTTCCCCAAACAAAGACTTGGCTCCAAAAGTGTTTAAATTCGGCCAAACTGAATTCCAAGATTTACCTACGAGCAACCCTTCGAAATCCGGCCAGATACATTGAATCCTAGTTTAAAATTAGGATGGGGCGGCGCTCGGCCCAGGTAGGATCGTTCGGTGCATTATTAAAGAATATCATAACTCTCTGTAAGTAGTCTTTGTCAGGCGCTAGTGACGGTGTTGTTCGGTGCTGGTTCGATAAAATGCACTTTTTTGTCCCTTTTTGCTCCAAATTTACTCCTTTCGCTTCGTTTGCTCTAAAGGCTAAATCATTGTAGAAACATGAAATCATAAAAAATACCTTTCTTTAAAAATTATTATCATCAAAAACAGGTATGAAATGGATAGTAAAAAACTATCGATTTTTCGGTGGATCGACCGCTCGAAGGTGAATGAGTCATGGAAGAAAATCATACCTACGATAGCGACGGCTACGACACGATTAAGAGTATAATAAAAAATAATAGATCCAATGTCTAAAGGCTTTCCCTACTGAATACAATGGTTTAGAATAGCTTTTTCTCCTGTAATTTCACTGACAAGTCTTGAAGGCAATAACTTAGATGAGATAAAGTAATGCCATGCCTTATAAGTGGCATTCAACTTAGAGACTTGAAAATTTACTCTTCTTAGATGAGTCAAGTAATTTCATTTGTTATCTTCCACAAACCTCTTCCATCAATAAGAAAAGACATTATCTCATCTAACTCTCCCTCAAAAGGATGATAATTGACATAAAAATAAAACAACTTAGGAGGCAATCGGTAAAAAATTCAAATTACCGCTGGCGAAAAATCTACGTGCTAACCTTTAACATTCACCAAATTATCTTATGCTGCTGGCAAGTTTGCATAAAACTATCTCACTACAGAACAACATCAACAGTGGAGAAGCAACATTAATTTTCCCAATTTCTTATAGCAATCATCTCCTCCAAATATTTTCTCTGGCTGCTTCAACACTCATTATGGAATCAATTTATTCAGATAAATCGTCGACTGCTCAATCCTCTTCCTACAGAAATGCAACAAATTTGTTGGAATCAAATCTCACCTTCTCTCTTAATCACTTCGACATTGAAGCCATCTCTGAAACTTCATAAAAATTCACCATAAATTTTAAAATCAAACTAAAATTGCTAACTTAACTTCCAAAGGCAATTTCACTTAAATGCGGCAATTTCTCGTATTTTTCTTCAAATTTTCACCGAATAGTGATTTTCGGATTTTTACATAATGTACTCGAAATACGAGAGTGGCGTAAATGTTTGCTTAGGACAAGTGCTCATACCTTAAGGAATTCAAATCCAACAAATTTTGTTGAAATCGTCTCTTAAATGATCCAACTTAGTGTACAGGCTCCTTTTCACGAAATCGGATTTTAACTACAAAAAAAACGAGTTTTCGAGAACCGGTGACTATGCGCGGAGCATTCATCGCATGGCAGTACGACGCAGCGCGATGGTTTGGCGCTTGGCCATGTCTGAGATTTTGACAATTTATTTAATTTCCTTAAAACACTTAGGTATTCCTTTAGTCACTTTAAATAATTATTTCTTCCTAATAAGCCTTAATACTCCAAAATTACACTAAAATTTCCATCGATTCCAAAGCAAATTTCACATAAACAGGAAACTTATATTTCATTAATAACAAACCACACTGTATCTGAACTAAATTTCTATCCGAACACCTTGAATTAAATTCCACGATACATAGGTTGATAACTCGAATCATTAAACATGAATACATCATTAAGATGTAATAAACATCGAATAAAATGCATTAAAACACAAACATAAATCACGAACTAAAACACTAAACATAGAAAACCAAATCACGAAGTAGCAATTTAATTTGATCTTAAATTAGGCGGAATATATCGAGAATCACGCTTTTTAAATAACACTTGAGGTTTAACACTTACTCCTGCTAACACTATGCAGAAAACAGTAACAATTAATAAAACTACAATTACTTCTAACAACTTTGAAGATAAAATTAATTAACAGACACACTAAACTAAGTATTGTGGGCAAATTTTTAGGTTAGGTGTCTTATTTGAAAAGGGGGTCGCCTACAGAAATTGTCGGCGAATTTTTATATTTTAAATTTAATTTAAATATATATATAGTTTAAAAGATAACATTTGATTTTGAAAGTAATTTTAAGTTTAAAAGTTTTAAGACATGAAATCAAACCGATCTCACATCCCAAATAGTTTATATAAATGAGCATCGCACCACACACCGTGTATCTATCCCGAAGAATAGACACACTGCTTAAAGATGGGGCTTGATTAAATAAACTAGGAGATTTGTGACATCCGCTTGGTCTGCGAACCAATTATATAAGCTGACAAGTTCCTCTGCTTAATATAAATGAATTAAGCAGGGTTTATATTACCTGGGTTCTTAAAGTTCCCTATAAGGGCAAGCCCCTATAGTTAATTACATCTTAAATGACGGGAATCATTTAAGAAAACTCTCAATTATGATCAGTGGTTTTTCTCTCAAGAATTTCAAAGTTTAAGGTTTTCAAAGGACTAGATTTTGGAAATTCGAAAGGGAATGACACAAAATTTGGAGCAATTTATTTTTGAGAATCCAAAGGAAGAGAAATAGGAGAAGCTGAGGATCCAAGAAGAATCTTGGCAACTTCCTAAACTATTCTATTGTTTGGCTTAGATTTGAGAAAATCCTAATATTATCTGATATTTCAATCTTGCCAATTTTAGTTAATTAGGACTTATATTCGTATGACATTATCATACAATCAGCCTCGAAGATGTGAGGGTTTATGTCGTACCGAACGATCACCCCAGAGTCCTAAGACCGGTTAGGGCTTAATTTACATGATATGATCATGCTAATGCCTAATGAAGAGTTGAGGATTTATGTTGCACTAGGCAAACTACCTCGAAATCCTATGGTTATGGTTATTTAATTCTAAGAAAGTTTAGCTGAAGTAGATCCGAGTTTTACTGATGACGATGGCCGTGCTGCCCACCATGCTCCGAGCTCCTTGTTGTTGCAGAGGTTTAGTTTTAAAAGTCATAAATCAGGAGATGAGAGAAGTGTTTTGGTTTAGAGAAAATCATAAAATTCAAGTGTTTTTAATATTTTAATTAAAACAAATCTTAAAGTTGATTAAACAGAACCGATTAAGATCCCACGGTTCCATCATCCCGGCACTGTTATTTTCATCGAATTCACTTAGTCCAGATGAATTTGCTAAACTCAACTGAATGAGTTCCACACCTTCATTTAGACCGTGGGAAATCCCGTTAGCAACACGTGGGTTACATCATCCGAGGTATTTCCGATCATTCAATGAGATGTTTTAATTTAGTTGCAATTGTAGTTTTATGTTCTGTTTGTGATTAAATTTTGAGTTGATTTATATTTTGGAATGTTGTGGCAGTGATTTTTATCTTGTAATTACTTTTAATTTAGTTTTGGTTTCAGTTCAGGGACTATCCTAAAGGTTTTGGTTTTCATGCAAGAAAAGTACAGTAAATTGCAATAAAGTAAATTACAATAAAATAAAAGCGTACCTGGAGGGTCTTCCCGTCATCCCAAGCTGCACTTAAAACACATGTTAAGGCATTTAAATATTCCAACAAGTACCTAGGTAAAACTAAGGGAAAGGTTTTGGTTGTCTACTAAAGTCCTAATCCTATAACTAGTCATCTCCTATGACGTCTAGGTTCTTGTGTTTTGGTTTAAAGACGATTTTCTTCACCAAAGAATAATTAAATTCAATTGTTCTTATAAACATCCTATCATATTGAGGAAGTGCTTAAGACCAATCTTAAACATCTTTTCAATATCTCTAGGATTGTTTTAAGTCCAAGAGAATTTAATTATTCAAGTGAATTAATCATCCGGGAGTTTAAGTTTTGTTCTTTTTGCTCAGTGAACTATGACATTTGAATATCCTATAAGTGAGGTAACAATTCACTTGACACCTCATTTAAGAATTATAATAATAAGAGTTTTAAAAAGGGCAAATCAAATTATTAAATACTTTGATGATTTAAACTTAATGATTTAATTTTAATTTTGATTTAATTATAGAAAATTAGTTTAAGTTTGGAATAGTGTTCAAGTTACTTTAGACTTAATTCTTAATGATTTCATTTAGGTTTGTTATTAAATGATTTTAATTTAATTAAATTTAATTTAATTTTAATTTTAATTTAATTTAATTTGATTTAATTTAGCTTCAATTTGATTTTAATTTAATTCAATTTAATTTAATCTTTTTTTTAATTCAATTTAATTTTATTTTCATTTATTTTAATTTCAATTTAATTTAATTTTAACTTAAATTTTAATTTAATTTAATTTGACTTTTTTTATTTTAATTTAATTTTAATTTAATTTAATTTCAATTTAACTTAATTTAACTTAAATTTCAATTTTAATTTAATTTAATTTCAATTTTAATTTAATTGAGATTATTCTTTTAATTTTCTTTTTAAGTATTATTGAAGTGATTTATTTAGGGATTTTTAAATTAAAGAATAAATATTTTCTTAAATAATATCCCTACTTTAATAATTTCAATTTTCCATTAATCTTCCAAATTTGATTAATTAATTAATTAAGGTTTACTTTAATTATTCTTAAAATGATTGGTGGGTTCTTACCCTTAACCATTTAAGTTTCAATCATCCAAAATCAGTTTAAATCAAATATTTTACCCTCCCCTTTTTGATTAATCCTAAAATTTTAATTAAAGGTTAAAAATCTAAATTACCATTTTGCCCTCCAAGCTTAATAATTTTACAACTCACTAAATTAAGCTCAAATGAAATTAAAATTTTTGTGTGACCTCACTTACATGTCAATTAAGACATTAGAAGAGAAAATGTGATTTTTTTGTATTTAATTTATTTATGTGATTATTTTTTTATGAAAAATAGGGATTTTCAAGGAAAATTCAATAACATGACCAAGGAAATGTTTCTGTCTTTAAAAAAATTATGGGATATTCCTAACGACAAGAGGACCATTTGGACCAATTTTGGTGATTTTTAGAATTATATTTTATTTATTAGAATTATTTTGAATTTTGGAGTATTAATTAATTTTAAAAAAAATTAAAGTTGAAAAATAGATTTTATATTTTTATTAAATCTCTCTGACCTCAAGGAGTTCAGAGAAATAAATTTTATATTTTTCTGATTTTTCTTTGATTTAATAGAATTATTTTAGTGAAAATGTTGGAAAATACATTTTTTAATATTAAAAATTACATTAAGCCTTTAAAATTCAATATCTTACCCTAGGGACTTAGAAAAAATATTTGGTTTGTTCCTAAACTATTAGGAGTCAAAATGTGACATTTTGGTGATTTTTAATATTTTTATGATTTTTATTATTTTTTAATTATTAAAAATATTAAAATAATGATAAAAATCAACTTTTTAGAAAATTACAATTTTAATTTTCCTAAGTTCCTCTAATATCAGAGAAGCTCCAAAACTATTTTTGTGAATTTTTGAAAAGTATTTTGTGAGTTATAAATTTTTAAAGTTTAATTTTACCCATTTTGCTTAAGAGGCTTAATCAACCCATTTGGTAGGGTTAATCAAGTACAATTGGTTTCAAATTTTTATGGGGTGTTCTTCTATCCCTAGAGGACAGTGTAGAATTGTTTTAAGTTAATTTAATGAATGGTTAACCCTAATTAATTAAAGTTCAATTTTGGGTGTTTAGGCCAATTAGGGTTGTTCAAAGTGAATTAACTCAAAAATTATTTTTCCTAGGTCCCTCTGGTCACAAGTAACATCACCAAATTTTCCTAGAATTTATTTCTCAACATGCTAATTACTGGAATTAAAATACTCAAAACAGTAACATGAACTTGAAAAATCAATAACTTCTCATAAGGATGGCCTTTGACCTTGGAAAATTCAGGGAATGTTCCCAAGTTCAGAGGCTTCAAAAGCCCTATGGTCTCATGCCATGATGAATTGCCTATGAAAATGGAGAATTGAAACAATGTAGTGAGTAAATAAATCATTAAAAATAAAATACATAATGAAATTACTTTATTTATTTTCCACATTATTCTCCCCTGTTCACTGAGCAAGAGGGTATTTTTATTTCATTTTTAGGATTTTTCTACACAAAGTTATGAATTTTTGAAGTTCTGGGAATTAAATAAATAGAAAAAAGCCTATTTTCCTACTTATCCACGCGGCGCCGCGTCAACCTCGGCAGCTCCGAAGGGGGTGCGTGTTGCGCTGTAATTGGCCGCCGCCATCTGAATCAGCAGTCCCGGGACCCACCTTTCACGCAACATGTTCTGGTCCGACGTGATCCAAGCCGTCCATCCGATACACGCGCGATCCAACGGCTCCCAGTCATCGTCTACTACTGGTGCGAACCCGTGACCGTAGACCTTCTAACCCTAATTTCTCACTCGGTTCTCAACGGATTTATGTGTTCTTATGCTCTATGGATTCGTCTTGAAGAGACGAACACATCCATACGGTAAACATGCACTGAAATTAACTCAAACTAAATGGAGAATCTCTGTAAGCTCGGGAGGAAGAGTGAGTCCATACCTTTGCTCGGAGAAGTGAAGCTTCAATCTGAGGGTTGTGTCACGTTCGATTGGGTCCAAGCAAGCTCCAGATGAAGTCCCTTAGCCTGGTGAATTGTCTAGGTATGATTTCGACCAAGCCCGATCAGAAAGCATGGAGGCTGGATGCAATGGCTGGCCTGGTGAGGGGGCTTTTGCTGGGAAACTTCTCCTCTTAGTCTGGTGAAGGTGTAGAGTCAATCAATTTGAAGATTGACTCACTGTGGTGAAGTGTCCTGATTTTGGGCTTGGATTTCAACTCTGAAATTGAGCTCACAGAGAGGAAATGGCAGAGGGATTTCAGTGGGGATCAAGTTCTCTATGTGTAGATAGTGGTCTGGGATGATTTTGGCAGGGTTTCAATAAGGTTTGGATCAGCACCTCTCTTGGCCGAGAGGAGGGGGTGTTTAAATAGGAGAGGCTGGAGGGCCTCCCAGGGGGGTTTAATTGTTGGGATCAGCTGCTCTGGTGAGGAGAAGAACAGCTGCAATGGCCATTTGAAGTGGGGCTGCTCAGCAAGGTGAAATTCCAAAATTTGGCTCCTCCCAAGGTTTCAGCCATGGTGTTTTCCGGCGATCCAGGCAGCTGGCCGGCAGGCATGGGTCACCCTCAAGTTCAGGTGGTCAGGGCTGGAGGTTTGTGCAGGCAATTGAGCTTTGCCATGTGTAAAGGGCTTGGATTAAAATGGCATGGGGGAGAGGCCATTTTGGCTTGACTTGGTCAAAGCCATGATTTTGGGTTAGGTTCACCTCCCCATGGCTGATTTGGGCTGAGGGAGGATCATTTGCATCAGCTAGAAAGGGGTGGTGAAGTCCCCATCTAAAGTGATGTGGCTAATCTTGGTTTAGTGTGTAACATGGAAGGGGTTAAAAAGCTTAATGAAGGTTTAAGGAAGGGGGCCCTCCTTTTGCTACTTTGGGTATGGTCACATGTCAAACATCCCATGGCTTTATATGGCTTGTACATGGCTTGTCTTTGGCTCACCTATGGCTTGGCAAGAGCTTAGTCAATTTCATAAAAAAGGATTTTGTGAATTTTGGCATTTTGATGGAAATTGTTATGAGGCTTGATTTGGAATTGTTTAATTGACAAATTACGACTTTAGGAATGATTTTAAATTGAATGTTTGATGAGGAAAAGTGTCATGTGGGCTTTAGATTGAATTGGGCTTTTGAATTTGGTGGAAATGGGCTTTTAGGAAGGTTTAAGGGAGTGGGCCTTTATGTTCAGCAATGGGCTTTTAGATAAAAGATTTTGTAAATGGCCATGCCAAATAAATGTTGGGTTTAGTTTAAGGATGTGTCTTGAATGATTTGATGAAAATTTGAGGTGGTTTGGAATTGAATTAGGTTGAATTTGGGTTTATTTGGTAAATGGGCCAATGTAGGTCAAATTGGGCTAACTTGGGCCAATGTTGGGCTAGGGTTGAAGTTGATGTAAAATTAATGTTGGAAAATTTTTATGGGAGTGTTTCAAAGAGGTTTTAACTTTGGTTGGGTTTTGGTTTTGGGACTTGGGCTTATTTGGGTTAGGTTTGGGTTTAGGTCAAAATTGGGCATTTTGGTTTTGGGTTGAATTTGAGTGGGGTTTGGGTCCAAATTTTGGGCAAATTATGTTAGTTTTTGTTTGTGGGGATGTTAGGGAAGGTTTAGAAAAGGTTTGGGGTCAATTGGAGTTGAATTGGTTTCGTTTGGGCTAAGTTTGGGTCATGGGTCCAAATTGGGCTTTAAGGTCAAAAGTGAGATTGGATTCAAATGTTAATCAAATTGGAGTTGGATTTGATCTAGATTAATATTGTGGATGTTAAATTGAAGTTTAGAATTGAATTGGACCAAAATTGGGGTCAATTGGGTAGATTTGGTTTGACATTGGGTTCACTTGGGTTAAGAATGAGCTAAATTGGGGGTTTTAGTAAAAGTGGGGTAAATTGACAAAATTGGCCCATGGTGTAGTTAGACAAAGTGAAATTGGGAATATTTAGGATTTTCTGGAATTTTCTAGGAATTTTTTGAATTTTGGGATTTTTTGGCTAAGAGGGGCATTTTGGGCATTTGGAGGGTATTGAGGGGTATTTTTGGAATTTTTGGTATTTTTGGCTATGGATGATCAATTTGATTGGTGAGGAAATGTTCAAGGTTAATTTTGGGTAATTTTGGGTGATTTGGAAATTTTGGAGGATTTGGGCGATTCTAGGGCTTTTGGTAGGCTTGATAGGTGTAGGGTCCCGGGGCCAAAAATTGAATTTTGGAATAATGAAGATTGATCAAATATGAGTGGAATGGAATCACTTTGATTGAGCCATGAAGCCATGTTAAGCCTATATGAGCCATGGGAGGACTCATTTGAGGCATTCACTATGTTGTTCCTAACCCTCTTAACCAGGGGCTTAGGGGTTAAGTTTCATCCATATGAATTACCTACATGGATCAAGGAGTCAAGTTGGGTATGGGTGTGGTTTTAGGATTTGGATTGTGTTTGTGACAGTGTAGAGTATGAGTGTAGTGAGTGTGTAAGTCGACCCTCACCGGACCGAGCCACCTGGGGTGGTCCTAAGGCCAAAGAGTCACTATGGGAACTCATCCTTTAAACCTTCACATTTGATTTCAACCCTCTAGGTGATTAGGGGTCTATAATCAAGCTTGTGAGGCTTGCAGGGAGGCAAGAAGTGGTTCAAATTTCTAAGGGATGGGTCCCAATTCTAGTCCTCTAAAATAGTCAAAGGAAAGCCTAAGGCTAGATCCTAAACACTAAAGAGGGAAGAGAAGACCTCATCAAAAATGAGGTAAACAAATGGACCCCCAATAGGTGTGGTGTGCTAACCAAGCACACCGCGCGTATTGGCGTTGACCGAAGAGATCAACAAAACCAACACAGATGTCCAAGTGACAAACTTAGGACGAAGTAGAAGAATTTTCGCTGGGGAGTATCAGGTAAATCTCCAAGACTGAAGATTCCAGGACTCTCGCTGGGGAAAAAGGAGGTGAATTTCAGATCACAAGATTTCAAGAGATTGGATCTTAGATTCGTTTCATTTTTTTATTTCAAGTTTTAATTATGAGTTTGAATTTTGGTTTGAGTTTCAATTTTGATTTTATGCGGAGAAAAGAGTAGGGCGGAGGCCTACCCGAATACATTTGTATGCTGAGAAGGAAGCGGGATCGAAACTATTCCGTATGTGTATGTTGAGAAGGATTAGGACTGAGCCTATCCCAAATGCTGAGGAGGAATAGGACAAAGCCTATCCGAAATGCAGAGTGCTTTAATTTCAATTTCTTGCTGAGAGGATGAAATTTTGAGATTGCTGAGAAAGGAGTAGGACTGTGCCTATCCCGAGTGCTGAGAATCGCTGAGAAGGGAGTAGGGCGGAAGCCTATACCAAATGCTGAGATTGCTGAGATGGGAGTAGGACGGAAGCCTATCCCGAATGCTGAGATTTGCTGAGATGGGAGTAGGGCGGAAGCCTATCCCGAATGCTGAGATTTGCTGAGATGGGAGTAGGGCGGAAGCCTATCCCGAATGCTGAGATTTGCTGAGATGGGAGTAGGGCGGAAGCCTATCCCGAATGCTGAGATTGTTGAGATGGGAGTAGGGCGGAAGCCTATCCCGAATGCTGAGATTTGCTGAGATGGGAGTAGGGCGGAAGCCTATCCCGAATGCCTATCCCGAATGCTGAGATTTCTGAGATGGGAGTAAGGCGGAAGCCTATCCCGAATGCTGAGGTTGCTGAGATGGGAGTAAGGCGGAAGCCTATCCCGAATGTCGAGATGGGAGTAGGGCGGAAGCCTATCCCGAATGTCGAGATTCTTGAGATGGGAGTAGGGCGGAAGCCTATCCCGAATGCTGAGATTGCTGAGATGGGAGTAGGACGGAAGCCTATCCCGAATGCTGAGATTTGCTGAGATGGGAGTAGGGCGGAAGCCTATCCCGAATGTTGAGATTTGCTGAAATGGGAGTAGGGCGGAAGAATGCTGAGATTTGCTGAGATGGGAGTAGGGCGGAAGCCTATCCTGAATGCTGGGATTTGCTGAGATGGGAGTAGGGCGGAAGCCTATCCCGAATGCCGAGATTTGCCGAGATGGGAGTAGGGCGGAAGCCTATCCCGAATGCTGAGATTCGCTGAGATGGGAGTAGAGCGGAAGCCTATCACGAATGCTGGGAGTAGGGCGGAAGCCTATCCCGAATGCTGAGATTTGCTGAGATGAGAGTAGGGCGGAAGCCTATCCCGAATGCTGAGATTTGCTGAGATGGGAGTAGGGTGAAAGCTTATCCCGAATGCTGAGATTTGCTGAGATGGGAGTAGGACGGAAGCCTATCCCGAATGCTGATATTTTGTTTATGCAGTGGTTGTGAAAATTTTTGTTGATATTTGATTTATGCTATGACTATGAAGAATTTTACTGAGATTTGGATTATGCTGAGATCGAAATGAGATATGAAAGTGTTCCATATCAAAGTCTGATTACTTGGCGAAGGGTACGAACCTATGCCATCCGAATCAAATTGAAGATTCCTCGTAATTTTGAAATCATCCCGAGAGAGGGTTTCAGAGGAGATCTGAAGTAGATCTTGATTTGAAGAAGGATGGGAGGATTTGAAAAGATGGACGTAAACTGGAATTCAATTTGAGCTTTAGATTTGTTTTGTTTGTTCTTTAACTATCCCATTTTTTTGGTTTATTTGGTGTTCATGTGGATTTGAAATTCTTTTTAATGTTTGGATTTTTATGGATTAGAGTTATTATTTATTTCCTTTTTCTTTTTTGTTCTTTGTTCGAATTTCATTTAACTTTAATGGCGTTTCCCAGTCAATTTGCACAGAAAGAGGTGAAGGCAAAATGTGACATGGCCACTTTCATTCCAATCTTGTTGAAGATATATCATACAACTTGATCTGAAATATTTTTCGTACAATCCATGACTCAAAACGAACTATGTATGATTCTTGTTGATCCATCCAAAAAGTATCTGTTAAATCCATGTCTAAATAATGAGATACACGGTCAATAACATCACCTTCCAAGCCATCCTTGGCAGGAATGCCGCATGGATGTGCATTGGAGGTGTGCTATTTCCCATGTAACTCACAGCTCGTAGGGCCGGAGACTCTCCAATTCTGGATCTGGCTAGAAGTGGTAAGGCGCCTTTCTGTCGTCCATCTTTCTAAAAGTGACAGAGATCCGCTCCACTGGTACTCCCGATATACAATGTTTTGCAATGTCTGCTCCATTTCCTTGTAATATCATGACGGAACCTGCCGGAAGTGGTATCTCCACCGGCCCTCGGAACTTACCCGGGCCTGCTATCCGGAGGTCAGATCCGAACATGATATTGCATTGGTTGACGAACGAAACTGTGCAGAAAGGTCTGACAAAGTCATGGTGGTCTATGTGTGGAGGTATGCGGTCGCCCTTCTGATAAATGTTGATGATGCAACTGTTGGGTATGCAGTCTGCTGCGAGTACCCTCCACGTTATCATTCTTTTCACCATTCTTTTAATTAGTCTCGGCATTGGATCCACCTCACCGTGACGGAGTATCCCTGGTGGATTTCCTTTTCTGTCCTCTACGAAGTTATAACAACATCTGCATTGTATTGTGACTCTTCCTTTCCCTGACATCCATTTTCGGGGTTCCGAATAAGTCTTTTCTCTCAGACGGCCTGCTCGACCCACCTTCTGAAGTTCTAAAATGTAATCCACAATCTGTTGTTGCTTGTACTCTGAGAATACACCTGTGTGTAACTCGAGGCCTTCCAAAATGTTGATTCTTCTGCCTCTAATCCTTTCAAAGTATTCGAAAGTCTTCTTCTCAACATTTTGCATTCTTTCTAGTTCATATTACGGGATGATCTGCAAGTGACGAGGCCTAGTAACGTATTGCGGGATGTATGGCTCAATCCCGTCACGTTCTCCTGCATACCTTGGCTCCTCGGGGATTGTCTCTATCGGGACATCCTCCGGGGTTGCTTCCGCAACAAGGTTCTTTAGATATGGTATCTCTATCCGGCGTCGAGGCGATATGTCTGCCCTTCTTGGCACTTCTCCGATCTGTTCTGATTCTCTCGGCGTTGACTTTCTTCTTTCTGGTTCCTGCCGAACCAGTATCTTTGAAATGTGTGTGTCTGTGAAGGTGGATGTTTCCTCGTGTTGATCTGCTGCAAGTTTAGTCAACATCTTGCGGATACGGCGATTCTTATTCCTTCTTTGAGTAGCAGTGAGCGTAGCTCTCCTCACTTCTTGAATTTCTGCGGGCGCAGCGCTGACGAGCTTGCCCTCTGCCGTGGCAACTACTGACTTGATTTTCTTGCTTTCCTCGGTGTTTGTCTTTCTTTTTTTGTTGCTGGATTGGCAGCTTGGACCACCCATCTTCATTACTGTTTGGCTATGAAGCTCCTCTCGGTCCACTGGGACCCAGTCATTTTCTTCATACTGTAGGCTGGCTGGTGTGAAGTCAGAATCAATTTCTATCACTGCTCCATCCTTCACCCTCTTTTCATCGAGTGCAAGACTCACGCCATTTTTAAAGTTTAGGACCAACCGCCCGTTCGACATTTCCTCGCAAAGAAGACAAGGAAAGGATCAGGGGTTGTACTAAGAACAAGAACATTAAGAAAGTATTTATCACTGAAGATTTTTATTCACTTATTCCAATTTTAATTTTTAAGGAAAGTAGGAAAAGATAAAGAAAGATCAGGAAAAAGATTTGATTTGAAAGGAAGGGTAAAACTTTATTATTATGATTTTCACATATTTTATTTTTAGTACATTTATTTTTTTTTATTTTATCCATTTTTATCTTTTTGGGTTCGGACTCAGTCACAAAGTGATTGCTTCACTCGTGTTTCTAGGGATAAGACTCTATTTTAGAGGCCACCCTTTGAAACATCAGGTTGCGTAATACTTCTTCAAATATCGTCCATTGATTGGAAGCAATTGTCGTTCTCCTTGGTAATTCACAAGTTGGTAGGAGCCTCCTGAGTAGACTGCCTCGACCACAAACGGCCCTTCCCAAGTCGGTTCAAATTTGCCTCCTATCTTGCGATGTGCAAGAATAGGTCTTTTGAGAACAAGAACTAAGTCACCAACTTTGAAAGTTCTCGGGCGGACCAGTTCATCATGGGCCTGGATCTTAGCTTGGTACAGTTCCAAATTTTGTTGCGCTGCAAGTCTTTTTCCTTCCAAGTTTTCCAGTTCTTCCAGTCGTAATCTGGCATTTTCTTCTGTAGTAATTTTATTTGCAACTGCAACCCTGAGTGATGGAAGCTGGACTTCCAATGGTAACACTGCCTCGGACCCGTATACTAAAGCATAAGGCGTAGACTGAGTAGGAGTCCTGAAAGTCATCCTGTAGGCCCATAAGGCTTCTAACAACTTCTCGTGCCAATTTCTCTTGTTGTCATCCAAAGTTTTCTTTAAAATTTGAACGAGAGTTTTATTAAAAGCCTCGGCCAAGCCGTTTGCTCTTGGGTAGTAGATTGTTGAGTATCGCCAATCGATTCCATGTCTTCTGACAAAATTGTTGATCTTTGTACTTCTAAATACGGACCCATCATCTGAAATGATTCTGCGCGGTACTCCGAAACGGTAGACGACTTGATTTTTGAAAAACTGTAGCACGTGGTGTGCCTTTACTTCTCTGAGTGGAACTGCTTCTGCCCATTTAGAAAAATAGTTTGTAGCTGCAAGGATGAAGCGATGTCCTCTTGAAGAAGGTGGTTCTATCGGACCCACTATATCTGTGCCCCAACACTCAAATGGCCACGATGCAATTGTCGCATGTAGCACATTTGGAGGTTGGTGTAGAACCACTCCGTGCACTTGGGACTGGTGACAACTCTTGGCGACTTTCATGCAGTCGGTCATCATCGAGGGCCAGTAATACCCTAGTCTTTTAATTTTCATTTTCATTTTCGGACCCGACTGATGAGCGCCACAAAGTCCTGAATGCACTTCTTTGACAATTTCACGAGCCTCGGACCCGTTCAGGCATCTTAACCACATTTGATCAAAAGACCTTCTGTATAATGTACTGTTTATTAATGCGTAAGACAGAGTTCTTTTCTTGATTTGATGAGCTAATGACTTATCGTCTGGTAATTTCCTTGTTTGCAGTAGTCTATTAGTGGCTGACGCCAATCTTCTGTGTTTTCCGTCACTGCTGCAACTGATTCCTCTGCTTTTTCTGATTTTTGTATCATATCCATGTCGAGCTGTGATAGGACATGTCGTCCTTGAACTAACACTTCAACTGACTCATCTTGTGAGCAGGCAAATTCTTTTGCAAGGTGAGCTAGCGCATCCGCGAGAGCATTTTCTCTTCTGGGGATCTTGTAGATTGTTACATTCGGAATTTGTTCCAACAGTTTCATGGCATACTGAAAGTATTGCTCGAGTCTTGGCTTTAAAATTCTGTATTGTCCGGCAACCTGTTGAATGATCAACTGAGAATCTCCGTAGATGTTGATATACGTTATTCCCATTTGAATGGTCAGTTCTAGTCCTGTTATGAGGGCTTCGTATTCTGCCTCGTTGTTTGTGCACGGCTCTGTTAAGTGGTAGGAGTATCTTAACATCCCCCGCTCCGGTGTTATAAAGATTAGTCCGATTCCTGCTTTACCGGGCACTATCGTTTGCAATTCTTTGTCTTTCTATGCTGAGGACGCTCCGTCGAAGTATAGTTCCCAACGTTGATCATCAGTGTCTTCTAGGCTCATTATTTGTTCGTCTGGCAAGTCGTCGTCGAGAGGCGAATCTGCCGGTAAAGGGTGTGCTGCAAGGAAATCAGCTAGAACTTGTCCTTTTACGGCACGAAGAGGAACGAAAGTTATGTCGAATTGCAATAGTATCATCGACCACCTGGCAAGTCTGCCAGAAAGTGTTGGACGGGTCATCAAATATTGCAACGGATTAACTTTCGAGATAAGGTTGACCTTATGAGAGAGCATGTAATGCCTGAGTTTCTGTGCGGCGAAGATCAGGGCCAAACAATGCTTCTCAATTGGAGGATACTTTACTTCCATCGGAATCAAACGACGGCTTAAGTGGTAGAGAGCATTTTCTTTTCCCTCATCATTGACCTGGGCTAGCAGGGCTCCAAGGGAGTCCTCTAGAGCCGTGGTATAAAGTATCAACGGTCTACCTGAGAATGGGGCTGCTAAGACAGGAGGTGTCATCAAGTATTGCTTAATGTCCTCGAAGGCCCGTTGGCATTTCTCTCCCCAAATGAATTTGACATCCTTTTTAACTAATGCCGAGAAGGGTTGACACCTACCTGACAAGTTCGAAATAAAGCGTCGAAGATATGCCAGCTTCCCTTGAAAGGATCGTAGCTGTTTTAAGGTTTTGGGAGGCGGCATCTCTAAGATAGCTTTAATCTTTTTCGGATCAATTTTGATTCCGCGATGTCAAACAACAAATCCTAAGAATTTCCCGGAGGTGACGCCGAAGGCGCATTTTAAGTGATTCATCTTAAGGTTGTATTGCCTCAGTCGCTCGAAAACAATTCTCAAATCATACAGGTGATTTTCCTTCAGTTTGCTTTTGACGACCACATCGTCCACGTAGCACTCGACTTGGTTGTGAATGAGATCATCAAAAATCTTTGTCATTGCTCTTTGGTATGTTGCTCCTGCGTTCTTTAGTCCGAATGGCATTACTGTGTAGCAATACACTCCAATTGGTGTTCTGAATGCCGTGAGCTTTTCGTCTTCTGGTGCCATCTTTATCTGGTTGTATCCTGAAGATCCATCCATGAAAGAGAATATTTCATGTGTCGAAGCGATGTCCATCATTAACTCTTGAATTGGTAGTGGAAATTCATCCTTTGGACACGCTTTGTTCAAGTCTCTGAAATCCACGCAGATTCTGATCTGACCATTCTTCTTCCTGACTGGTACCACATTGGCTAGCCAAGTAGGGTATTGTTCCTCACGGACAAATTTAGCGTCGATTAGCTTCTTAACTTCGGCTATTACTTGTTGTTCAATTTCCAAACGCATTTTTCCGGAAGCTTGTCGATCGGAACGAAGTAGGATCCACTCCTAGTCTGTGAACTGCGACTTCTGGTGCTAATCCTGGCATTTCATCGTAACTCCAAGCAAAACAGTCCTTGAATTCCATTAATAGCTCGATCATTTCCTCGGAATCTTCTTTATTGAGTAAGAAGCTAACAAAGGTTGGTCTAGGCTTTTCGCTAGTACCTAAGTTAACTTCCATTAACTCATCTGTTGTAGATTTGATTTCTTCTTCGAATTCTGCTGGAGCGTCTCCAATTTGCATATCTTCAATCTCTTCTTTAATTTCCAAGCAGTCTTCATTTGGTTCGCAAGTGACAACCAAACAAAATTCCGTATCGTCCATGTTTTGAATTGGGAGGCCGACCGGCATTATTCCATAATTTTTCGAAGTGTTGTGATCGGCCTTTTGTCCATTGTCGAGGTAAGACACCACGCTGAATTAAATTTTGAACACGGGGAGAGTACCACTCAAAAGGTAATTCCATTAATTCGGAAGAAGTGACATCTTCAAATTGTACATTGTTTTCGGTATTGGAAGAAGAAGTGCCACGGTAAAATTTGATTGGCTTTGCACCGCTCGCTATGTACTTCTTTTACCACCATACCCTCGATCTTATTAGATCGGATCGAGGTCGTGGTCATAGTGTGTACATAGTGGTTAATCTTCTCGTACATCGATTTGTATTCTTCGTTCTTCTCATCTTTGAGAGAAATCTTGAATTGTGGTTTCTTCTGGTTTATTGTAGCTGCTTCTATCTTGACTTTCTCTTCTTCCTCAAAGCTGTTCTCCCAATCAACGTTGATCATCGGCTTTTTCTGTCCAACTGTCTCAGTGTCTCTTCCACGACCTCGTCCCCGGCCTCGACCTCGGATGCGAGTTCTGGAGAAACCTTCAACATCTCACCGTAAGGGAGTGGTGAGTGACTGTTGGACTAGAACTTCAGGTTCTTCATTGTCTCGAATTTCTTTTGCCTCATTTGGCACGGTGTTTCTGGAGAAGATTGTTTTCTTCGGAGGTGCATAATAAGCTGAATTTTCATGGATTCCAATCTCATGTACGGAGAAAGGTTGCAAATCACCTTTAATGCACTGTTCTCCTCCTTCGTAGTATTTTATGCACTGATGCAGAGACGATGGTACCATCCGGTTTTCATGGATCCACGGCCGGCCCAGTAGAGCATTGAACGATGTCTCAGAGTCAATTATGTGGAATTTTGCGGTTGTCTTTGCTAAGTCACCGGTCTTCATCAACAGTGTTATTGATCCAAGGGCTCTTTCTCCTTTCTGGTTGAATCCTCTTAGTAACATCTTGTCCGCTTCAAGCTCGCGAGCATCAATTTCCAAGTATGCTAGCGTCCGAAGATTCATTATGTTGATTGACGCTCCTGGATCCACCAATACTGCGGAGAGCGTAAACTTTCCGATTGTGATCGAAATGTACAACGGTCGGTTGTGATCGAGCCGTCCCAAGTAGTAGATCATCGTCCGTGAAGGTAACACCTCGTCTGTTCCTTTAACGAGCAAACCTCGTCTAAGGAATCTCCGGCCATCTGAGCTAAACAAATTTATGGATCAAGTAAGGCCTTGATCAGAGCTTCCCTCATCTCTTTTGATAAGATGAGAGCGTCGTAGATGCTCTGTTTGGCAGGTAGTTTCCTAAGATGGGCTAGCACGTTATAGTCCACTTTGTTACCATGTGTTTCAGTTTCTTCCCGAATGGGCAATTCTTCTGTTGGGGTTGATTTTTCCTGAACAACCACCTGTTTTCCTTCGTCTCTTGGACCCATTCTCGGAGGTAGAACCTTTCCGCTCCTTAAGTTGACTTCTGTGACTTCTTCTGAATCGCAGTGCGAGTTTACTCGGTGTCTCCTTTTGAATCGGTATGACGAGTTCTTCCGGAGTTGCTTCGGAATCTGAAAGCTCTAACTCTATTGTGATTGGAGTTCCTTGGAATTCACAAATAGATTCATTGCTTGTTGAACTTTCGTAGCCTTCTTGGTGAATGTCTTCTTTATCATCGTGATTGTCGAGGTTGTGTATGATTTGAGAATTGTTAGTTGTATCGGAATATAGATTCGGATTAGATTGGTTGTCGTTAGTTACGTAATCGTTAGAAACAGTCAAAACGTAGCCAACGCCATAACTCTTATCATTATGAAATCCCGCTTGAGCGAGCAAATAATCATACAGAGTCAGAGGTTCGAGGAATTTTTCTTCTGATTCGGAAACAACCATCCTAGGATAAGCAGCCCCTAGTCTATCCTTGGGAGCCTCGGTCTTTTCTTCTTCTTTGATCTCCTTCTTTTTCTATGATCTTTTCTTCCGGGGCGGTTCTTCAATTGCAAGCGATAGCGCCGGCTCGACAGGTTTCAAACTCTGAATTGAAGCACGCGCCGAAGCGGTTTGGATGCGATCTAAAATTTTCTTTGATGACTTCGTCCAAGCGGTACTCCATCCATCATCGGTCTTGTAAGGGTCTATCGGAACAATGGGATCCATTGAAATAACATTGACAGATCCTCCTTTCTGGGATTCTTTCATGTATTCCTTTGGGATCGTTATGTTCCCTTTTCGGAGATTGTTGTCAAGCCAACTTTTGAAGGTGATGCAATCCTCTATCTTATGTCCAAGTATCTGGTGATAAGGGCAGTAGTTGGGATGGTCTTTCTTGTTGACTTCTTCTGGCTTCCTGGGTTATGGCAGTCGAAAATCAGAAGTCTTCATCAAACTGCGGAACATCTTTGGCACTGCCTCATTCTTGAATGAATACTCTTTGTTTATAAGCTCCTTTAACGTGCGCTGTGGGCGAGGCGGTTGCTCATATTGTTGAGTTGGTCGATAACCGGGTTGAGGTTGTTGGTAGTTCTGCCGAGGTCTGTTGATAGGCCAGGTTCTGCGTCTGCTCCGTTGTATTTGCATTGGCTGCTTGCCCTTATCGACTGCCGCGACGATCCCGAATTTCTTTTCAAATGTCTTCACAGACTTCTGTTTGTCTGTCTTATTGACGAAACTTAGTTTTTTCGCTTCCTCTTGCAAGCTTCCGGCCTTGCTTAACAACTTCTCGAAAGTCTTAATCGCAAATCCCTTAAGGAGAAGTGCTATCAGGCCGTGAATGCTTTTAAGCAAGATGCCGACTGCATGCTGCTCTTGTAGCTGTGGCTCACACTTCATGCTTAGATTTCTCCATCGAAGTATGTAGTCCACTAAAGTTTCATTTGGTTTATATTTCTCCACCACTAAGTCACCGATGGTGATATGGTGCTGAGCTCCGGCAAACCGTTTCACGAAAAGGTTTTCTAATTCTGAAAATGTCTTTACCGAACCGTTCGGTAACACTGCGTACTAATCGAAGGCGATCCCTGACAGGCTGCTGAAGAATTGTTAGAAGAGTAAGGCGTCACTTCCACCAGCGTTGCAACAACTAGCGCGAAAATGTGCAACATGCTGTCAAGGGTTTCCGGTACCATCAAAAGTCTTGAACAGAGGTGGTACGAAGCCTTTTGGGTATTGTATTGCATCAAATTCTTCGGGGTAAGGTCTACCGTCCGAATAGATGCTCCACTCTTAGAGTGTGCTAAGGCTTCTCGCACTCGCTTGTTCTACCATGTTCTTGATGTCCTTCTCCGGAATCATATTGCAGGTAGAATCTTTCTTCGGTCGATCATCTCCGTTAACGGATGTAATCTCTTTTCCTCCGTACGTAATATGAATAACTTCGGAGGCGTTTCTCTTGGGGGTTGAGCACGACTCGAAGAGTGGCTAGGGCTGCAGCCATCTCTTCCATCCTTTTTGCCATTTGGGAGATTGTATCATCTTTTTCTCGAAATTGTGCTCTTAATGCTTCCAGTTCATCTCTCTCCGCAGCTGTCGGGGCACCTTGCGAAGCTGACGATGCTCGTGTCTCAACCATGTTGATCTCCACATATTCGTCATCCATGAACTCCGACGAGTCAACTTCATCTCCAAACTTTTCTTCTCTTTCTCTTGCTAATCGTTGAATGTCGGTTCTTAGCTTTTCCATAGCATCTTCCAATGGTCTTTTTCGTGCGGTTTCGCAGTTATCATGCGATGGCTGTTGGGTTTCCTTCTTGGGAGTCCCCTTCATTGCAGTGGCGCTCTCTTCGGACTCGAGTCTCCTGACGAGACTTTCCTTTTCTGGTCGTTGTTTCGGTCTTAATTGGCCAGTAGTAGGACGCCATACCATCCTTCTAACAGCATATGGCCTAGGACCGGATGGTCTGTCGGTCGAATGCTCGGAAGGTGGTATCCTCCACGATCCGTAAACCCGAAACAACAACAGGTGGACTAGCCTTCATCTTCTTATTCGGCTTTTCTGTGGCGATAACGGGTTCTACTCGCGGTCCAAGACGGGACTTGGTTGGCACCCGCCCTATTCTTCTTAAAATCTCTGATACAGGACATCTCTCTTTCTTTGCTAACTTCTCTATCACAGTCTGTAGTCGGGCAAATGGTGTAACCCTAGCCCTTTTCTTTCTGCTGTCGCTATAGTATGCGGGTCGAGGTAATGTAGAAGCAATCTTGCGGACATTTTCCTCGTCAGCTGTGGCGGAAAGGGGATGGAATCTACTTCCTTCCAAAAGCGGTGTATAGTCAGGCAATGGTATGTATTCAGGTAATGGTGTGTACTCAGGTAATGGTGTGTACTCAGGGATCTCTTCCAAGAAAGTGACTTCAGCAGCTCTGGCCTTTCTGGCAATCTTTCTACCTCTGTTTCTTCTCTGAGTCCGTGTTAGGGGTGGAACCCTTGAGCTGGACCCAATTTCTAAAACAGAAGGTCTTGCACGGAAATATGTACCCTCCACGGTAACATGCTCGTTACAAATTTGAACTTCCTTCCCCTTCAGTTTAGCGGAAGCCGGGGTAGGTGCAGATACGGCTAGACCAGTGGGGGTAGAGATAACGATCCTCCTATGGACGGTAGTATTCCTCTCGAGTTGGAACCCTTTGCAGGGGAGGGAACTCTTGAGTTGACTTAAGGTTGAACTCGATCAAAGGTCTTTCAGTTTCAGATACTTTGTCTGTAAGTGTGAAAAGGGTGATGTCGGTGATCTTGACATCTGTGTTGCCAAATCCTTGTCCAAAATGGATGATCCCATTATCGAGCAGCTCATCCTTCTAAACAGCGAAGTTCAGCCCATTGGTGAAGGAGAAAATCAGCTTTGGGGCAGACATCTTCTGCAAGGTAAATTCTGATTGTCAGTCCCAGGTTATGCTTCTTCTCATCAGGACGAAAAGAAAGGAATCAAAAAGAGTTCGAACACATTTTTGTATTTATAAAATAGAAAAAAAAAGGAGTTATTTATTAAAAGATTCATTCATTAGAGGGTTTGTTTATTAGGAACGGAATGTTCAAAGGTGTAGAGAAGGTAAGGAATCCGATTCAGAATTGGAAAGGAAAAGAAAGTCTTATACAAGACTTCTCGACTCGAAGGACCGCTCCTAAACTAACACCTATTGGGGGTCCACCCCACCTCAGAAAAGAGGCAAAAGGATTTCAGAACCTCTCTATTTAAGGGTGTCTAAATAGTGGCTCCTAAATCTGAGAGGAGTTGGCTATACTCGTTCAAGACAGAAATGAACGGGGTATTCCAACGAAATGGTAGTTTGGTCCACTAGGGGCATGGGCTCACCACCGATTTATGAAAGCAAAGCCATCTGATCAAAATGGAGAGAGGAACTATTCCCCAGCGGAGTCGCCAGAAGTTGTCGGCATATTTTTAGGTTAGGTGTTTATTTTGAAAAGGGGCTCGCCTACATAAATTGTCGGCGAATTTTTATATTTTAAATTTAATTTAAATATATATATAGTTTAAAAGATAACATTTGCTTTTGAAAGTAATTTTAAGTTTAAAAGTTTTAAGACATGAAATCAAACCGATCTCACATCCCAAATAGTTTATATAAACGAGCATCGCACCACAAACCGTGTATCTATCCTGAAGAATAGACACACTGCTTAATGATAGGGCTCGATTAAATAAACTAGGAGATTTGTGACATCCGTTTGGTCTGCGAACCAATTATATAAGCCGACAAGTTCCCTTGCTTAATATACATGAATTAAGCAGGGTTTATATTACCTGGGTTCTTAAAGTTCCCTATAAGGGCAAGCCCCTATAGTTAATTACATCTTAAATGACGGGAATCATTTAAGAAAACTCTCGATAATGATCAGTGGTTTTGCTCTCAAGAATTTCAAAGTTTAAGGTTTTCAAAGGACTAGATTTTGGAAATTCGAAAGGGAATGACTCAAAATTTTGAACAATTTATTTTTGAGAATCCAAAGGAAGAGAAATAGGAGAAGCTGAGGATCCAAGAAGAATCTTGGCAACTTCCCAAACTATCCTATTATTTGGCTTAGATTTGCGAAAATCCTAATATTATCTGATATTTCAATCTTGCCAATTTTAGTTAATTAGGACTTATATTCGTATGACATGATCATACAATCAGCCTCGAAGATGTGAGAGTTTATATCGTACCGAACGATCACCTCGGAGTTCTAAGACCGGTTAGGGCTTAATTTACATGATATGATCATGCTAATGCCTAACGAGGATTTAAGGATTTATGTTGCACTAGGCAAACTACCTCGAAATCCTATGGTTTTGGTTATTTAATTCTAAGAAAGTTTAGCTGAAGTAGATCCGAGTTTTGCTGATGAAGATGGCCGTGCTGCCCACCATGCTCCGAGCTCCTTGTTGTTGCAGAGGTTTAGTTTTAGAAGTCATAAATCAGGAGATGAGAGAAGTGTTTTGGTTTAGAGAAAATCTTAAAATTCAAGTGTTTTTAATATTTTAATTAAAACAAATCTTAAAGTTGATTAAACAGAACCGATTAAGATCCCACGGTTCCGTCATCCCGACACCGTTATTTTCATCGAATTCACTTAGTCCAGATGAATTTGCTAAACTCAACTGAATGAGTTCCACACCTTCATTTAGACCGTGGGAAATCCCGTTAGCAACACGTGGGTTACATCATCCGAGTTATTCCCGATCATTCAACGAGATGTTTTAATTTAGTTGCAATTATAGTTTTGTGTTCTGTTTGTGATTAAATTTTGAGTTGTTTTATATTTTGGAATGTTGTGGCAGTGATTTTTATCTTGTAATGACTTTTAATTTAGTTTTGGTTTCAGTTCAGGGACTATCCTAAAGGTTTAGGTTTTCATGCAACAATTGTTTATCATGCAAGAAAAGTACGATAAATTGCAATAAAGTAAATTGCAATAAAATAAAAGCGTACTCGGAGGGTCTTCCCGTCATCCCAAGCTGCACTTAAAACACATGTTAAGGCATTTAAATATTCCAACAAGTACCTAGGTAAAACTAAGGGAAAGGTTTTGGTTGTCTACCAAAGTCCTAATCCTATAACTAGTCATCTCCTATGACATCTAGGTTCTTGTGTTTTGGTTTAAAGACGATTTTCTTCATCAAAGAATAATTAAATTCAATTGTTCTTATAAACATCCTATCATATTGAGGAAGTGCTTAAGACGAATCTTAAACATCTTTTCAATATCTCTAGGATTGTTTTAAGTCCAAGAGAATTTAATTATACAAATGAATTAATCATCCGGGAGTTTAAGTTTTGTTCTTTTTGATCAATGAACTAGGACATTTGAATATCCTATAAGTGAGGTAACAATTCACTTGACACCTCATTTAAGAATAATAATAATAAGAGTTTTAAAAAGGGCAAATCAAATTATTAAATACTTTGATGATTTAAACTTAATGATTTAATTTTAATTTTGATTTAATTATAGAAAATTAGTTTAAGTTTGGAATAGTGTTCAAGTTACTTTAGACTTAATTCTTAATGATTTCATTTAGGTTTGTTATTAAATGATTTTTATTTAATTCAATTTAATTTAATTTTAATTTTAATTTAATTTAATTTGATTTAATTTAACTTCAATTTGATTTTAATTTAATTCAATTTAATTTAATCTTTTTTTTAATTTAATTTATTTTTATTTTTATTTATTTTAATTTCAATTTAATTTAATTTTAACTTAAATTTTAATTTAATTTAATTTGACTTTTTTTTATTTTAATTTAATTTTAATTTAATTTAATTTCAATTTAACTTAATTTAACTAAACTTTCAATTTTAATTTAATTTAATTTAATTTAATTTAAATTTTAATTTAATTGAGATTATTCTTTTAATTTTCTTTTTAAGTATTATTGAAGTGATTTATTTAGGGATTTTTAAATTAAAGAATAAATATTTTCTTAAATAATATCCCTACTTTAATAATTTCAATTTTCCATTAATCTTCCAAATTTGATTAATTAATTAATTAAGGTTTACTTTAATTATTCTTAAAATGATTGGTGGGTTCTTACCCTTAACCATTTAAGTTTCAATCATCCAAAATCATTTTAAATCAAATATTTTACCCTCCCCTTTTTGATTAATCCTAAAATTTTAATTAAAGTTGAAAATCTAAATTACCATTTTGCCCTCCAAGCTTAATAATTTTATAACTCATTAAATTAAGCTCAAATGAAATTGAAATTTTTGTGTGACCTCACTTACATGTCAATTAAGACATTAGATGAGAAAATGTAATTTTTCTGTATTTAATTTATTTATGTGATTATTTTTTTATGAAAAATAGGGATTTTCAAGGAAAATTAAATAACATGACCAAGGAAATGTTTCTATCTTTAAGAAAATTATGGGATATTCCTAATGACCAGAGGACCATTTGGACCAATTTTGGTGATTTTTAGAATTATATTTTTTTTATTAGAATTATTTCGAGTTTTAGAGTATTAATTAATTTTAAAATAAAATTAAAGTTGAAAAATGGATTTTATATTTTTCTTAAATCTCACTAACCTCAAGGAGTTCATAGAAACAAATTTTATATTTTTCTGATTTTCTTTGATTTATTAGAATTATTTTAGTGAAAAGGTTGGAAAATACATTTTTTAATATTAAAAATTACATTAAGCCTTTAAACTTCAATATCTTACCCTAGGGACTTAGAAAAAATAATTGGTTTGTTCCTAAATGATTACGAGTCAAAATGTGGCAATTTGGTTATTTTTAATATTTTTATGATTTTTATTATTTTTTAATTATTAAAAATATTAAAATAATGATAAAATCAACTTTTTTAGAAAATTACAATTTTAATATTCCTAAGTTCCTCTAATATCAGAGAAGCTCCAAAACCATTTTTGTGAATTTTTGAAAAGTATTTTGTGAGTTATAAATTTTTAAAGTTTAATTTTACCCATTTTGCTTAAGAGGCTTAATCAACCCATTTGGTAGGGTTTATCAAGTCCAATTGGTTTCAAATTTTTTTGGGGTGTTCTTCTATCCCTAGAGGACAGTGGAGAATTGTTTTTAAGTTAATTTAATGAATGGTTAACCCTAATTAATTAATGTTCAATTTTGGGTGTTTAGGCCAATTAGGGTTATTCAAAGTGAATTAACTCAAAACTTATTTTTCTTAGGTCCCTCTGGTCACAAGTAACATCACCAAATTTTCCTAGAATTTATTTCTCAACATGCTAATTACTAGAATTAAAATACTCAAAACAGTAACATGAACTTGAAAAATCAATAACTTCTCATAGGGATGGCCTCTGACCTTGAAAAATTCAGGGAATGTTCCCAAGTTTAGAGGCTTCAAAAGCCCTATGGTCTCATGCCATGATGAATTTCCTATGTAAATGGAGAATTGAAACAATGCAGAGAGTAAATAAATTATTAAAAATAAAATACTTAATGAAATTTCTTGATTTCTTTCCACATTATTCTCCTCTGTTCACTGAGCAAGAGGGTATTTTTATTTCATTTTTACGATTTTTCTACACAAAGTTATGAATTTTTGAAGTTCTGGGAATTAAATAAATAGAAAATAGCCTATTTTCCTACTTATCCACGCGGCGCCGCGTCAACCTCGGCAGCTCCGAAGGGGGTGCGTATCGCGCTGTGATTGGGTGCCGCCATCTGAGTCAGCCGTCCCAGGACCCGCCTTTCATGCAACATGTTCTGGTCCGACGCGATCCAAGTCATCCATCTGATACACGCGCGATCCAACGGCTCCCAGTCATCGTCTACGACTGGTACGAAACCGTGACCGTAGACCTTCTAACCCTAATTTCTCACTCGATTCTCAACGGATTGATGTGTTCTTATGCTCTATGGATTCATCTTGAAGAGATGAACACATCCATATGGTAAACATGCACTGAAATTAACTCAAACTAAATGGAGAATCTCTGTAAGCTTGGGAGGAAGAGTGAGTCCATACCTTTGCTCAGAGAAGTGAAGCTTCAATCTGAGGGCTATGTCACGTTCGATTGGTTCCAAGAAAGCTCCAGATGAAGTCCCTTGGCCTGGTGAATTGTCTAGGTATGATTTCGACCAAGCCCGATCACAAAGCTTGGAGGCTGGAAGCAATGGCAAGCCTGGTGAGGGGGCTTTTGCTGGGAAACTTCTCCTCTTGGTCTGGTGAAGGTATAGATTCAATCAATTTGAAGATTGACTCACTGTGGTGAAGTGTCCTGGTTTTGGGCTTGGATTTCAACTCTGAAATTGAGCTCACAGAGAGGAAATGGTGGGGGATTTCGGTGGGGATCAAGTTCTCTATGTTTAGAGAGTGGTACGGAATGATTTTGGCGGGGTTTCGGTAAGGTTTGGTTCAGCACCTCTCTTGGCCGAGAGGAGGGGGTGTTTAAATAGGAGAGGCTTGGAGGGCCTCCCGTGGGGTTTAATGGTTGGGATCGAGCTGCTGCGAGTGAGGAGAAGAACAGTTGTAATGGCCATTTGGAGTGGGGCAGACTCAGCAAGGTGGAATTCCAAAATTTGGCTCCTCCCAAGGTTTCGGCCATGGTGTTTTCCGACGATCCAGGCGGCTGGCCGGTAGGCATGGGTCACCCTCAAGTTCAGGTGGGTCAGGGCTGGAGATTTGTGCAGGCAATTGAGCTTTGCCATGTGTAAAGGGCTTGGATTAAAATGGCATGGGGGAGAGGCCATTTTGGCTTGATTTGGTCCAAGCCATGATTTTGGGTTAGGTTCACCTCCCCATGGCTGATTTGGGCTGAGGGAGGATCATTTGCATCAGCTAGAAAGGGGTGGTGAAGTCCCCATCTAAAGTGATGTGGCCAATCTTGGTTTAGTGTGTAACATGGAAGGGGTTAAAAAGCTTAATGAAGGTCTAAGAAAGGGGACCCTCCTTTTGCTACTTTGGGTATGGTCACATGTCAAACATCCCATGGCTTCATATGGCTTGTACTTGGCTTGTCTTTGGCTCACCTATGGCTTGGCAAGAGCTTAGTCAATTTCATAAAAAAGGATTTTGTGAATTTTGGCATTTTGATGGAAATTGTTATGAGGCTTGATTTGGAATTGTTTAATTGACAAATTAGGACTTTAGGAATGATTTTAAATTGAATGTGTGATGAGGAAATGTGTCATGTGGGCTTTAGATTGATTTGGGCTTTTGAATTTGGTGGAAATGGGCTTTTAGGAAGGTTTAAGGGAGTGGGCCTTTATGTTTAGCAATGGGCTTTTAGATAAAAAATTTTGTAAAGGGCCATGCCAAATAAATGTTGGATTTAGTTTAAGGATGTGTCTTGAATGATTTGAAGCAAATTTGAGGTGGTTTGGAATTGAATTGGGTTGAATTTGGGTTTATTTGGTAAATGGGCCAATGTAGGTCAAATTGGGCTAACTTGGGCCAATGTTGGGCTAGGGTTGAAGTTGATGTAAAATTAATATTGGGAAATGTTTATGGGAGTGTTTCAAAGAGGTTTTAACTTTGGTTGGGTTTTGGTTTTGGGACTTGGGCTTATTTGGGTTAGGTTTGGGTTTAGGTCAAAATTGGGCATTTTGGTTTTGGGTTGAATTTGAGTGGGGTTTGGGTCCAAATTTTGGGCAAATTATGTTATTTTTTTGTTTGTGGGGATTTTAGGGAAGGTTTAGAAAAGGTTTGGGGTCAATTGGACTTGAATTGGTTTGGTTTGGGCTAAGTGTGGGTCATGGGTCCAAATTGGGCTTTAAGGTCAAAAGTGAGATTGGATTCAAATGTTAATCAAATTGGACTTGGATTTGGTCTAGATTGATATTTTGGATGTTAAATTGAAGTTTAGAATTGAATTGGACCAAAATTGGGGTCAATTGGGTAGATTTGGTTTGACATTGGGTTCACTTGGGTTAAGAATAGGCTAAATTAGGGGTTTTGGTAAAAGTGGGGTAAATTGACAACATTGGCCCATGGTGTAGTTGGACAAAGTGAAATTGGGAATATTTGGGATTTTTTGAAATTTTCTGGGAATTTTCTGAATTTTGGGATTTTTTGGCTAAGAGGGGCATTTTGGGTATTTGGAGGGTATTAGGGGGTATTTTTGGAATTTTTTGTATTTTTGGCTATGGATGATCAATTTGATTGGTGAGGAAATGTTCAAGGTTAATTTTGGGGAATTTTGGGTGATTTGGAAATTTTGGAGGATTTGGGCAATTCTAAGGGCTTTTGGTAGGCTTGATAGGTGTAGGGTCCCCGGGGCTAAAAATTGAAATTTTAGAATAATGAAGATTGATCAAATATGAGTGGAATGGAATCACTTTGATTGAGCCATGAAGCCATGTTAAGCCTATATGAGCCATGGGAGGGCTCATTTGAGGCATTCACTATGTTGTTCCTAACCCTCTTAACCAGGGGCTTAGGGGTTAAGGTCCATCCATATGAATTACCTACATGGATCAAGGAGTCAAGTTGGGTATGGGTGTGGTTTTAGGATTTGGACTGTGTTTTTGACAGTGTAGAGTATGAGTGTAGTGAGTGTGTAAGTCAACCCTCACCAGACCAAGCCACCCAGGGTGGTCCTAAGGCCAGAAGAGTCACTATAGGGAACTCACCCTTTAAACCTTCACATTTGATTTCAACCCTCTAGGTGATTAGGGGTCTATAATCAAGCTTGTGAGGCTTGCAGGGAGGCAAGAAGTGGTTCAAATTTCTAAGGGATGGGTCCCAATTCTAGTCCTCTAAGATAGTCAAAGGAAAATCCTAAGGCTAGATCCTAAACACTAAAGAGGGAAGAGAAGACCTTATTAAAAATGAGGTCAACAAGTATTTGAATGGTTTTCGATATATGAGAAAAGTATATTTCCTCTTGCAATGAGAATATGACGTGTGGATTCATATGAAACAAATTTTTATGTTATTGTGTCAAATATGAGCATAGATGATTCTTTACCCTTAAAAGAGTACCCCCTCTTCTAAGCAAGAAAAGAACATTGACATATTCTAAGTTTAGTCACTACTTCTAAGGCTAGGCTGAGAGGATACCGGCTCTCACTTCGGAGCTCCCACTCACCCTTCACCCGAAGGCTAACCTTTGATATTAGTTACTAATCTTAGAACCAATTTGGGGATTTCAGCCTGTCACCCTGAAATCTCCACATTGAAGTCCATCAAAACACATTTCCCTATTTATTTGCACTCAATTCCCATGAACTACGCAATTCATCCATAGAAATTGAATTGATCTTTCATTATTGTTGTAGGACATTAAATCTTTTCAAACTTAATGTTCAACAACACATTTTAACATTTCAATTGGCCAAATCGAAAGTAAATTAAGTTCTAAATGAAAAACCATCATAATTTCTTCATTACATTAAAAGCACATCAAATCCAAATCAATCCATCATCACATCTCTATGCAAGAAGAAAAATAAGAGAGACTACTCAGAATTCATGGAGAAGATACAATAAAACATGGATTTTATATATAAAAGAAAAGTCATACAAACCACAAAAGAAAATACAACTTATCTCTTTCTCTTCCCCAATGCAATTACCTTGAAGTTCCTTTGAATCCTCTTCTCTCTTCTTTAAAACACTTGATTCTCTCTTTAGAATGAAAAGAAAGAAGCAATCTCTCACTTTACTCCTCCTTCACTCCTTAGAGAAGAATTCCTCTCAAATCCTCTCTCTATACTCGCTTCTCCTAAACCCTAACACACTAAAAACACTAAGATAATGAAGAAGCACACAAAACCTACTCTAAACTACTGAAGAGACACTCCAAAACCTCTCCTTTTTTGTTAAAAAATAGTTACTTATAAGATAGGGACAAAATTTTAAGAGTTTCCATAGGCATCCCTTCAAAAAGTCGCCAAAACTCTTTAAATTTGAACTCCACCGACTTCGGGCGTCGGCGACACTCTATCATGCTATTTATTCTGGAGTCTTTGGATTTGGGCGAGACGGCACCAGAACACCTTTTTCACCATTTTGTTCCTTTTTTCTCCTTTTTGCTCCAGATTCGTTCCTTTTCGCTTCTTTCTCTCCAATCACCTAAAATCATCATACCTGCAACAAATCATGAAAAATACCTTTCTTTAAAGTGAAATATCACCAAAAATGGGTAAAATTATATAGCAAAAACTGTATATATTTGTGGTGCATCAGGCGCCGGCGGCGCTCAAATCCTGAAGTTCAGCCGGCGGCGCCAGTGGTCAAAAATTTCTCCGAACTTCGTTTGGCCCAAAATATTTCAATATCTCAATTCAATCCAATATTTATGAACTTTTAAAATCATTTAGGAGCAATTAGGATTCCAAAATAACTATCTAAAAGCACAACTATAACGAATAAGCAAACACACCACAAAGATTCATATGGGTTGCCTTTCATAAAGCGCATAGTTTAACGTCGTCAGCCTGACAAACCATTCAGTTAATCGAGATAACTCATCATTAAAACCACTTTGAAGTCAGGTTGAAACCCGTCAAAGTAAGGCTTTAATCGATGCCCATTAACCCTGAAAATCTTTCCAGTATCAGGATCCTCAATATCAACAGCTCCAAATGAATGACCTTTTACTATTGTAAAAGGTCCCAACCATCTAGACTTGAGCTTTCCAGGAAATTATTTCAATCTTGTGTTGTATAACAAAACTTTCTTTCCATGTTTAAATTTTTTTTCAATAACTTTTGATCATGCCACAATTTCATTCTCTCTTTATAGATCCTATCATTGTGATAAGATGCATTCCTAATTTCTTCTGATTCATTCAATTGCATAAATCTCTTCTCTCCATCATTTTCAAATTAAAATTAAACTCTTTTATCGCCCAATATGCTTTATGTTCCAATTTAACCAGTAAATGGCAAGTCTTACCAAACACTAGTCTATAAGGAGACATTCCAATGGATGTCTCAAAAGCAGTCATATAAGCCCATAATGCAGTATATAATTGAGCAGACCAATCTAATTTGTGATTATCCACAGTTTTCTCCAAAATTCTTTTAATTTCACGATTAGACGCTTCTACTAAACCACTAATCTGGGGATGATAAGCAGTTGAGATTCTATTTATAACATTATATTTCTCAATCGATCTCTTAATTTGATTATTTCTTAAAAGGGATCCACCATTAGTTATAATCACTCTCGGCATTCCATATCTCACAAATATATTTTTCTTTAAAAATATTGAAACACTCCCAGCATCACATCTAGATAAAGCAATAGCTTCAATCCATTTCGAGACATAATCAACTGCAACCAGTACATATAAATTCCCAAATGAAGGAGTAAATGGTCCCATAAAATCTAATCCCCAAACATAAAAAATTTAAACTTCCAAATTATAGTTTAGAGGCATTTCATTTCTTCTAGAGTATTACCTACTCTCTGACATCGATCACATGATTTAATATAATTATATACATCCTTAAAAAGTATAGGCCAATAAAATCAAAATTGTAAAATTTTAAAAGCAGTTTTATTAACACCAAAATGACCTCCAAATTCAAAATCATGACATCATTGAATAATTAAATTAGTTTCTTCCTATGGCACACATCTCCTAATAATTAGATCCTTACACTGTTTATATAGATATGGCTCATCCCAAAAGTAAAATCTTGCATCATATTTAAACTTCTTTTGTTGTTTCCTTATTAAATCAGGTGGTACAATATCACTCATAATATAATTCACAATATCAGCATACTAAGGCAAATTTCTTCCCATAATAGTATGTTCATCAGGGAAAGTTTATGTGCCTTCCTTCTCAAATTCAGATAATTTAGCATATTCTAATCTCGACAAATGATCAGCCATTTGGTTATCAGATTCCTTCCGATCAACTATCATAAAATCAAATTCTTGCACAAGAAGTATCCATCTAATCAATCTAGGTTTGGCATTCCTCTTTTGCATTAAATATTTGATAGCTGAATGGTCTGTATGCACAATACTTTTAGCTCCAATTAAAAAAGGTCTAAACTTTTTAAAAGCAAATACTATAGCTAATAACTCTCTTTCAGTAGTGGTATAATTAATCTGAGCTTCATTAAGAGATTTACTAGCATAGTAAATGACTTTGAAAACTTTATCATGCATCTGCCCCAACGCTACTCTGATCGCATAATCACTAGCATCACACATAAGTTCAAATGGTTTCTCCCAATCATGTGAAACAATTATAGGTGCAGTAATTAATTTCTCTTTCGATAATTCAAAAGCACACAAACATTCATCACTAAAATCAAATTTTATATCATTTTCTAGAAGTCAGCACAAAGGTTTGGTAAATTAAAAAAAAATCTTTAATATATCGCCTGTAAAATCCAGTGTGTCCTAAGAAACTCCTCACCTCTCTCACGGTAGTACGTGGTGGCAATCTCTCAATCGCTCAAATTTTAGTAGGGTCGACCTCCATACCAAATTCAGAAATTTTATGCCCAAGTACAATGCCTCCTACAACCATAAATTGACATTTGTCCCAATTCAGAACTAAATTTGTTTTCTCGCAAAGCTCCAAAAAATTTGCTAATTTTTCCAAACAGATTTCAAATGAAGTCCCGAAAACAGAGAAATCAACCATAAAAACTTCTATTCCATTATTTATCATACTGCTGAAGATTAACATCATACATCTCTGAAACATTACAGGTGCATTACATAGTCCAAAAGACATTCTTCGAAAAGCAAAGGTTCCGTAAGGGCTAGTAAATGTTGTCTTTTCTTGATCCTCAGGAGAAATAGGTATTTGATGATAACCAGTATATCCATCCTGAAAGCAATAGTACTTGTGTCCAGCAAGTCTATCCAGCATTTGATCGAGAAAAGGAAGAGGAAAGTGATCTTCTCAGGTGGCAGCATTTAGTTTTCTATAGTAAATACAAATTCGCCATTCATTAGTTTGTCTTTTGGGTATAATTTCTTTCCATTCATTAACTTCAACAGTCACTGCTCCCTTTTTCGGTACACAATATATTGGACTCACCCAAGCACTATCTGAAATAGGATAAATAATTCCAGCATGCAGCCAATTTAAAATCTCCTTCTTAACTACTTTTTTCATTATTGGATTCAATCTCCCCTCCAGATAAACTCTCAGTTTATGTTATTCATCTAATAAAATCCTGTGCATACAAATCAAAGGACTGATTCCTTTAATATCCGCTAAAGTCCATCCAAAACCCTTTTTGTATCTTTTTAAAATTTCCAACAATTTTTGTTGTTGATATTCATTTAATTCTGAAGATACAATAACTGATAGGGTAGATGATTCTCCTAAAAATATATACATCAAACGTTGGAGAATTTTCATCTCAAGTTCATGAGGTTTTATTATAGATGGAATTAAGCTTTTATCTCCACCTTCCATAGTGTCTAATACTTCAAATCTCTCCTGAACATACTCCAAATCTTCATTCTTCTTACTATCTAAATTTTCTTCATTTTCCATTCCTTCTTCAAACATATTTTCATACTCAGCTTCTTTTTCAAATATATTTTCAAAATGATCCTTTTTCAAATATTCACAGACCTCCATCCTAAAACATTCATCATCTTTTGTCATTGAGGGATACATCATAGATTTAAAAATATTAAAGGTCACCTCTTGATCATTAACCCTTATATTTAATTCTCCTTTTTTAACATCAATCACGGCTCTCCCAGTAGCAAGGAATGATCTTCCCAAAATGATTGGAATTTATTTATCTTCCTCCATATCAAGTACAATAAAATCCACAGGAAAGATAAATTTATCCACTTTCACTAACATATCTTCCACCACTCCTTTAGGATAAGTAACGGAACGATCGGCCAACTGAAGAGTCACAAATGTAGGAGAAATTTCTCCTATTCCCAACCTTTTGAAAGTTGATAAAGGCATAAGATTAATACTAGCTCCCAGATCACATAAGACTCTTCTGAAATATTTCTCACCTATAACACCCGGGATAGTGAAACTACCAGGATTTTTAAGTTTTTCCATAAGCTTCTTCTAAATAATTGCACTACACTCTCCGCTAAGTGCAACAGTTTCATGATCAGTGAACTTTCTTTTCTTTTTGAGAATATCCTTCATAAACTTGGCATAGTTAGGCATCTGTTCTAATGCTTCAATAAAAGGAATATTTATCGTTAATTTCTTAAGGATCTCCAAAAATTTTCCAAATCTTTTATCCATGTTTTGTTGCTTCAATATTTAAGGAAGTGGAGGTGGTGGTTTTCAACAGTAATCTTCATTAGTTCAAGAGGATATTCCATGTCTGGATAAATCTTGCTTGAACTTTTTTCAATATCCACCTTCTCTTTCTCTATTTCAACTTCTTTTTGCATTCTTGTCTCCAATTCCTTTCCACACCTTAATTGAATAGCCTTAAGTTGTTCATTGTTTTGATCTTTTGGATTGATCTCAAAATTACTTGGAAGCATTCCAGAAGATCTATTATTAAGTGCAGTGAAAATATGCCCCAATTGATTTTCAATATTTTTCATCGCAACACCTTAAGCTTGTAGTTGATTTCCCATATTCAAAATCATTTCTTCAGTAGACAACTTCTTATCCTTAAATTGTGAGTTACTATTGAATGCAAGAGGATAAGAAGATCTAAAATTGCTATTTCCTTGATTGTTCGAATTTCCAACTGGATTTATAGAACTGTTCCCCCATTGTGGGTTAACATTGGCATTGTTATTATTCCAGTTGAAATTTGGGTGATTCTTCCAACCAGGTGTCGGCGAATTTTTAATTTAATTTAAATAAATAATTTGAAAAGTAGTATTTTATTTTGAAAATAATTTTAAATTTGAAAATTTTAAAATATGAAATCAAGCTGATCTCACATCCCGAATAGTTTATATAAACGAGCGCCGCACCACAAACCGTGTATCTATCCCGAAGAATAGACACCTTTGCTTGATAATGGGGCTCGATTAAATAAACTAGGAAGGTTTATGACATCCGTTTGGTACTGCGAACCAATTTTATAAGCCGACAAGTTCCCTGCTTAATATAAATGAATTAAGCGGGGTTTATATTACTCAGGTTCTTAAAGTTCCCTATAAGGGCAAGCCCCTATAGTTAATTACATCCTAAGTGACGGGAATCACCTAAGAAAACTCTCGATAATAATCGATAATTCTGCTCTCAAGAATTTCAAAGTTTAAGTTTTCAAAGGATTGAATTTTTGAAATTTCAAAAGGGATTAGCTCGAATTTGGAACATTTTATTTTTGGAAATTCAAAGGAAGAAAAGTAGGAGAAATTACGGATCCGAAGCGGACTTCGATAATTTCCCGACTATCCTATTATTTGGCTTGGATTTAGGAAAGTCCTAATGTTTATTTAATGTTTTAATCTTGCCAATTTTAGTTAATTAGGGCTTATATTTATATGATAGAATCATACAAATTGCACAGAAGATATGAGGGTTTATGTCGTATCGGATGACTACCTCGGAATCCTAAGACCGGTTAGGGCTTAATTTGCAATGCAAATGCACTAACGAAGAGTTGAGGATTTATGTTGCACTAGGCGAAACTACCTCGAAGTCCTATGGCTTTGTTATTTAATTCTAAGAAAGTTTTGTTGATGTGGGCTCGAGTTTTGCGACGACGATGGCCGTGCTTTGCCCACCATGCTCCGAGCTCCTTGTCGTTGCGAGAGGTTTAGTTTTAGAAATCATAAATCAAGAGATGAGAGAAGTGTTCTGGTTTAGAGAAGTCTTAATTTCCAAGTGTTTTTTGTGTTTTAATTAAAACAAATCTTAAAGTTGATTATAACGACACCGGTTAAGATCCCACGGTTCCATCCTTCAGGCATCATTATTTTTATCGGATTCACTTAGTCCAGGATGAATTTGCTAAACTCAGCTGAATGAGTTCCACACTTTCATTTGGACCGTGGGAAATCCCGTTAGCAACACGTAGGTTACATCATCAGAGGTATTCCCGATCATCCAACAAGACGTTTTAATTTAGTTGTAATTGTAGTTTTGTGTTCGTTTGTGATTAAATTTTGAGTTGTCTTATATTTTGAAATGTTGTGGAGGTGAATTTTATCTTGTAGTGTCTTTTATTTTAATTTTGGGTTTCGGTTTTGGTTTTACGTCCTAAAGGTGTAGGTTTTCATGCAAGCTGTTGTTTATCATGCAAGAAAAATAAAGTGCTTTTGCAATAAAATAAGCTGCGATAAAATAAAAGCGTGCACGGAGGGTCTTCCCGTCATCCCAAGTGCACTTAAAACACAGTTAGAATATTTAAGCAAGTTCCTAGGTAAAGCTAAAGGAAAGGTTTATGGTTTTCTACCAAATTCCTAATCTTATAGCTAGTCATTTCCTATGACGTCTAGGTTCTTTGCGTTTTTAGTTTGAAGACGATTTTCTTCATCAAAGAACAATTAAGTTCAATTGTTCTTATCAACATCCTATCATATTGAGGAAGTGCTTAGGAGAGATCCCAAACATCTTTTCAATATTTCTAGGATTGTTTTAAGTCCAAATGAATTTAATTGTGTAAATGAATCGATCGTCCGAGGTTTTCGAGTTTTGTTAACTTGCTCGAGTGAACTAGGACATTTGAATGTCCTATAAGTGAAGTAACATTTCATTTTAATGTTCTATTTAGGAGTTATGATAACTAAAGCTCCTAAGGGTAAAATGATATTTAATGATTTGTGATTCAAATTTAAGTTCAAATTAATGATTTAAGTTTGGAATAGTGTTGAAGTTATTTTAGATTTATTTCTTCATGTCTTAAGTGAGGTTATTTAATTCAATTTAATTTAATTTAATTTATTTTAATTTAATTTAATTCAGTTTAATTTAGTTTGATTTGATTTAATTTAATTCAATTCAATTTATTTAATTTCTTAATCTAATTTAATTTAATTTTAATTTAATTTAATTTAATTTAATTTAATTTAATTTAATTTATTTATTTAATTTTATTTAATTTAATTTAATTTAATTTTATTTATTTAATTTAATGTATTTAATTTATTTAATTTAATTTAATTTGTTTATTTAATTTAATTTAATTTTAATTTAATTTAATTCAACTTTTAATCTTAATTTAATTTAATTTAATTGAAAATTTTTGAAAGAGTTTAATGATTTAATTTTAGTTTAATGATTAAGTCTTTTAATATTTTAAATTTGAGTTATCATTTTAATTAAGAGTTGAGTATTAATGAGATGATTAATTTAGGGATTTTTAAATTAAAGAATAAATCTCTTCCTAATAATATCCCTATTTTAATAATTCCAAATTTATTATTCTTCCAAATTCAATTAATTATTTAATTAAAGTTTAATCATTTTAAATTGCTTAATGGGTTTCTACCCTTTAATTATTAAATTTCAATCATCCAAATCAGATTAGGATCAAATATTTTACTTGTTAAAAATTTTTATTAAACCTAAAGTTTTAATTAAGGGTTAAAATTTTAATTACCATTTTGCCCTTTAAGCCTAATAATTTCATAACTCACTAAATTGAACTCAAATGAACTTGAAATTTTTATGTGACTTCATTTATGTGTCAATAAAGACATGAGAGGAGAAAATGTGATTTTCCTGTATTTAATCTATTTATATAATTATTTTTAGTAGAAAATAGAAATTTCCAAGGAAAATTCAATGATATGACCAAGGGAAAGTTTCTGTCCTTAAGAAAATTAGGGGACGTTCATAATGACCAGAGGACCACTTGGACCAAATTTTGTAATTTTTTGAATTATATTTTATTTATTAGAATTATTTTAAGTTCTGGAGTATTAATTAATTTAAAAATAAAATAAATGTTGAAAAATAAATTTTATAATTTTTAAAATTCTCTCTGATATCAAGGATTCCAGAGAACCAAACTTTACAATTTTCTAATTTCTCCTTGATTTATTATAATTATTTTGGTGAAAATGCTAGAAAATACATTTTTTAATTTTAAAATTACCCTAGAGCTTTAAAAATTAATATCTCACTAAATAGACCTAGGAAAAATATGGGACTTGTTCCTAAGTGATTAAAATTCAAAATATGACATTTTGGTGAATTTTATTATTTTTGTGATTTTTATTATTTTTTAATTATTAAAAATATTAAAATAATATTAAAAATCAACTTTTTTAGAAAATTGAAATTTTAATTTTCTTAAACTCCCTGATATCAGAGAGACTCCAAAACCAATTTGGTGAATTTTTGAAAGATATTTTGAAAGTTATGAATTTTTAAAATTTAAAATAACTAAGTGGCTTAATTAACCCAATTAGTGGGGCTAACCAAATCCAATTGACCTCAAATTTTTATGGTGGGTTCCTCTGATCCTAAAGGTCAGTGGAGAATTGATTTCAAGTCAATTTGATCTATGGTTAACTTTAATTAATTAGGGGTCTATTTTGGGTGTTTAAGCCAATTAGGGTTAATCTGAGTGAATTTACCCAAATCCTATTTTTCCTAGGGTTCTCTGGTCATAAGGAACATCACCAAATTTTCCTAGAATTTATTTCACAACATGCTAATTTTTTAAATTAAAATACTTAAATCAGCAACATGCATTTGAAAAATCAATAACTTTTCACGAGAGATGGCCTACGACCTTGGAAAATTCGGGGAATGTCCCTAAGTTCGGAGGCTTCAAAAGCCCTATAGTCTCATGCCATGGTGAATTGTATACATGCATGGAGAATTAAAACAATGCAGGGAGTAAATAATTAATTAAAAATAAAATACTTGGACAAAATTAATTAATTTCTTTTCCACATTATTCTCCTCGTTCACTGAGCAAGAGGGTATTTTTATTTTATTTTTATGATTTTCCTACACAAAGATATGAATTTTCAAAGTTTAGGGAATTTAAATAAATAGGAAAATACCCTATTTTTCTATTTATCCACGCGGCGCCGCGTCGACCTCGGCGGCTCACGAATGCACGCGCGGCGCGCTCCCATTCGACGCCGCCATCCGCGTCGGCGCTCCGGGACCCGGCTGTGTCGCTCCGTCTTCGATCCGAGCGCGATCTGGCCGTCCGTCCGCGCGTGTATTAAATGGACGGCATCCGTTCATCGTCCCCGAGTGTCCTCGCCGAGAGCCGTCCACACTAAATCCTTAATATCTCACTCGATACTCGATGGATTTTCATGTTCTTATGCTACATGGATTCGTCTCGAAGAGACGAACATATCTATACGGTTATCATGCATTGAAATTAAAGCATTTAAAATGGAGAATCTCCGGAAGCTCGGGATGAAGAATTAACTCATACCTTAGCTACGAGAGGTGAAGCCTCGATCGAGAGATGCTTGGCACGTTCGTTGGAGATGCGAGGAGGCTAGGGATGAAGCACGGGGATGTGGTGAATTGCCTAGGTGTGATTTCCACCAAGGCGATCACAACCTTTGGAGTACGGAACAAGCTGGGTGACACGGAGATGGGGCTTTCTTTGGTGGACACCTTCCCTTGGTGCAGTGCGGGTGTAGGACCAATCGATTTGGGGATTGGTCCAGCTGTGGAGAAGTGTCCTGGTTTTGGGTGAGATTTCGACTACGAAATTGAGCTCGCGAGAGAAGAAATGGCGGGGGGATCTCCATTGGGGATCAAGTGCTGCGTGTGTGGGGAGGAGTACGGAACAATTTTGGCGAGTTTCGGTAAGGTGCAGTTCGGCACCTCTCATGGCCGAGAAGGTGAGGGGTTTAAATAGGAGATGTTGGAGGGCCTCCCGGGGGAGTTGAGGGGCGGGATCGAGCTGCTCTTGGCATGTGAAGAACGGCCATGGTGGCCATTTGGAGTGGGGCGGCTCGGCGGGATGGAATTTCAAAGCTTGGCTTCTCCCGAGGTTTCGGGCATGGTGTTTTCCGGCGGCTGGGTGGCCGGCCGGCCGAGCATGGGTCACCCTCGAGGTCGGGTGGGTCGGGGTTGGGACTTGGTGCGATCGATTGGCAAATGCCATGTGTAAAAGGCTTGGATTAGAATGGAATGGGAGAGAGCTTATTTTGGCTCAAATTGGTCGACCCCTCCACTTGGGCTAGGTGCACCACCCAAGGCTTGGTTTTGGCTGAGGGAAAAGTGATTTGGCTCGGCATAATCGGTAGGGTCGAGTCACCATCCAAGCAAAATTAGGCATAAGCATGGTTAAGGGGAATCATGGGAGTGGTTAATCACCTTTAGGAATTAAGGAAAGAGCCTCCTCCTTTTGCCCAAAATGGCATGGTGACATGTAAAGAGGCTCTCATGGCTTGCATATGGCTTGTGCATGGCTCCATGGCTCCATTTGGCTTGGGAAAAGGTTGGGTCGATTTCATAAAAATGGGTTTTAAGAATTTTGGATATTTTGGTGTGAATTTGTATGGGGCTTGATTTGGAATTGTTTGATGATGGAATTATAACTTAGGGAATGGCTTTGATTAAATGGATGGCAAATGGAAATGTCATGTGGGCTTTAGGGCCAAATTTGGGCTTTTATATTTGGTGGAAATGGGCTTTTAGGGAGGTTTAGGGAAGTGGGCTTTTAAATTTAAAATGGATTTTGGGATGAGATTTTGGTAAAGGCTTGGGCCAAATAATTGTTGAGTTTGGTTTAGGGATGCTTCATGAGTGGTTTGAAACAAGTTTGAGGTGATTTGGGTTTGAATTGGTTTGAATTTGGGTTTAATTGGTAAGTGGGCTAAGGTGGGTCAAATTGGGCTAACTTGGGCCAATGTTGGGCTAGAGTTGAAATTGATGTAAAATTAATGTTGGGAAATGTTTATGGGAGTGTTTCAAAGAGGTTTTGGCTTTGGTTAGGTTTTGATTTTGGGGATTTGGGCTCATTTGGGCTAGGTTTGGGTTTAGGTCGAAAATGGGCCTTTTAGCTTTGGGTTAAATTTGAGTGGGGTTTGGACCAAAGTTTTGGGCAAATCATGTTAGTGTTTTGTTTATGGGGATGTCAAGGAAGGTTTAGAAAAGATTTGGGGTTAATTGGAGTTGAATTGGGTGAGTTTGGGTTAGGTTTGGGTCATAGGTCCAAATTGGGCTTTAAGGCCAAAAGTGAAATTGGATCCCAATGTCAATCAAATTGGGCTTGTATTTGGTCTAGATTGGTGTTGGGGATGTTGAATTGAAGTTTAGAATTGAATTGGACCAAAATTGGGGTCAATTGGGTAGATTTGGTTTGACATTGGGTTTACTTTGGGTTAAAATGGGTCGAATTGGGGGTTTTGATAAAAGTGGGGTAAATTGACAAAATTGGCCCATGGTGTAGTTGAACAAAATGAAATTGGGAATATTTGGGATTTTCTGGAATTTTCTGGGAATTTTCTGAATTTTTGGATTTTTGGGTCAAAAGGGGTATTTTGGGTATTTGGAAGGTATTGGGGGGTATTTTTGGAATTTTTGGCATTTTTGGGCATGGATGACCAATTTGAGTGATGTGGAAATGTTTGGGATTGATTTTGGAGAATTTTGGGTGATTTGGAAATTTTTGAGAAATTTGGGTATTCGGGGGCTTTGGGTAGGTTGGCGGGTGTTGGAGTCCGGGGGTCAAAAATTGAAAATTTGGAAAATTGAAGATTGGGTGGATGTAAGTGAAATGAAATCATTTTTGTTGAGCCATGAAGCCATATCAAGCCCACATGAGCCATGAAGGGACTCATTTGAGGCACTCGCTATGTTGTTCACTAACCTCTTAGCGAGGGCTTAGGGGTTAAGGACCATCCATGTGAATCACCTACATGAGTCGGGAAGTCAAGTTAGGTATAGGTGTGGTTTAGGAGGTGTGTGAAAGTGTAGTGTGTGTGCGAGTCGGCCCTTCACCGGACCGAGGCCACGCGGGCGATCTAAGGCCGAAGAGTCCTATAGGAACTCATCCTTTAAACTTCCGCATTTGATTTCGACCCTCCAGGTGATTAGGGGTCTATAGTCGAGTTTGTGGAGTTTGCGGGGAGTTTAGAAGGGGTTTGAATTTCTAAAAGGTGGGTCCCGATTCTAGTCCTCTAAGATAGTCGAAGGAAAAGCTGAGGCTAGATCTGAAAATCTTAAAGAGAAGAGGAGAAGACCTCATCGAAAATGAGGTCGACAAATGGACCCCCGATAGGTGTGGTGAGTGACGGAGCACACCGCACGTATTGGTGTTGACCGAAGCGATCAACAAAACCAACACGGATGTCAAGTAACAAACTTAGGACGAAGTAGAAGAATTTCAGTTGGGGAGTGTCGAGTATTTCTCTAGAACGGAGATTCTTGAACTCTCGCTGGGGAAAAGAAAAGGAGGTGAATCCCAAACCACATGATCTGGGAGAATTTCGATTTAGATTTTATTTTGTTTCATGTTCAAGTCATGACGTTGTGAGTTTAGATTTCAATTTGGAGTTTCAATTTAGATTGAGGTTTGTCAAGATTGATTTGAAGGGATTTGATTTGAAATAAAAATTGGAATTTTGAAGTTTTAGACGTAACATCTTCAACCCAAAAGAAGATCGAATCGATTGGATTGGATCATTACAATGAGGAAAGATCTCGGAGTAATGCGGTATTGGACGTAAGATCCTTAACCTCAAGAGTTTGATTTGATGTATTTCATTGCGATAGGGAAATAATCCTAAAGCGATGCGGTCTCGGATGTAAAATCCTCGACCTCGGGAGTTTGATTTGATGTATTTCGGTGCGATAGGAAGAGAATCCTAAAGCGGTGCGGTCTTGGATGTAAAATCCTCGACCCGAAAGTTTGAATTTGATGTATTTCGGTGCGGTAGGAAGAGAATCCTAAAGCGGTGCGGTCTTGGATGTAAAATCCTCGACCCAGAAGTTTGAATTGATGTATTTCGGTGCGATAGGAAGAGAATCCTAAAGCGGTGCGGTCTTGGATGTAAAATCCTCGACCCGAGAGTTTGAATTTGATGTATTTCGGTGCGGTAGGAAGAGAATCCTAAAGCAATGCGGTCTTGGATGTAAAATCCTCGACCCGAAGTTTGAATTTGATGTATTTCGGTGCGGTAGGAAGAGAATCCTAAAGCGGTGCGGTCTTGGATGTAAAATCCTCGACCCGAAGTTTGAATTGATGTATTTCGGTGCGATAGGAAGAGAATCCTAAAGCGGTGCGGTCTTGGATGTAAAATCCTCGACCCAAAAGTTTGAATTTGATGTATTTCGGTGCGATAGGAAGAGAATCCTAGAGCGGTGCGGTCTTGGATGTAAAATCCTCGACCCAGAAGTTTGAATTGATGTATTTCGGTGCAATAGGAAGAGAATCCTAAAGCGGTGCGGTCTTGGATGTAAAATCCTCGACCCGAAGTTTGAATTTGATGTATTTCGGTGCGATAGGAAGAGAATCCTAAAGCGAGTGCGGTCTTGGATGTAAAATCCTCGACCCGAAAGTTTGAATTGATGTATTTCGGTGCGGTAGGAAGAGAATCCTAAAGCGGTACGGTCTTGGATGTGAAATCCTCGACCCGAAGGTTTGAATTTGATGTATTTCAGTGCATTAGGAAAAGAATCCTAAAGCAGTGCAGTCTTGGATGTAAAATCCTCGACCCAAAAGTTTGAATTTGATTTGAGGTTTGATGTGAGATCTGGAAAGATCGAATTTGGGATTTGATAAAGATTTGGATTCGAAATTTGATTGAGAATTTGATTTAACATTCTTGTTGATTTTGTTTATCCTTTAATGATTCAAATTTTATTTTGTTGTTTGTTTAATGTTCATGTGAATTTGGTGTTTGTCATTTTTTAGATTTTTTTTTAGAAAGTTTTCTTTTATCTTTTTTTTTTTTATTTCTTTTACGATTCTTTGTTCGAAGTTCATTTAACTTTAATGGCGTTTCCCGATCAATTTGCACACAAGAGGTGAAGGCCAAAAATATGACATAGTCACTTTCATTCCAATCATGCTTGAAGATACATCGTACGACTTGATACGGAATATATTTCATACTAATCCATGTAGACTCGAAACGGATTTGTGTATGATCTTTGTTGATCCATCTAAAGAAGCATCAGTCAAAAATCCATGTACGAATAGTGGGGTACATGGTCGATAACATCACCTTCCAAGCCATCCTTGGCGAGGATGCCGTATGGATGTACATTGGAGGTGTGATATTTTCCATGTAACTCACGGCTCGTAAGGTCGGAGGCTCTCTAGCTCGGGTGCAGTTGGAAATGGTAAGGTATCTTTACGTCGTCCATCCTCACGAACGTAGCGAGATCCGCTTCATCGGTACTCATGGTATGCAATGCTTGGCGATATACGCTCCAGTTACCCTTCGGTATCATGACGGAACCTACCGGTAGTGGTATCTTCAACGGCCCTCGGAACTCACTGGACCTGCTATCCGGAGGTCGGATCCGAACATGATGTTACACTCGCTCGGAAAAGAGGCGTGCGAAAGGCCGACAAAGTCATGGTGATCGATGTGTGGGGGTATACGATCCTACAGCTTGTAGATGTTGATGATGCGGTTATTGGGTATGCGGTCTGGCGGCGGTACCCTCCATGTTATCAATCTCTTTACCATTCTCTTGATGACTAATGGCATCGGGTCCACTTGCCATGACGGAGTATTCCGGCGGGTTTCCCTTCTGTCCTCGACGAAGTTGTAACGGCATCCACATTGTATTGTGATTCTTCCTTTCCACGGCATCCATCTCCGGGGCTACGAGTATGTGTTTTCCCTTAGGCGGCACTGCTCGGCCGGTCTTTTCAAATCCGGATGCAATCCACGATTTCTTCTTGCTCATACTGCGAGAATACGTACGTATGTAATTCGAGGCCCTCCGGTATATTGATTCTTCGCCTCTAATCCTTTCGAAGTATTCGAAGGTTTTCTTTTCGACATTACTGCATTCTCTCCGGCTCGTATTCGGAATGATGCGAGATGGCGAGGCCTTGTGACATATTGTGGGATGTATGGTTCAATCCCTTCACGTTCTCCTGCATACCTCGGCTCCTCGGGGATGATGTACGCTCGGGACATCCCCGGGGTTAGCCTGCAACAAGGTCATGCATCGCTTGGTGGTTCTATCCGGTGGCGTGGTAGCCTTCCTTCTTCGGTCTTTGTGAGATTTCTGCGGTTCTTTCTGTCATCTAGGAGCTGGCCTCCTTTCTTACAGTTCTGGTGAACCGGTGTCCTTGAAGTGTATGCACGAGCATTAGCAGCTGCCTCGTCGTCTTCGATCCGCGACTAGTTTTGTCAACATCTTACGGATACGGCGATTCTTATTTCTTCGGCTGCGTTCGTTGTGAGAGTAGCTCTCCGAACTTCTTGAATCTACGTAGGCGCGGCGCTGACAAGCTTGCCCTCTGGCTGTAGCGACTACGGACTTCATTTTCTTATCTTCTTCGATATTTGTCTTTCTTTTCTTGTTCTTTGGATTGGTGGCTTGGGCCACCCACTTTCATCCTCTGTATGTCCAGGGCGAGTTCTTCTCGGTCGGCCGGGACCCGGTCACTTTCCTCGTCTTGTAGGCCTGTCGGTGCGAAATGCGAGTCGATCTCGATTATCGCTCCATCTTTCACCCTCTTTTCATCGAGTGCGAGGCTTACGCCATTCTTAAAGTTCAAGACCAGACCGCCGCTCGACATTTCCTGCGAAAAGACAAGGAAAAGGATCGGGGGTGCATCTTAAGAACAAGAACATCAAGAAAATGTTTATTAAAGACATCTTGTTTTATTATTATTCTTATATTTTCAAACTTAACGGGAATGAAGTGGGATAAGATCGAGGTAAGAGATTTTGATTTGGAAAAGAAAACAAGGAAAATTTTATTGTCGGGATTTTATTTATTTTAGCACATTTTATTATTTTTGGGTTCGGACCCATTCATAAGTAATCACTTCACCGTGTTTCTAGGGATGGAAAGTTCATTCCTTCGAAACATCGGGTAGCGTAATACTTTTTCAAGTATCGTCCATTGATCGGAAGCATATGTCGTTCTCCCTGGCAATTCACTAGGCGGTAGGAGCCTCCCGAGTAGGCGCACTCGACTACTGAATGGTCCTTCCCAAGTGGGTTCAAATTTTCCTCCTATCTTGCGGTGTGCGAGAATAGGTCTTTGAGAACGAGAACTAGATCACCAACTTTGAAGGTTCTCGGGCGGACCAGTTTATCATGAGCCTGAATCATCTTAGCTTGGTATAATTCTAAATTCTGTTGCGCTGCAAGTCTTTTCCCTTCCAGGCTTTCTAATTCTTCGAGTCGTAATTTGGCGTTCTCTTCTATTGTGATTTTATTTGCAAGCTACGATTACGAGTGAAGGAGGCTGAACCTCTAAAGGTAACACTTGCCTCGGACCCATACACCAGAGCGTAAGGTGTAGCTTGCGTAGGAGTTCTGAAGGTTGTCCGGTAGGCCCATAAGGCTTCTAACAACTTCTCGTGCCAATTTCTCTTATTGTCGTCTAAAGTCTTCTTTAAAATTTGAACAAGAGTTTTATTAAAAGCCTCGAGTAGGCCGTTTGCTCTTGGGTAGTAAATTGTTGAATATCGCGGTCGATTCCGTGTCTCTGACAAAATTGTTGATTTGTGTGCTTCGAATGCTGACCAGTTATACGAGATGATCTGCGCGGCACCCGAAACGGTAAACAACTTGGTTCTTGAAAAATTGTAGTACGTGATGTGCTTTCACTTCTCTTAGTGGAGCTGCCTACTGCCCGCTTGGAAAAGTAATCTGTAGCTGCAAGAATGAAGCGATGTCCTTTTGACGATGGTGGTTCTATTGGACCAACTATATCCGTGCCCTGACATTCGAATGGCCGCGATGCGATTGTCGGATGTAGCACATTTGGAGGTTGGTGTAGAACCACTCCGTGCACTTGGCACTGGTGACGGCTCTTGGCGATTTTCATGCGGTCGGTCATCATCGAGGGCCGGTAGTACCCTAGTCTTTTAATTTTCATTTTCATCTTTGGACCGGTGGTGAGCGCCACGAGTCTGAATGCACTTCTTTAACAATTTCACGGGCCTCGGACCCGCTTAGGCACCTTAGCCACATTTGATCAAAAGACCTTACGTATAATGTGTTGTTTATTAGTGCGTAGGACGAGTTCTTTTCTTGATGCGATGGGCTAACGACCTATCCTACGGTAGTTTTCTGTTTGCGGGTAATCCATTAATGGTTGTCGCCGATCTTCAGTGTTTTTACATCCTTTGTTGCAGCTGATTCTCCTTCCTTTTCGATTTGTGTATCGTGTCGATGTCGAGTTGTGATAGGACACGGCGTCAGGTGAGCCGACACTTCCATCGATTCATCTTGCAAACAAGCAAATTCTTTTGCGAGACGAGCTAGCGCATCCATTAGAGCGTTTTCTTTTACGGGAATTTTGTAGATTGTCACATTTGGAATGCATTCCAACAGTTGCATAGCATCTTGGAAGTATTGCTCGAGCCTTGGTTTTAAAATTCTGTATTGTCCAGCGATCTGTTGAATGATTAGCTTGTGAATCCCGTAGATGTTGATGTCACATTATCCCAATTTGAATGGTTAATTCCGATCATGTTATGAGGGCTTCGTATTACGCTTCGTTGTTTGTACACGGCTACGTCGAGTGGTAGGAGTATCTTAACATCCCCGCTCCGGTGTTATAAATATTAGCCGATTCTGCCTTCACGGGCACTATCACTTGCGATTCTTCGTCTTTGTGCGGCGAAGATGCTCCGTCGAAATATAATTCCCAACGTCGATCATCGAGGTCTTCTAGGTTCATTATTTGTTCATACGGCGGATCGTCGTTGAGAGGAGATTCTGCAGGCAAAGGGTGTCTTTGCGAGAAAGTACTGCTAGGGCTTGTCCCTTTACGGCACGAAGAGGCACGAAAGTTATATCAAATTGCGATAATATCATTGACCATCACGGCAAGTCTGCCGGAAAGCGTTGGACGAGTCATCGAAGTATTGCGATGGATTAAACTTCGAGATCGGGTTGACCTTATGAGAAAGCATGTAATGCACGAGCTTTTGAGCGGCGAAGATCGGGGCCAAACAATGCTTTTCAATTGCGGGATACCTTATTTCCGTCGGCGATAAACGACGGCTTAAGTAGTAAAGAGCATTTTCTTTACCCTCATCATTGACACAGGCTAACGGAGCTCAGAGAAAGTCGTCTAAAGGCTGCGGTATAAAGTATTAGCGGTCTACACGAGGCCAGGGCTGCTAAGACGGGAGGTGTCATTAAATATTGTTTAATGTCCTCGAAGGCCTTCGGCATTTCTCTTCCCGAATAAATTTGGCGTCCTTTTTAACTAGTGCGAGAAAGGTGACACCTACTGACGGAGTTTGAGATAAAGCGTCGAAGATATGCCGGCTTCCCTTGAAAAGATCGTAGTTGTTTTAAGGTTTTGGGAGGCGGCATTTCTAAGATGGCTTTTATCTTCTCCGGATCGATTTCAATTCCACGATGTCGGACAACGAATCCTAAGAATTTCCGGAGGTGACGCCGAAGGCGCATTTTAAGGGATTCATCTTAAGGTTAAATTGTCTTAATCGTTCGAAAACAATTCTCGAATCATACAAGTGGTTGTCCTTTACTTTGCTTTTGATGACCACATCGTCCACGTAGCATTCGACTTGATTGTGGATGAGATCATCAAAAATTCTTGTCATTGCTCTTTGGTAGGTTGCTCCTGCGTTCTTCGATCCGAATGGCATCCTTGTGTAGCAAAATACTCCGATCGGCGTTACGAATGCGTAAGCTTTTCATCTTACGGAGCCATTTTTATTTGGTTGTATCACGAAGATCCATCCATGAATGAGAATATTTCGTGTGTTGAAGCGATGTCGATCATTAATTGCAGGATCGGTAGAGGAAATTCATCTTTTGGACATGCTTTGTTTAAATCTGCGAAATCCACACAAATTACGATCGACCATTCTTCTTTACAGTTGGGACTACATTGGCTAGCCGAGTTGGGTACTTGTTCTTCACGGACAAATTTAGCGTCTATTAGCTTTTTAACTTCGGTATGACTTGTTGTTCGATTTCTAGACGCATTCTTACGGGACCTTGTCGGCTGGAACGAAGTAGGGTCCACTCTAGTTTATGGATTGCGACCTACGGAGCTAAACACGGCATCTCATCGTAGCTCCAAGCAAAACGGTCTTTGAATTCCATTAATAACTTGATTATTTCTTTGGAGTCTTCTTTATTGAGTAAAGAGCTAACAAAGGTAGGTCTAGGCTCTTCGCTAGTACCTAAGTTAACTTCATTAACTCATCTATTGTAGATTTGATTTCTTCTTCGAATTACGGTGGAGCGTCTCCGATTTGCAAATCTTCGAGTTCTTCGTAGTTTCCATGCGAGTTTTCATTAGATTCGCGGGTGACAACCAAGCAAAATTCGGTATCATCGGCGATCCTACGTGCAGAATCCGAGACCATGTTTTGAGTTGGGTGGACGACCGGAGTTATTCCATAAATTTTCAAAACGTTGTGATTGACCTTTTGTCCGATTGTCGAGGTAAGAAACCACGTTGAATTAAATTTTGAACACGGGGAGAGTACCACTCGAAAGGCAATTCCATTAATTCGATGAAGTAGCATCTTGAATTGTACATTATTTTCGGTTTTGGAGGAAGAAGCACCACGGTAGAATTTGATGGGCTTTGCACCACCGCTACGTACCTCTTTGACCTCCATACCCTCGATCTTATTAGAATGGATCGGGGTCAGGGTCATAGTATGTACATAGTGGTTAATCTTCTCGTACATCGATTTATATTCTTCGTTTCTTTCATCTTCGATAGGGATTTTGAATTGCGGCTTCTTTCGACTTATTGTCGCTGCTTCTTGTTTGATTTCTCTTTCTTCTTCAGAACTATCTTCCCAATCGACATTGATGGTTGGTTTCCTCTGTCCAATCGTCCTAATGTCTCTACCACGACCTCGTCCCCGGCCTCGACCTCGGATGCGAGTTGTGGAGAAACCTTCACCATCTCGCCGTAAGGGAGTGGTGAGTGACTTGTTGGACTAGAACTTCGGGTTCTTCGTTGTCACGAACTTTCTTTGCTTCATTTGTTATGGTATCTACGGAGAAGATCGTTTTCTTCGGTGGTGCATAATAAGTTGCATCCTCGTGGATTCCAATTTCATGTACGGAGAATGGTTGTAAGTCACCTTTGATGCACCTTGTTCCCCTCCATCGTAGTATTTGATGCAACGATGTAGAGATGATGGTACCATCCTGTTTTCATGTATCCATGGTCGGCCTAGGTAGAGCGTTGAATGACGTTTACGAATCGATTATGTGAAATTTCGCGGTTGTCTTTGCTAAGTCACCGGTCTTCATCGATAGCGTTATTGAGCCGAGGGCTCTTTCTCCTTTACGGTTGAATCCTCTTAATAACATTTTGTCCGCCTCGAGCTCGCGAGCATCAATTTCCAAGTATGCTTAGCGTTCGAAGATTCATTATATTGATTGATGCTCCTGGATCCACCAATACTGCGGAGAGTGTAAATCTTCCGATTGTAGCTGAAATGTACAACGGTCGGTTGTGATCTGCTGCATTCCAAGTAGTAGGTCGTCGTCCGTGAAGGTAACACCTCGTTGTTCCTTTAACGAGCAAACCTCATCTAAGGACTCTCCGGCCATTTGAGCTAAGCAAATTTCGGATCAAGTAAGGCCTTGATCAGAGCTTCTCTCATCTCCTTTGATAAGATGAGAGCGTCGTAAATGCTCAGTTTGGCTGGTAGTTTCCTAAGATGGGCTAGCACGTTATAGTCCACTTTGTTTTCATGTGTCTCGTTTTCTTCTCGAATGGGTGTTTCTTCTGCTGGGGTTGGTTCTTCTGCGAACAACCGCACTGCTTCCTTTGTCTTTTGGACCCATTCTCGGAGGTAGAACTTTTCCACTCCTTAAGTTGACTTCGTAATTTCTTCGAATCTATTGTTGAGCTTGTCGGTGTCTCTTCTTGAATCGGAATGACGAGCTCTTCCGGATTAACTTCGAGTGCGAAGGCTCTAACTCTATCGTATTTGGAGCTCCTCGAAACTCGCAGATAGATTCGTTGCTTGTTGAACTCTCGTAACCTCCTTGATGGATGTCTTCTTCATTATTTTGCTTGTCGAGATCGTGTATGATTTGAGAATTGTCGTTGGTATCGAAATCGATATCCGGATCATCGTTAGTTACGTAATCGTTAGAAACGAGTCAAACGTAGCCAACGCCATCACCCTTATCATTATATGATCCCACCGAAGTGAGTAGATAATCATACGAGTCGGGGGTTCGAGGATTTCTCCCCGAATCGGAAACAACTATCTAGGATAAGCGACCCCTAGTCTAGCCTTAGGTGCCTCGGTCTTCTCTTCTTCGTCGATTTTCTTCTTCTCTTCGATCGTCTCCTGTTGAGGTGGTTCTTCATCGCGAGTGATAGTGCCGGCTTAACGGGTTTCAAACTACGAATTGAAGCTCGTCCAGAAGCGGTACGGATGCTTGTCTAAAATCTTTTCGAAGACCTCGTCCGAGCGGTAGTCCATCCATCGTCGGTTGTATAGGGATCTATCGGAATGATGGGATCGATCGAGATAACATTGACGGAACCTCCTTTACGGGGTTCCTTCATGTACTCCTTCGGGATCGTTATATTCCCTTTCCATGGAGGTTGTCATTGAGCCGACTTTTGAAGGTAATGCAATCTTCTATTTTGTGTCCGAAGCATTTGGTGGTAAGGGCGAAAGTTGGGATCACCCTTCTTGTTGACTTCCTGCTGGTCTTTTAGGCTGCGGCGGTTGGAAATGCGGAGTCTTCATCGGAGCTGCGGAACATTTTCGGCCTTTGCTTCATTCTTGAACGGATATTCTCTGCTCTCAAGCTCTCTTAATGTACGTTGCGGACGAGGTGGTTGTTCATATTGCGGAGATGAGTGATAGTTGGGCGGGGTTGCTTAGTAATTCATGTTGTGGTTGTTGCGGCCGTTACGGTGGTATTTGCATCGGTTGCTTGCCTTTGTCAGTTCGTTGCGACGATCCGGATTTCTTTTCGAAAGTCTTTACGAGGCTTTTGTTTATACGTCTTGTCGGTGAAACTTAATTGCTTTGCCTCCTCTTGCAAGCTTCCGGCCTTGCTTAACAACTTCTCGAAAGTCTTAATAGTAAATCCCTTGAGGAGAAGTGCTATCGGGCCATGGATGCTTTTTAGCAAAATGCGATTGCATCTTGTTCTTGCGGTTGTGGTTCACACTTCATACTTAAGTTCCTCCATCGGAGTATGTAATCCACCAAAGTCTCATTCGGCTTACGCTTCTCTACCACTAAATCACCTATAGTGATGTGGTGCTGAGCTCCGGCGAATCGCTTGATGAAGAGGTTCTCTAGCTGCGAGAATGTCTTTCTCGAACCATTTGGTAATTCGCATACCGGTCGAAGGCGATTCACGACGGACTGGCGACGAGCGTGTCGGAAGAGTAATGCATCGCTCCGCCGGCATTGCAACAAGCGGCACGAAAGTGTGCCACATCTTTGTCGGGGGTTCCCGGTTCCGTCGAAGGTCTTGAACGAGAGGTGGTACGAAGCCTTTCGGGTATTGGACGGCGTCGAATTCTTACGGGTAAGGTCTGCCGTCCGAATGGATGTCCCGCTCTTTGATTGTGCTAAGGCTTCTCGCTTTGCTTGTTCCACCAAGTTCTTGATATCCTTTTCGGGAATCATACTTTGTGTTGTATCCTTTTCGGTGATCATCCCCATTGACGGACGTAATCTCCTTTCCTCCGTCTACGATGTGAATGACCTTGGGGGTGTTTCCCTTTGTGGTTGTACTTGACTCTGGAGAGTGGCCAGAGCTACGGCCATCTCTTCCATCCTCTTCGCCATTTGAGCGATCGTATCATCTTTCTCTTGAAGCTGCTTCCTCATCAGTTCTGGCTCCTCTCTTTCTGCGGCTGCAGGAGCACCTTGCGAGGCGATGAAGCTCGTGTCTCGACCATGTTGATTTACGCGTATTCGTCGTCCATGAATTCCGATGAATCAATCTCGTCTCCGAACTTTTCTTCTCTTTCTTTTGCCAACCGTCGGATATCGGTTCTCGGCTTTTCCATGGCATCTTCTAGCGGGGCTTTACGTGTGTCTTCGTGGTTGTCGTGCGATAGTTGCCGGGTCCCCTTCTCACGAGTCCCCTTTATCGCGGTAGCACTTTCTTGATTCGAGTCTCTGGCGAGACTTTCTTTCTCGGGTTGTTGTTTCGATCTCAGCGCCGGTAGTGGGACGCCATACCATCCTTCGGCGGCGGAAGGTCTAGGACCGGATGGTGCATCGGCCGAATGCTTGGAAGGTGGTATCCTCCTGTCTGTCAATCACGAGACGACAACGGGCGGACTAGCCTTCATTCTTTTACTTGGCTTTTACGCCATGATGGCGGGTTCTACTCGGGGCCCGAGACGGGATTTGGCGGCACCCGCCACTATCCTTCGTAGAATTTCGATACGGGGCGAGTTTTCCTTCTTCGCTAACTTTTCTACCAAAGTTTGCGGTCGAGCAAACGGCGTAGTTCTAGTTCTTCTCTTGCGGCTTTCGTTGTAATATGCGGGTCTGTGGTAATGTGGCGGCAATCTTGCGAATATTTTCTTCATCTTCGCGGCGGAGAGGGGATGAAATCTGCTTCCTCCCAAGAGTGGTATGTATTCGGGCGGCGGTGTATATTCGGGCGGTTACGGAATTTCTTCTAGGAAAGCGATTTCGGCGGCCACGGCTTCTTTAGCGATCATACATTTCTGTTTCTTCTGCGGGTCTTTGTTAGTGACGGAATCCTTGAGCTTGGACCCGATCTCGAAAACGGAAGGTCTTACGGGAAGATGCGTACCCTCCACGGTAACGGGTCCATCATAATTCTGGATTTCTTTCCCCTTTGATTTGGCAAAAGTCGGGGTAGGTGCGAAACAACTAGACCGGTGGGGGTAGAAAGAACGGTCCTCTACTGAGGCGACGGCATTCCTCTTAGTCGGGATCCTTTGCGGAGGAGGGAATTCTTGGGTTGACCTAAGGTTGAACTCGAGCGGCGGCTCTTCGGCTTCGGGTACCTTGTTCATTAATGCGAAAGGGAGACGTCGGTGATTTTGACGTTCGTGTTTTCAAATCCTTGTCCAAATCGGATGATTCCATTGTCGGGCGACTCATCCTTATAGACGGCGAGGTCCGGTCCATTGGTGAAGGAGAAAATCGGTTTCGGGGCTTCCATTTCGCGGGGTAGATTTTGGTTGTCGGTCCGAAGTTATGCTTCTTTTCTTTAGGACGAAAAGAAAGGAATTGAAAAAGTCCGAACTCATTCTTGTTCATGTATTTATAAAAAGGAATCGTTTATCAAAAGAATCACTTATTAGAGGGTTTGTTTATTTAGAACGGAGTGTTGAAGGCGTAGAGAAGGTAAGGAATGCGAATCGGAGTTGGAAAGGAAAAGAGAGTCTTAAGCAAGACTTCTCGACTCGAAGGACCACTCTGAGCTAACACTATTGGGGGTCCACCCACCTCGAAATGAGGTAAAAGGATCTCGGAACCTCTCTGTTTATGGGTGTCTAGCGGTGGCTCCTAAATCCGAGAGAATGTTGGTTATACTTGTTCGAGGTAGAAATGAACATAGTATCCCGACGGAAAGAAGGGTAGTTTGATCGCATAAAGGACATGGATGCACTACCGATTTTTGAAAACGGAATTATTTGATTAAGATGGAGAGAGGAACTAGTCCCAGTAGTCGCGGAATTGTCGGCAATTTTTAGGTTATGTGTTTATTTTGAAAAGTCGCTACGGAAATTGTCGGCGAATTTTAATTTAATTTAAATAAATAATTTGAAAAGTAGTATTTTATTTTGAAAATAATTTTAAATTTGAAAATTTTAAAATATGAAATCAAGCTGATCTCACATCCAGAATAGTTTATATAAACGAGCGCCGCACCATGAGCTTAGTGTATCTATCCCGAAGAATAGACACTGCTTGCTTGATAATGGGGCTCGATTAAATAAACTAGAAAGGTTTATGACATCCGTTTGGTACTGCGAACCAATTTTATAAGCCGACAAGTTCCCACGCTTAATATAAATGAATTAAGCGGGGTTTATATTACTGGGTTCTTAAAGTTCCCTATAAGGGCAAGCCCACTATAGTTAATTACATCTTAAGTGACGGGAATCACCTAAGAAAACTCTCGATAATAATCGATAATTACTGCTCTCGAGAATTTGAAAGTTTAAGTTTTCGAAAAGTTGAATTTTTGAAATTTCGATAGGGATTAGCTCGAATTTGGAACATTTTATTTTTGGAAATTCGAAGGAAGAAAAGTAGGAGAAATTACGGATTCGAAGCGGACTTCGATAATTTCCAGACTATCTATTATTTGGCTTGGATTTAGGAAAGTCCTAATGTTTATTTAATGTTTTAATCTTGCCGATTTTAGTTAATTAGGGCTTATATTTATATGATAGAATCATACAAATTGCACAGAAGATATGAGGGTTTATGTCGTATCGGACGACTACCTCGGAATCCTAAGACCGGTTAGGGCTTAATTTGCAATGCAAATGCCTAACGAAGAGTTGAGGATTTATGTTGCACTAGGCGAACTACCTCGAAGTCCTATGGCTTTGTTATTTAATTCTAAGAAAGTTTTGTTGATGTGGGCTCGAGTTTTGCGACGACGATGGCCGTGCTTGCCCACCATGCTCAGAGCTCCTTGTCGTTGCGAGAGGTTTAGTTTTAGAAATCATAAATCAAGAGATGAGAGAAGTGTTCTGGTTTAGAGAAGTCTTAATTTCCAAGTGTTTTTTGTGTTTTAATTAAAACAAATCTTAAAGTTGATTATAACGACACCGGTTAAGATCCCGCGGTTCCATCCTTCGGCATCATTATTTTTATCGGATTCACTTAGTCCGAGATGAATTTGCTAAACTCAGTTGAATGAGTTCCACACTTTCATTTAGACAGTGGGAAATCCCGTTAGCAACACGTAGGTTACATCATCAGAGGTATTCCGATCATCCAACAAGACGTTTTAATTTAGTTGTAATTGTAGTTTTGTGTTACAGTTTGTGATTAAATTTTGAGTTGTCTTATATTTTGAAATGTTGTGGAGGTGAATTTTATCTTGTAGTGTCTTTTATTTTAATTTTGGGTTTCGGTTTTGGTTTACATCCTAAAGGTGTAGGTTTTCATGCAATTGTTGTTTATCATGCAAGAAAAATAAAGTGCTTTTGCAATAAAATAAGCTACGATAAAATAAAAGCGTACATGGAGGGTCTTCCCGTCATCCCAGTTGCACTTAAAACACGGTTAGAATATTTAAGCAAGTTCCTAGGTAAAGCTAAGGGAAAGGTTTATGGTTTTCTACCAAATTCCTAATCCTATAGCTAGTCATTTCCTATGACGTCTAGGTTCTTTGCGTTTTTAGTTTGAAGACGATTTTCTTCATCGAAGAACAATTAAGTTCGATTGTTCTTATCAACATCCTATCATATTGAGGAAGTGCTTAGGAGAGATCCCAAACATCTTTTCGATATTTCTAGGATTGTTTTAAGTCGAATGAATTTAATTGTGTAAATGAATCGATCGTCAGGGTTTTCGAGTTTTGTTAACTTGCTCGGTGAACTAGGACATTTGAATGTCTATAAGTGAAGTAACATTTCATTTTAATGTTCTATTTAGGAGTTATGATAACTAAAGCTCCTAAGGGTAAAATGATATTTAATGATTTGTGATTAAATTTAAGTTAAATTAATGATTTAAGTTTGGAATAGTGTTGAAGTTATTTTAGATTTATTTCTTCATGTCTTAAGTGAGGTTATTTAATTCGATTTAATTTAATTTAATTTAATTTAATTTAATTTAATTCAGTTTAATTTAGTTTGATTTGATTTAATTTAATTCAATTTAATTTATTTGATTTAATTTCTTAATTTAATTTAATTTAATTTTAATTTAATTTAATTTAATTTAATTTAATTTAATTTAATTTATTTATTTAATTTTATTTAATTTAATTTAATTTAATTTTATTTATTTAATTTAATGTATTTAATTCATTTAATTTAATTTAATTTGTTTATTTAATTTAATTTAATTTTAATTTAATTTAATTAACTTTTAATCTTAATTTAATTTAATTTAATTGAAAATTTTTGAAAGAGTTTAATGATTTAATTTTAGTTTAATGATTAAGTCTTTTAATATTTTAAATTTGAGTTATCATTTTAATTAAGAGTTGAGTATTAATGAGATGATTAATTTAGGGATTTTTAAATTAAAGAATAAATCTCTTCTAATAATATCCATATTTTAATAATTCCAAATTTATTATTCTTCCAAATTCAATTAATTATTTAATTAAAGTTTAATCATTTTAAATTGCTTAATGGGTTTCTATCCTTCAAATATTTAATTTCAATCATCCAAATCAGATTAGGATCAAATATTTTACTTGTTAAATTTTTATTAAACCTAAAGTCTTAATTAAGGATTAAAATTTTAATTACCATTTTGCCCTTTAAGCCTAATAATTTCATAACTCACTAAATTGAACTCAAATGAACTTGAAATTTTTATGTGACTTCATTTATGTGTCAATAAAGACATGAGAGGAGAAAATGTGATTTTCCTGTATTTAATCTATTTATATAATTATTTTTAGTAGAAAATAGAAATTTCCAAGGAAAATTCAATAATATGACCAAGGGAAAGTTTCTGTCCTTAAGAAAATTAGGGGACATTCCTAATGACCAGAGGACCACTTGGACCAAATTTTGTAATTTTTTGAATTATATTTTATTTATTAGAATTATTTTAAGTTCTGGAGTATTAATTAATTTAAAAATAAAATAAATGTTGAAAAATAAATTTTATAATTTTTAAAATTCTCTCTGATATCAAGGATTCCAGAGAACCAAACTTTACAATTTTCTGATTTTTCTTTGATTTATTATAATTATTTTGGTGAAAATGCTAGAAAATACATTTTTTAATTTTAAAATTACCACTAGAGCTTTAAAAATTAATATCTCACTAAATAGACCTAGGAAAAATATGGGACTTGTTCCTAAGTGATTAAAATTCAAAATATGACATTTTGGTGAATTTTATTATTTTTGTGATTTTTATTATTTTTTAATTATTAAAAATATTAAAATAATATTAAAAATCAACTTTTTTAGAAAATTGAAATTTTAATTTTCTTAAACTCCCCTGATATCAGAGAGACTCCAAAACCAATTTGGTGAATTTTTGAAAGATATTTTGAAAGTTATGAATTTTTAAAATTTAAAATGACTAAGTGGCTTAATTAACCCGATTAGTGGGGCTAACCAAATCCAATTGACCTCAAATTTTTATGATGGGTTCCTCTGATCCTAAAGGTCAGTGGAGAATTGATTTCAAGTCAATTTGATCTATGGTTAACTCTAATTAATTAGAGATCTATTTTGGGTGTTTAAGCCGATTAGGGTTAATCTAAGTGAATTAACTCAAATCCTATTTTTCCTAGGGTTCTGCTGGTCATAAGGAACATCACCAAATTTTCCTAGAATTTATTTCACAACATGCTAATTTTTGAAATTAAAATACTTAAATCGGCAACATGCATTTGAAAAATCAATAACTTTTCACAGAGATGGCCTCCGACCTTGGAAAATTCGAGGGAATGTCCCTAAGTTCGGAGGCTTCAAAAGCTCCTATAGTCTCATGCCATGGTGAATTGTATGACATGCATGGAGAATTAAAACAATGCGGGGAGTAAATAATTAATTAAAAATAAAATACTTGGACAAAATTAATTAATTTCTTTTCCACATTATTCTCCTCTGTTCACTGAGCGAGAGGGTATTTTTATTTTATTTTTATGATTTTCCTACACAAAGATATGAATTTTCAAAGTTTAGGGAATTTAAATAAATAGGAAAATACCCTATTTTTCTATTTATCCACGCGGCGCCGCGTCGACCTCGGCGACTCCGAATGCACGCGCGGCGCGCTCCCGTTCGACGCCGCCATCCGCGTCGGCGCTCCGGGACCCGGTTGTATCGCTCGGTCTTCGATCCGACGCGATCACGGCCGTCCGTCCGCGCGTGTATTAAATGGACGGCATCCGGTTCATCGTCCCGAGTGTCCTCGCCGAGAGCCGTCCACACTAAATCCTTAATATCTCACTCGATACTCGATGGATTTTCATGTTCTTATGCTCCATGGATTCGTCTTGAAGAGACGAACACATCTATACGGTTATCATGCATTGAAATTAAAGCATTTGAAATGGAGAATCTCCGGAAGCTCGGGATGAAGAATTAACTCATACCTTAGCTGCGAGAGGTGAAGCCTCGATCGAGAGATGCTTGGCACGTTCGTTGGAGATGCGGGAGGCTAGGGATGAAGCACGGGGATGTGGTGAATTGCACTAGGTGTGATTTCCACCAAGGCGATCACAACCTTTGGAGTGCGGAACAAGCTGGGTGACACGGAGATGGGGCTTTTCTTGGTGGACACCTTCCCTTGGTGCAGGTGCGAGGTGTAGGACCAATCAATTTGGGGATTGGTCCTTTGTGGAGAAGTGTCCTGGTTTTGGGTGAAATTTCGACTACGAAATTGAGCTCGCGAGAGAAGAAATGGCGGGGGGATCTCCGCTGGGGATCAAGTGCTGCGTGTGTGGGGAGGAGTACGGAACAATTTTGGCGAGTTTCGGTAAGGTGCAGTTCGGCACCTCTCATGGCCGAGAAGGTGAGGGGTTTAAATAGGAGATGTTGGAGGGCCTCCCGGGGGAGTTGAGGGGCTGGGATCGAGTTGCTCTTGGCATGTGAAGAACGGCCATGGTGGCCATTTGGAGTGGGGCGGCTCGGCGGGATGGAATTTCAAAGCTTGGCTTCTCCCGAGGTTTCGGGCATGGTGTTTTCCGGCGGCGGGTGGCCGGCCGGCCGGGCATGGGTCACCCTCGAGTCGGGTGGGTCGGGGGCTGGGACTTGGTGCGATCGATTGGCAAATGCCATGTGTAAAAGGCTTGGATTAGAATGGAATGGGAGAGAGCTTATTTTGGCTCAAATTGGTCGACCCCTCCACTTGGGCTAGGTGCACCACCCAAGGCTTGGTTTTGGGTGAGGAAAAGTGATTTGGCTCGGCATAATCGGTAGGGTCGAGTCACCATCCAAGCACGATTAGGCATAAGCATGGTTAAGGGGAATCATGGGAGTGGTTAATCACCTTTAGGAATTAAGGAAAGAGCCTCCTCCTTTTGCCCAAAATGGCATGGTGACATGTAAAGAGGCTCTCATGGCTTGCATATGGCTTGTGCATGGCTCCATGGCTCCATTTGGCTTGGGAAAAGGTTGGGTCGATTTCATAAAAATGGGTTTTAAGAATTTTGGATATTTTGGTGTGAATTTGTATGGGGCTTGATTTGGAATTGTTTGATGATGGAATTATAACTTAGGGAATGGCTTTGATTAAATGGATGGCAAATGGAAATGTCATGTGGGCTTTAGGGCCAAATTTGGGCTTTTATATTTGGTGGAAATGGGCTTTTAGGGAGGTTTAGGGAAGTGGGCTTTTAAATTTAAAATGGATTTTGGGATGAGATTTTGGTAAAGGCTTGGGCCAAATAATTGTTGAGTTTGGTTTAGGGATGCTTCATGAGTGGTTTGAAACAAGTTTGAGGTGATTTGGGTTTGAATTGGTTTGAATTTGGGTTTAATTGGTAAGTGGGCTAAGGTGGGTCAAATTGGGCTAACTTGGGCCAATGTTGGGCTAGAGTTGAAATTGATGTAAAATTAATGTTGGGAAATGTTTATGGGAGTGTTTCAAAGAGGTTTTGGCTTTGGTTAGGTTTTGATTTTGGGGATTTGGGCTCATTTGGGCTAGGTTTGGGTTTAGGTCGAAAATGGGCCTTTTAGCTTTGGGTTAAATTTGAGTGGGGTTTGGACCAAAGTTTTGGGCAAATCATGTTAGTGTTTTGTTTATGGGGATGTCAAGGAAGGTTTAGAAAAGATTTGGGGTTAATTGGAGTTGAATTGGGTGAGTTTGGGTTAGGTTTGGGTCATAGGTCCAAATTGGGCTTTAAGGCCAAAAGTGAAATTGGATCCCAATGTCAATCAAATTGGGCTTGTATTTGGTCTAGATTGGTGTTGGGGATGTTGAATTGAAGTTTAGAATTGAATTGGACCAAAATTGGGGTCAATTGGGTAGATTTGGTTTGACATTGGGTTTACTTTGGGTTAAAATGGGTCGAATTGGGGGTTTTGATAAAAGTGGGGTAAATTGACAAAATTGGCCCATGGTGTAGTTGAACAAAATGAAATTGGGAATATTTGGGATTTTCTGGAATTTTCTGGGAATTTTCTGAATTTTTGGATTTTTGGGTCGAAAAGGGGTATTTTGGGTATTTGGAAGGTATTGGGGGGTATTTTTGGAATTTTTGGCATTTTTGGGCATGGATGACCAATTTGAGTGATGTGGAAATGTTTGGGATTGATTTTGGAGAATTTTGGGTGATTTGGAAATTTTTGAGAAATTTGGGAGTATTCGGGGCTTTGGGTAGGTTGGCGGGTGTTGGGTCCGGGGGTCGAAAATTGAAAATTTGGAAAATTGAAGATTGGGTGGATGTAAGTGAAATGAAATCATTTTTGTTGAGCCATGAAGCCATATCAAGCCCACATGAGCCATGAAGGGACTCATTTGAGGCACTCAGCTATGTTGTTCTAACCCTCTTAGCGAGGGCTTAGGGGTTAAGGACCATCCATGTGAATCACCTACATGAGTCGGGAAGTCAAGTTAGGTATAGGTGTGGTTTAGGAGGTGTGTGAAAGTGTAGTGTGTGTGCGAGTCGACCCTTCACCGGACCGAGGCCGCCGGGCGATCCTAAGGCCGAAGAGTCATATAGGAACTCATCCTTTAAACTTCCGCATTTGATTTCGACCCTCTAGGTGATTAGGGGTCTATAGTCGAGTTTGTGGAGTTTGCGGGGAGTTTAGAAGTGGTTTGAATTTCTAAAAGGTGGGTCCCGATTCTAGTCCTCTAAGATAGTCGAAAGGAAAAGCTGAGGCTAGATCTGAAATCTTAAAGAGAAGAGAGAAGACCTCATCG